>CM029668.1:3010100-3445982 GCA_017311315.1 Dendrocalamus latiflorus
ATACACATGTATAAACAATCAGAGACGGCCAGGTGAAGAATATTTTAGACAAAATAAAATCTATGATCAGACCTTTGCTACTTCAATTGAAAGAACCAATGAAGTCACTATAACTTCTCGCCTGCAGCAGTAGAAGCAACAAAAATGGGTTCAGCATATTCAAATAGTACTTAGGTCAATTATTTCATTGTAGGAATAGCAGTGGAAGGAAATCCAAGTTCATGAAGTACATAAACTTGACACCTAAGGAATTGTTAACATGCAGTGCCTATAAACTGACTGTTAACTGGTACAGTTTAGCATGAGTATTAAATTATTAACAAAGCATGTGTACATCTGATTCATCAATTTCTAAGAACCATTTCGGGCATCGTAGTGATTGAGAGCAAGGATTCGAAAACTGATTATTTCAAATCACAGATCACTCCCTGTACTACAGCAAGCTAATGCTGCTGCTACCCACGGTTACACAAACCAACCTACCGATGAATACCACTACAAACATGTTATCCCATCCGAATTCTCATCGCTTGACCCCAAACAAGCAAATCTACTCTGTCCTGCCATGATCCGACTTATCAAACAAAAGTTGATGCCCAATTGATCCATTCAAATAGCATAACAGCCTAACCAGAATGAACAATCTCCAACCAAATGCAGCCCCAAACAACCGAAAAGCTACCGCAATTCGCACAATAATCTGCACCCACCCAACCCCTCCCTGGCAAATCGTGAAATTGGCCGCCCCTCCCTACATGCTTTAGGCAAATAGAAATTCCAAATACCACCACGACACGAGAACTTCTCCGGCTCTCCCCTTCCAAATCGAATCGGGCCAACGCGAGGGCGCGTAAGGCGATACGGACAGATGTCGAAGGAGCAAAGCTTTAGAGATTAAGTAGAGGGTGCAACCGCCCGATTGGCGCCGTGAGATATGGGGGGCGCGAGCGATACCTGACGAAGCGCTTAGAGATGAGGGGCTGGGCGCCGTACTGCAGCGTGAGGAGCGCGAGGTAGAGCGCCACCTTGCGCCGGCTCGGCGTGTTCGCCGCCGCCGCCGGGCCCATTCGGACTCGCCGCGCCCGCTTCCGATCGGAACCACCAGAGGTCGGCAGGTCGCCGTTTCAGAATTGTAATTTGACCAAGCCCGCTTTACTCTTTCGTTCCCCCGTTGCCCGTCGCCTTCGTCAAGCTGCCCGTTGCGCGGGTGGGTGGGGAGGAGAGGAGACGAGCGGCGCGGGTGGGTGGGGAGGAGAAGGAAAAGATCGAATTGGTACGGAAGGGAACTGTGTAATGGCAGTGGTGGGTAATTTTATCCCAACTTCATGAGAGAGTACAAAAGTCCAAATCCTGGAGTACCCTTTGAGGTGCTCCACAAAAAAGGTGGAGTTGGTCCTCAACTCCACCTTTTTCTTGGAGCGGAGTTTTAGGAGCTGGAGGTGTTTGGCAAGACAAAGGTGGAGCGGAGCTGCAAAATCTGGAGTGGAGCAGTCCCAAACAGGCCCTTAGGGCCTGTTTGGCAGAGCTCCACCAACTCCAGATCCACCAAAAACAGCTCCACTCCACGAATTTTTACCCAAACGCTCCAGCTCCACGAAATCTGGATCCACCAAAATACTGAATCTAGCTCCAGATTCATGAAATCCATGGAGCACCTCAAGGGGTGCTCCACAAAACCTTGTTTCGTACCTACTCGTGAAGTTGGGTGGAAATTACCCACCTTTTGCCATTACACACCCCCATCCCGAACCGTTTTTTTCTATTCTACGCTGCTCCACTCCACCGCGGGACCGAGGGCTCGCTCCTCGCGCCGCGACCCTCCTCGCGCCGCCTCCTCGCACCCCCACCCTCCTCGCGCCGACACCCTCCTCGCGCCGACACCCTCCTCGCGCCGCCACCCTCTCTGCTCGCGCCGCCACCCTCTCTGCTCGCGCCGCCACCCTCTCTGCTCGCGCCGCCACCTCCGGCGCTCCGGCGAGTCGCCACCTACGGCGATGGCCGGATCTGGTAGATCCGGCCCCCCTCTACCTCCTCCACCTCCTTCTTCTTCCTCCATGGCGAAATCGGCCCCTAGGGTTGGGCTCTCGCGCGCGCTCTGGAACCAGCCGGCGGCGCCCGTCCCGGCCTCCGTTGGCGCGGCCCCTCTGGCCGGCGCAGCGGCTGGGGGCGCGGCCGCCCAGGCCGGCGCAGGGGCTGGGGGCGTGGCTGCCCAGGCCGCCCTGGCCGGCGCAGCAGCAGGGGGCGCGGCCGCCCAGGACTCCTTGGCCGGCGCAGCAGCTGGGGGCCCGGCTGCCCTGGCCGGTGCAGCAGCTGGAGGTCCGGCAGGGGTCTCTGCCGCCATGGCTGGTGCCTCTGCATCGCAAGCGAGGACACGTGCTCCATCAACCAACAAGAGGGCAAGGGATGATGAGGTATGAATCATGGACAGGGTGATGCTATTGAAATTTGTTGCTGTTGTTTGGATGATGAGGTATGAATCATGGACAGACATCATGGTTGAATATTGTTGCTGTTGTTTGAATAGTTGTTCCAGTGGCTAGCTATTGTTGCTGTCTGTAGTCATGCAGCGTGAATGTGAATGCTTGTGAATGCATATGGCTGCTGGGATTGCGGCAATTGTGCTATTGTTGCTGTCTGTAGCTATTGTGAATGCATATGGCTGCTATTGTGAATGCATATAGCTATTGTGAATGCATATAGCTATTGTGAATGCATATGGCTGTAGCTATTGTGAATGCATATGTCTGTAGCTATTGTGAATGCATATGGCTGCTGGGATTGCGGCAATTGTGCTATTGTTGCGGCAATTGTGAATGCATATAGCTATTGTTGCTGTCTGTAGTCATGCAGCGTGAATGTGAATGCTTGTGAATGCATGTGACATCCACTGGAATGGTTGTGCAATTGTGCTTCTTTGCAATAAATTTAGCCGTCAAAACTGCAGTTGGAGTGATTAGAAATTATAAGGTGTGTGAGCTCGGATGACATGCCTTCCTGTTCCCTTGTGACTTCAAACGAGTTTACCATTGCCTGTGGATAAATGTGACATACCCTAATTAGCCTAACATGAAATGGTATATATTTCAATTACAATTTGCTAATACATGATGTCAGTTGGTTCAGTATGCATATAATGTTGGTTCAGTATACATGATGTCAGTATGCATATAATCATTCAATCCTTGTATACTGCAGTATACTGCAGTTGATTCAGTATACATGATGTCAGTATGCACATGTATTTAATCCTTGTATCATGATGTCAGTATGCATATAATCATTCAATTAAGACAATTCATGTTGGTTCAGTTAATCCTTGTTGGTTGCATTACCTCTACGAAGGAGAATTGGTAGTAATTAAGGAGTCAATGTGCCAAACTAGCTTGTAAAACTAGCTTGGAAAATATAAGTGTATCTTTCTTCAACAGATCATGCTATTGGTTCAGTATGAACAGTTGATTTATGAGTACATGTATACGATGTGATCCATGTCTGTACGTAGCAGTCACCTGTAAAATCTCTAGGCTGCATGATCTTGTTCGTCTCTGCCATGAATTAATCCTTGTTGGTTGCATTACCTCTATGATATATTATTTGAGCTTATTTTTCTTTTTCAAATGGTCGGGAAATCATGGTCAGGGTGATGCTATGGATTGGATTGATGGTCATACCACTCTTGTTTGTAACTTGTTCGCCGAACAAGTTAGAAAAGGGAATCGGCCGAACACTCATTTGAACAATGTAGGCTTCACTGAGGTAGCTGATAGGTTTTTTCAGACCACCGGAATAATGCTGAGTAAAACGCAACTAAAGAATAAATGGGACAAGTTGAGAAGGGATTTGACTGCATGGCGGAAATTAATGAGGAAGCAAACGGGGACTGGTTTCAATTGGAACACGGGAACGATCAGCATGGACTCCGAGTGGTGGAAGAAGATAACAAAGGTGAGTGTTCGATTATAATGCTATGTACATTTGTTGATTTGCAATTTAGAAAAAATTTCTTATTTCGAACATTCTCACATGTTTTAGGAAATTCCTGGTGTTGGCAAGTTTAAGAAGAGACCTCTCCAAAATGAAGATGACTTGAAGGTGATGTTTGGCAACATCCTTAATGAGGAGCAAGATCATTGGAATCCTATGAGTTCCAACCCCATCATACCCCTTGATGATGATACTCCCATTGATGATCTAGAGGCTGAGCACCCCACTGAGGATCCCATAGGTGACAGCAATTCTCTTGATAATGGGGATGAGGTTGAGGAGGTTACTCCTGTCACTGACAATGCTAAGAGAAGGGCTCGTGTGATTATTGACAACCCCAACAAGAAACCTAAGACAAGCACAGCACTTGTTATCCAAGAACACATCTCAAAGATATCTGAGACTGCTTCCTCTTTTGTATCTAGTAGGCAAGGTGGGATAACCATTGAGCAAGTCATGGAACATGTTGTTGCATGTGGTGCTGGGTATAACAGCGATGAGCATTTTGTGGCAACTGAGTTGTTTATCAAGAAAGACCAAAGGGAAATGTTCATGACCATCCCCCCTAATCAGAGGCTCAATTGGCTTAGGAGGAAATACAATGTGATGTATGGAAAGTGAAGGCTGAGTTGTTTGTGTCCTTTGGACGTGTTGTCTTAGTTATGCTCATTTGGACATGTTGTCGTTATTTTTATGCTCATTTGGACATGTTGTCGTTATTTTTAATGCTCATTTGGACATGTTGTCGTTATTTTTAATGCTCATTTGGACATGATGTCGCTATTTTTAATGCTCATTTGGACATGATGTCGCTATTTTTATTAGAGTTATTACATATTATGTCATTTATTCCTTCTTGTCATTTACATATTATGTCATTTCTTGCAGATGTCTAGCGATGATTCTAGTGATGAGAGCGATGAGTTTTTCAAAATTGTCTTAGGTGGTGCTATGCTTGCCCAAATATATTATGACATGTACCTAGATAAAAACCCACCAAGGACGTCAACCACTAGTGGCATGGGGTTTTTGCTAGAGACATGGCGCACTCCGGGGGAATGCCATAGTCAACTTCGTATGAGCAATGAAATATTCTTTGACCTTCATGGTTTATTGGTGGAGAGGTACGGTCTACAACCATCCTTGCATATGAGTACCTATGAGAGCCTGGGCATGTTTTTATTTACATGTGCTGGAAATGAGTCGAGTCGAAAAGTTCAAAGTCGATTCAAGCATTCAGGTGAAACCATTACTAGGAAATTTGACGAGGTCCTTAACTCTTTGATGGCCATGGCAAAAGATTTCATTACACCTAAGGATCCCAATTTTCGTACGGTTCATAGGAGGATAAGAGATGATAGACGAGCGTATCCACATTTTAAAGATTGCATTGGTGCTCTAGATGGTACACATATTCGTGTTTCTCTTCCACCCGATGAACAAGTGAGGTATATTGGAAAAACGGGGATAGCCACTCAAAATGTCTTAGCAATTTGTGATTTCGATATGCGGTTCACATATGTGGCCACGGGTCAACCGGGAGCTATGCATGACACAAGTGTGCTATACAATGCAATCAATGTGGACAAAAAATTCTTCCCACATCCTCCACAAGGTAATATGAATGAATAATTAGTCATTTAGTCTCTTTTGTCATGATAGCAAATATTCACTTATATTGTTTTCACCATGTGTAGGCAAATACTATGTTGTCGATGCCGGATATCCTAATCGGCCCGGCTATCTAGCTCCTTACAAGGGTGAAAGGTATCATATGCCCGAGTGGCATCGAGGTATGGAACCCAAAACACCTAAGGAAAAATTCAATCGCATTCACTCTTCTATTCGAAATGTTATTGAGAGGTCTTTTGGAGTTTTGAAAATGAAGTGGCAAATTCTATACAAGATGCCCAGCTACCCGATGTGGAAGCAAAAAATGGTTGTTGTTGCTTGTATGGTCCTTCACAATTTTATTCGTGAGCATAATAGTGAAGATTCGGACTTTGCTCGTTTCGATCGTGATCCTCATTTTGTCCCAACAATACCGGAAAGGTATAACCGATATGCAGTTACATCGGATGGTTCTACTTCGGAAGCCAATGTCGCCACTATGGATGTATTCCGTGATGATTTGGCCACGGCTATTGCTCTTGCTTGGAACTAGCATGTAATGGAAGACTAGTCTACTCTTTAGTTATTTTTATGTATGGACAATCACAATAGTGTTGAGACGTTATGGACATGGGTTAATTAATTATCTATCTTGTGCGTCAATGTTGAATGCTCATGAATATTTGTGTCGAGATATTGCATTTGTGTTCACAAAAAAAAATACGCCATTTTTTTGTGAATAAATATGAACAAAACATGTGTGCTATATGAAAAAAGATATATATCATACAACCTCAAGGGCAAAACAGGCCATTCCCACCAAAAACTCAGTTTCGTGGATCTGGAGCTGCTGTGGAAGCCAAACAGTTTGTCCAGCTCCATGGTGGGATCCCAGATTCACGGTGGAGCTGCTCCACGGTGAATCTGGTGGGTCTGGTGGATCTGGAGCTGGTGGAGCTCTGCCAAACAGGCCCTTAGTGCCTAGATGGGCATGTTTAGAGCGCAAGAATTTTGCAAGAGATAAAAATAAATCCACTAAAAATCCCCGTTTGGAGCACTATAATCTCACAGGTTACAGTAAAAATCAAGAAAATCTTCTGCGTTTCAAACCAGGCCTAAAACTTGACCTCGAGTCTAGAGTTTGGGCTTTCTACATAGTGAAATCGGAGGACTCTTTTGCCAACTAGTTTGGCTGCCACCAAACCCTCCGTCAACCGCCGCGGGGATGACCATCGTGGCTATCGGCAGCGTCAGCGACGGAACCAGGATTTAATTACTCTCTAGGTTCAATGGTGAAATAATTTAGGTTAGACTATAAAAATAATATCCAGGCTAGACTAAATTTACTCGAACTATACACTGGATATTTTTCTATATCCCGGACTGAAGCCTACCCTGCTCGGGGTGTGGCTAGGGATGGCAATTGTGCCCGTTTACCCGTGTACCCGTGGGTAAATACCCTAATGGAGCCGGGTATGGGATGTATTTTCTGCCCATGGGTATGAAAATGGGGGAATTATCTGCCCGACGGGTAAACGGGCACGGGTATGGGTAAGCTCTACCCGTACCCGTCTCACCCGTTTACCCGCCATCTAACAAAACCCTAACCCTAACTCAGGTGACATCTCCCGCCGTCCACTGCTCCGAAAGATCCACCCCAGCCGTCCACGCCTCCGAAACATCTCCCGAGTCCCGACTCCCAGCCGCCGCCCCCACCTGAATCCACATTCATTCGGTCCTCAGTCCTCACCCTCGTCTCCTCGCCGACTCCCGACTCACTGCCTCTTCATCGCCGAGCGACTTCAGCTCTCCACCCGCCGCCCCCTCCCGTCCTCGAGGTCCATTCGTCCAGCCACCCCCTCGCCGCTCCTCGGTGCCCCTCGCCGCCCCTCGTTCCGCCGCTCCTCCACCGACCAGATCCAGCGCCGCCCCTCGTTCCGCCGCTCCTCCACCGACCAGAGCCCTTCGTTCCGCCGCTCCTCCACCGACCAGATCCGGCGCCGCCCCGCGTTCCGCCGCTCCTCCACCGACCAGATCCGGCGCCGCCCCGCGTTCCGCCACTCCTCCACCGACCAGATCCGGCGCTCGCCCCTCTCCGCCGTCAGCAAAACTCAGGTGAGCCGTGAGCCTCCTCCGGTCCTGTGTTGCGGGAATGGCTTGTGCATGAATGGCTATTTTAGCCAGCATTCTGCAAATCTAGGATTACTTTGTAGTTTGCTGATTGTTCTTTTAGTGAAGCTAAGATTTAGTTTCTGTGTTGCGTGTGAATCTGTTATAAATCGGGTAGATAACTTTGAGATGGTTTTTCTGGTCTTGAATCTAGAACTGACAGACAATATAATGTGCTAATAAATAGATTGAGCTAAGGATTTTGTTGTGTAACTTGTTTCAGTCTTGAGGAAAAATTATTTTGCTCTAAGGATTGTGTTTCAGTCTTGAGGAATATATGAATGTGGCTAGAAACTGTATGCTCCTAAGCCATTTGATTTTGCTCTAAGGATTGTGACCGAGCTGCTTTCCTCAAGACTGAAGTCGGAAAAATTTGTGATGCATTGGTGATGTTTGAATGTGAATATGTGATGTACTCAGTTCGCGGGTAAACGGGTATGCCCGCGGGCGACGGGTATGGGCGGGGTTTTTTACCCGTGGGCGGGTACGGGTATGCCCGTGGGCGAAAATTGGGGTCGCGGGTACGGGTATGGGCAAGCACTACCCGTACCCGCCGCGCCCGATTGCCATCCCTAGGTGTGGCTACTCCCTGGGCAGCGCGATGGTGAGCGCCTTGGACCGTGGCTTCGGGCCAATGCGGGGAAGCTTCGTTAGCTTGGCGTAGTGGAGCGTCGGAGCGGTGACCTCGATGCTGAAGCTCCAGCCTCCAGCCAAGCACGTAAGTGCTTGCATAGCACGATGCTAGACGCTGACGGGAAGCTGACGTGCACCGCAGCAGGATGATCCTCGTGGATAGGAGCGGCCTCTTGGGCCTGGGCCACCGCGCCGGAGCCATGGACACGATGATATCCGCCGTCGAGCCATTGTAGTCCACCCACTCCTGCATGGGCTCCCGTCTTTGTTAGATATAATTTTGACATGTTTTAAGTTTAGAGTGAATTTGGATGTACGTGTGCGCGCACGTTTTCTAGTTGTAGTCATGCATGTTTTAGCTAAGTCTTTTTGTAGTTAGCTTGCGCGCATGAGTCAAGTAGTAGTTGGGTTTAGCGGCTAGTTAGTTTGCATGCATGCGTGCATACAGCCTGGATAGGGTCTAGGTTGTTAGTTTGTTGCATGGATGAAGACGTGTGGTGTACGACTCTGTAGTGCCCGAGATTTGAAAGCGGCATAATATTTTAAAATGGCAAAACTCTAAATGAATTCATCTTTATCTCGAATATCTCTCTCTCTCCCATCTCTAATATATATCTCTCTCATTCCCATCTACCCATTTCAATATCTCTCTCCCCTCCTTTGGGACCGGCGGCAGCAGGCGGCATCGAAGGCGAGCAGCGCGCGGGCGTGCATCGGTAGCTCGGTGTGGCATGGCGCAGGTGGCGCGCAGGCGCTGCGACGCACGGGTTGGGTGCTGCAGGGCAGCGGCCAGTGGTGGCGGCGGCGCTGAAGGCAGGCGGCAGCGAGCGGCGCACGACGTGGCACAGTAACGTACAGGGGGCTATACGTTTTCGTTACTCAGGATATTACACCCTGTCTGTAGTTATACAGTCGAGGACAGTGATGTGCCTGACTATTCTCGTATAACCGGGTATGTGGGAGGTAATCATCAGTGCCATTGTCATAACTTGCTAAATAATAATTATCCTTAATTTCGATGTTCCTATTATCGCTATCTCCGATCCTTATCAGTGTTTTCGGTAACCTAGTCTCATTGCACTTAACCTGTGTCAATTACTTGCTTGCATTGCTTGTCTCTTACACACCTTGCTTGTGATCGTTGTTAGGTACTTGCTGGTTCTCTATTAAAGTATGTACTCTTAAAGTTTTAAATTCCTTGTGATTTCTGTTGTTGCTTTTATTATTCATTCTTTACTTTGACGGTGATGTTCTATAGTAATATGTCATATTGGTATGTGAAGTGCTACAATCTCTGTACGTATGGTTGTGTATTTAAGTCCATGTATTGCTGAGTTTTTTGGTTGAGGCAAATAAGAGAAAGAAAGAAGAAAATGGTGTAAGTGGCGCCGCACTGGAAAAAGTTCTCTGTGTTCTTCTTGTATTTGCTCTCCCCTGTATAGTGTGCGTCCACGGATAAATGTGCGTGCAGGATCCTGGTGTTGTGTTCCAACAATTGGTATCAAAGCTTGGTGCATGTGTGATCATCGGGGTAGTGGAGTGAACTTCGATGCGACGACATTAGGAGCACCGGCGAAGGAGAGTTCTGTGGTGTGGCTGTATTACCCTATGCTCACCCATGCGCGTAAGTTTATGCTTATGTGTCGAGGCCCGAGTCTCTGTCACCGTCGAGCTATATCACAGGCGGAGGAAAAGTGGCGAGTCACCGGCAAGTTGCGTCACCAGTGGTGAAGATGCGGCAGCGAGAAGATGCTATGATGGCACACTCACGGTGAAGGCCATGAACCATGGTGTGAGGCCGTGTTCATGGAGGTTGCGGTGTGATGCCGCTGCGAGAAAGTGTGGGTGTGATGCCGACAACGATGGCCGGCAGTGCGAGGCCGCTACGGCAACGGCGGCGCATGAGGCCGCAACAAGGTGATGGTGATGTGATGTGGCGCCACCAACAACCAACAGGAGAAGATGGCATTGGCACAATCTCCGTGTCTCGCTGAGGAGAAGATCGACAAAGATGTGTGGGCTCCGTTCAAGTTCATGAATGTGTAGTTGATCCTGTGCTAAGAAGAGAAAGATAGAACTTTTTGAAGATGCATCAGAAGATAGGCTTTTCAGATGCCGTGTAAGGGCATCTGTAGTGTATATAACCCAAAGGGTCTTAAGGTGGGTCCCATCTAAACCTTAAGACCAACTCCATAGTGTATATAACCTAAGTGGCCTTAAGACGGTCCCACATGGCAGATAAAGAAAAATTGTATTTTAATGCTTATGGCCAGGTCTTTAGCTTGAGGACCAGCCTTAAGCTTTTTTTGCTTAGGGTCTGCTTAAGGTCACCCCTGTAATGTATAAGGTTGACCTTAAGGTGGCTTAAGACCTCCTCTTTTCATACACTACAGATGCCCTAAGTCATGTCAAGATTCCAATGTAACTGATTCCTCCTATTAGGGCATCTCCAATGGTTATAGCTAGCAACTAACTATAAGACTTCCACATCATCTATATAGTACACACTAAAGTTAGCACTCTAAAGAACTATCTATAAGGATAGCTATTTGATGCTTACATGCACACACAGAATTTATGGAGGCTGCCTCGTTTGGCGCTATAGACTATCTCTAGAGCTGTAGAGAGCTGCGTTCTCTTTTTTCATTTAATATCTTCCACGTAGGACAGTTGATGACATGGACTCTCTTGTAGATAGCTGCTATAGACCCATTGGAGATGCTCTTATGCCCCGGTAAGTAGCTGATTCCAATGTAAAAATAATCTGTTCTCTTGCATGCAGCCGGGGGAGCAGCGCTGTTACTGTCCACCACAGCAATAGTAGAATTTGGTTTGACATCTGGCGCAATCTAAAGCCTGTTTGGAACGTGGGAATCCAACTATTGCAAGATTTTAAAACAATTCCTGTGTTTACGCGCCCTATGCTCAGGAACTCTGGTATTGGTACGAAAATTTGATCGGAATTTAGAGACAATGAAGTTAATAGTACAATAGTGTAGGCTCGTAGCACTTAGCTAGTGAGCTACTGCAGAAACAAGTTTTGTGTGAAGACAAGGCGGTTGGAACTAACATCGCTGGCAAAATGGGGAGATGATGCGTACCGCAAAGGAAAAGCTTTGGGTGGATTTTTCGGCTATGGTTTATAATTGTGACTTATAATTTTTAGTTTTAATATGAATATTTATGTGAACGAATCGAATATCGATAAACTGCTTCAAATAAGCTATTTCCAATAATAGAGCCACCGAAAAACTTCATCAGCCTGTGACCGGAGCCTCCCACTCCCTCGGAGTCGGCCGGCGCTCCAAGTGAAAGCAGCGAAGAAAACTGAGCTGGCGGCCATGGCGATGGAAAACGCCGCGACAGGCAGGATCAAGAGCAAGAGCGTGGCGGCGGCCGCGGCCAAGCGGAAGCGGTTCGTCGTGGAGCTTGAGGACCTGGGCGCGGAGTACCACGAGGAGCTCCTTAGGATCTCCCAGAAGCGGTTCGTCATGGAGCTTGAGGACCTGGGCCGAGTACCTGATCGATTCCAATTAATCTGGATAATTTGTAGCTAATTGGTGTTGGAATTCTTGATATCAAGCAGCCCCATGTGAAGGCATCTCAAGTTTCCCACTCTTCACGAAGATTTGGCGATACAATTAGTAATGAGCTGATTGAAGTTAACTTTAGTTTTTTAGTAGTGTTTCTATACTTTCTACTCTAACAAGGATGTCACTAATTTCAAAGCACACAAAAGTATAAGTAATCATTATCCATCATTCAGTTCTACTTTAAAAATTATGTAAATCATTTTGAGAAAAGTATATAAATATTCCTCTTAGTTTTTTTAATGATTTTGTGGCTTGTATTTGGCTACTGTAATATGGACTTTGGAAATTTTTGGTACCAAGATGATCGAGCAACCCAACAGGGTTTCCATTTTGTGAATATTTGGTGGTTCAAAATTTTAAGTCCTCTTTTATTTTGGGCTCTCTTTTTTTTATAGGAGTGTTTTGTGCGCATTTTAGTTTTACTAAAAGTTTGTTGCTCTGTGATTTATTGAAGCTGTTATTTGATAAATTCTAATTTGCATCATTTTGCAGCTAAGTGGAATTAATTTGAAATTTTTGCTATCAACATTAGTCATGTCTTTAATTGTGCTGTGAAATCTTATCTAAGGTCATCAAGGTGTTTGCAGTAGGGGAAAGCTCAACTATCTAATTAATTTGGAAATTTAATATTGATTTTTTGTTATTGTTTTATTAGTAGTTGTTCTTGAAAGGCACAGAGCTCACATTATAATATAACTATTAATCAGTTTTGCACATGGAAATTTTGTAGGATATGAAACACTCGGTCATACTGGGCGTGGGATAACCTCCAAAATTTCTAGACGAATCTTGCGTTCGTTCCAAGCAAGACTTAAACTTAATCCTTAGACTCACAGTATAGACGATTGCTCAAATGGCGATTTTGTATCTTCTCGCCTTCAATATTTTGAATCGTGCTTTAGTTATATGCTTCATTTATTTTGAATGTCCATGAGCATTTACAATTTATTATTGTATCACTAATTTGACTATTTTTCATACGTAGATAACATACTTGTACTCGCATATACACACACATATACACACACATATACATATACATACACACACATATATATGCACATATATATACACACATGTATGTACATACATACGTAGGAAAATGGTTCTATACTACTGAAAGTATGCATTCCTAGTTTTAATATACTCTTTTAATGGTGTTGTTATACCTTTTTATCTATTTGACTATACTCTAATAATGATTATAAGATACTCTAAAGTGAGTTCCATAAAAAATTTCATCACAGTCAACTTTTTATGGTATAATTTGTGTATGTACTTCTTTTATACATGAAAATATGTATATAGAAAAAATAAAGTGCTCCAATAAAAATTTTCCAACCAAGTCGAATTGGAGTATCTTAGAATTAATATTTAAATATACTAAGAGTGATAAAGAAGTATAACTTAGTTATTTAAGTGGTATATTGAAAGTGTAAGTATATACTACCGAAGTACAGAAAAGATTACACACACTAGCTCACCAGAGCCATCCAATCTGGCACGTGCGGCTTAGATCGAGGAGGGCGAAGACCCTTAACTCACTTAATCCATCTTTCAAAAAATCCCCGCGTGGATGATTTTTCGTGAAAACCCCTACGCCATTCGCCTCTCTCTCTGTTCCCCAATCCCCCACTCTCGCCTCCCTCTCCCTCTCCCCCCGCGTCCCTAGCCTTCCGCGGCTCTCTCACCAGCCCTTGGCGCTGCCACTCTGACCCTCGGCGACATTACCACCCTCATCACTGCACCACCGCCTCCACCCTGCACCGCCGCCGCCCTCTTCAGCTAGGGTTTGGCCGGCGCGGCCTCCCTTCACCACCGCCGCCCTCTCCTCATTGCACAACTGCCTTTGTCCATGTTGACATTTCGTGGTGGGAGAGCTCACGAAGCAATGGCCAGTACTTCTCGACCCACCACGGCAGGGCGTTGCTAACGAGGAGGTGCACGTCGCAGTCAAACCGACCGGTGGTGATAAACAGTGGGACGAGGATGTTGGTGAAGTCGTGGAATATGTTGCCCGCATAGCCGCCGACCGAGAAGATGATCGCGGGGGTGGCGTGCTTGGCTGTGCATTCAGAGGCGTTCTCAGTGAGAGGTGATTGACACCTCCATGCAGGGGAGCGCGTGGCGGTTGTTCTTTCTCGGGTTTGGCTTGATCCTCCATGACTGGTGTTTCACAGAGGGATGGAGAACGATGACGGTGGCGTTGCGGAGGATTATCCGGACGTAGCCTTTCAGCTCGTAGACGTCTGATCTTGGGCTGGAGAAGCAGTCAACAACAGAATAAGCAGCTAAGGTCTAGAATAGATTGGGATGTCGTGTAAAGTTGGATGAACAAACTCCATGAAGGAAAGCAACAAATGAAGCAAATTGTGTGTCCCCCTCACCTTTTGGTTTGGTAGGAACTAGGAATAGGATTATCATGCCTTGCTGTTGAAAGAGGAATAGGATTATCATGCCTTGCTGTTGAAAGTCTCCAGGTTAGTTACAGCATAAAGTGAAGTGCAGCAGAATTCTCACTCAAAGGAAGCCAAACAATTATGTGCGATTATAAAGGTCTTCAGCTTGGTTATTTATCAAAGTGCATTCCGAGATAAAAAAATAACAGAGAAATCTTCCAAACTAAATGACTCAATTACGGAGAACATGCTTTTTCAGAACTCATAACAATACCACATGACTCGAGTTCGGACTTACTACAGATAACAGAGTACGATGCACACAAAAAATTCAGTACAAAATAACAGTGAAATCTGGAGGAAAAATATATACAGTGAAATATGAATAAACACCTGTTCAGACTTAGTTGTATCAGTCTATCAGAAAACTTGGTGGACACGGATGCACCACATCAGGGTAAAGGTCTACATCTATGCAACAGTTGATAGGTGTTAGACTGAAGAGAGGGACTACTCTAGTTAGGTCGTCCAACTCCTCGTTAGAGACATGCAGGGTTCTGTTCATAGTCAAATCCTCCTTGCCTACATGCGAAGCAACTCAGCACTGAGCAACAACAGAATTTCAGAAACTGGAAAATAAATGGTTAACATATTGTGTTAGGTTCAATAGTACATTTAGCAGCCCCAGCAAGAGTAACCTTACATTTAACTTTCTTAGAAAAGCTTCTGCAGATCTCAAGAGAAAATCGTATTCCAAGAGTAAAAAAGAGTTCCTCTTAAATAAAATATGATTACATGTAGTAGCACCACAAAACAAAAGATGCATGTCAATAACTGCAAATGGTACAAGAAGGAATGGAAATTTACAGATTTGTTGTGTCTCAACAATATCAACTACTCCGCCAGGACTCTTAACAAGATTGATGGAAAGCAAGAGCAATAATCAGGTCCTTGCCTTTTGTTGATCTTGTATAACATTCAAGAGCCTTCCAGGCACATTAATTCTCTTCCTGATGCCCTTCCCATTCAAATATATGGAGAGTTTCCCGTCTGAGGCTGCTATTTGGAATGCATCATCCTCAGAGCACTCTGTGTCAACAGGGATTGTACCCCTGGTATTCCCATTGATTTGGACTGGAAGTACAAGCTTTGATTCCTTCAAATACTCACTTTTTGCCTGGACAGGAATTAAACAGTCGCTGAAATTTTTTATACGCCATGAAACATAATTTCACACCCATAGCCATAGGTGAAATTTCGAAATCACCAGATACGTTTAATAGAGAGCATATATGAGACTAGCGATTCCAAAAAGATACAGGTTTAAAGCTTACCACTGAAAACGGTTCATGGGCCAATGATCGCGAGTGTCCAAGGCGAAACCAAAGCTCCTCAGCCAAGTGTGGTGCGAAAGGTGAAGCAGCAGAACAAAGGATTCAATAACTGACTTCGGTTCGGTGCCCCACAGTAAAAGAACGAGAAGTCTTGATTTCGCGCATGCGCGATTTGGTTCGAGCACACGTATATCACTGAAAGCCGTCGGATCGGAGTAAACTAACGTGGGGTGTCGCATGAAGATGGAAGAGGTAGGAAAGTAACTATATGTGTCTCACTGAGCTACACGGGGAACCACATGAACAAAGACATACAATGGTGTCCACACCCAACTGCTTCCTCATCCCTATGCTATGGGCCCCAACTCCCACTACTGGCTAATACAATGGGCATAGTTATGTTTTATACATGTCTCAGTGCCAAATAATCTTATTTTTGTCGGCTATATTTGCCACTCTAGTATTTGCGAGACCAAACTATAAGTCGTAACATGTCTTTTTTTTTATATCAGGTAAGCTGAATTTTTGTACAAAATTTTGTTTTTAGGTAAATCATGGTTTTTGATTCCAAATTTATGATCTTGCTTGAAAATTATACTCATTTTGTTTCCATATATATATATATATATCAACTTGCTTTTAAATTTATGCTGACTTTGTTCCCAAATTTAAACTAATTTGAATTTTTTGACAAAATTTGCTTTAGGTAAATCATGACTTTGCATCCAAATTTATGAGCTTGCTTGAAAATTATACTTGTTTTGTTTCCATGTGTATCCTAAGTTGCTTTCAACTTTATAGTGATTTGCTCCTAAATTTAAAATTTATGCTGACTTTGTTTTCAAATTTAAACTAATTTGAATTTTTGAACAAAATTAGATTTAGGTAAATTACGACTTTGATTCTACATTTATTACCTTGCTTGAAAATCATATTCATTTTGCTTACATGTGTATCTCAACTTGTTTTTGAATTTATATCGACTTGCTCCCCTAAGGGAATTAACGGTGTGCAGGATAGCAATATTGTGGCCAGGCGAAAGCAAGAGGGGCGGCGCATTGACAGGCGAGGCTTGGTGAGCCATGGGTGTGTGCCAAACGCATGGAGAAAAAAAAATGTGTTTCTTGGGTGAGGGCGTGGTGCATAGACAGAAAATACAAAGTCTGAAAGCACATCTTTTTATCCTCTAGTGATAAATGGATACGAATGTAGAAACCTCAGAAAACGCATGGCCGGACTATAGTCATGTCCGTAGAAGAAAGAGAGCATCACGGCAAGTTCTTCTATAAATGACGCGGAATGTACAATAAGTGAAGTTAAAAAGCATGTTTACTAGAAGACACATGCTTGGTTGCAAGTACCATGTTAAACCGACCATATCTTTAGTTTCTTTTGTATTTAAAGTAAATATCCTCAAAGAAAAACATCCTATGAGATTTACTCATACCAGCTTTATAAGAGATTCAGTGCCAATTAATACTTTACTTAGTATAACCTGAATGAATGAACGAAGAAATGGTGCATGAATCACAGTTCATGTGCACAATTTGTTAGCATGATCATTTAATCCTGCGTATGTTAGCTAGTAATCTTAATTTAGCATATGCATGTTTCCTTCTTGAATGAGCCCACGATCTATGTGAGAGCCATGCAACCATTCATCATTCAATGTCCTGTAACTTCCATCCGTTTCATGCATGTAGTGCTGATTGGTATACTTGTAACGGCATGCATTACATCCACATCCGTTATTAGGAGTTAGTAAGTCTTGTTTTGCATAATAAAAGGAAGAAGAAAACGCTGTAGTTTGTAAGTTCACGCAGTGCCAAAACATCCATTGTTTCATCCTGTGTTCATCAAATCCCAATCCATTCCATTTGAAGCTAGAGCTAGAAAATTGAGAGATTCGCAAGGGCGGCTGACACAATTCACTCCTTGTAACAAGAAACGACATATATAAGCTTGCACAGATTTGAATAACTGCAGCACAGCAGAGTGAACTAGTGTTTTGGCAGATCACTGGTGCAACAGAAAAGCTGTGTTCTGCCATCCTTGGTACTAGTTCCTAACTCCTGTGTTGGCTCAACAACTAATCATTCCACAGGCTGTGATATAACATTGGCAAATTACAGGTGACGATCAGGAAGAATACATGCTGGAAAGCATCCACTCGGCCTTCTTCCCCAGTCCACCACTGATGGCAGACTAATCCCTCACTCAACATGAAAACGATATCGAAGCGAGGACAGAGTCTTTGATTGAATCTACTCTTAGCGTTTATGTATTGTCATCAAGGGAAAATAAGAACTTTAATAGAGTAGCTACATTTTTTTAACTTCTCTAGCCCAAGATCAGACGTTTGCGAGCTAAAACGTCTGGATAATCCTCTGCAATGCCACCATCATCGTCCTCCATCCCTAAATGAAACACCAGTCATAGAGGATCAAGCCACTGGCTAACGCATAGGGTGCTTATGCTTGACGTCCTCATCAAGGAGTACGTGGTGCATCGTGGGATGCGCCAGTTTGGACTATGCCAGGTGGTTCTAGTACCAGTTGAGCAGTATGTGCCTGACAACGTGCACGGGTGAGTAATTGGCATAGATGCCTCTCTTTTTACTGTCGTCTTGTACCCACAACTTCTAACTACATGTTACATCTTGCAGGCACAGTAGAAAGGGAGTCTGTCGCGGCACGAACTGGGCGGGGAGGATGGACATGTGGGTAGGCCAATGGGAGGGTGCGCTGTAGGACTGTGTGCAAGAGGACATTCCCTATGACCACAGCTCGTACGACAAGTACCTTCGTTGGAACGCTCCTCGGACACGTACCATGCTGGTACTTACTGCCGACCCACTCACACCACGTGTCCCAGCATCGACCGATACATACCCTGTGCCCTTCACGCAGAACATGCACCACGCAATACGTTACATCATATTTTCAAAACTTTGCTTCTGGCAACCCTACTTACAAGTTTCACCCTATCGTGTTTTTTCGCAGGTGACCATCAGTGCTGAGATTACGAGGGACTCCTGCTTCATGCTTCAGAGGATCACTGATGATGCGGAGACCACATGCGAGGAGGTGGTCCAAGCTTTTCGTCGTGTGGCAGTTCAAGTCAAACATCTTGTCAGCCTGTTGTCATGTACCAGTCTCTCGGAGGTTGACATTCTGACGTGAGAAAAGGAGGGAAATGGCCGCTAAGGCCAAAGAGGCTGCCGAGGAGTTCAACGTCGAGCTCGCAAGGAAGAAAAAATGGCCCCGATCCACGTAGTAGGTTGAGCCGTTCCGAACTAGTCCCCCAAAGGTCAAATTTACTTCCATTCCAAAAAGCGCATATGTATTGTAGCCTTGTAGGAATACATCGGTTTATTGCATCGTGCATGATATTGTTTCTTATACACGTAACCAAACCGTGTGCGTCGTGTTATTCCTAGCTTTATTATAAATTCTATTTTAATTCACAACAGCAAATTTCGTTGTCTTTTCGCATTCAATTTTTCGCGTAGCAAGGCATCCAACAACATAAAAATGAGTTATGGAAGTAGGCATGAAATATCTATATATCTTTCATCAGAGATCCTGTCTAGCATATGTTCATCCTTGTGCCTCATGTTGTACCACATAATCCACATATTAATCATTTGTTTCAGGATGCAGTATGTATCACTTCTGGGACAAGCCATGGAAATATTGTGCGGGCATTTATGATGGATATATACGCTAAAGTGTCAAAGGCTATCAATCTAGAAAAAGATTATCAATCCATATATGTACTTACGCTCAGTTAAAAGGATGGTGTCATATATGGTTCATAGATAGAATATCTATTTTTAAGCTATGGATTGTTAAATGTTACATGTACATGGTGTTATGTATCACTATAACTTCAATTGTTTTTTATCTTTCAAAAAGAAGTCCTTTTATTACAATCTTACCACCAAATCCTAAGATTCCAAATCCATAAATCAAGTCTGAACTAAATTCAACCATTACCTCAATTCATAATTTACAAACCAACTACAATCACGCATGCAAAAGTGAAACACGGTAGGCCCTGTCACGCCACATATCAAGGCGTAGCAATTGTCACGTCATGGGATCTGGTATGACTACTGCCACGCCATGGGATCTTGTGTGACTGCTACCACACAAGAATCCATGCTGGCACGGTGGGTGGACGAGGGCTTGCGTGGCATGTTTTGTCACACTGTAGTGTGTTGCATGACAGTACAATTTGGCCACGCCACTGGTGGTGGGGTGGCCAAAGGGGTTAGAATTAGAAATAAAGTTCGCGAGGAATTAAGTTTAAATACTTTTTTAAAAAATAATTAAATAATAATAAAAACAGGCGTTAGTCATCCAACCATTGGGCGACAGGAGGTGTTGTCACCTAGCGGTTGGGCGACAACACCTGTTGTCCGACCGTTGAGCGATTGCATCTCTATCGTCTAACGGTACGGCTACTGCCTTTGTATTGCTCGGCCATTGGACGACAGGGGCCAAGTTGTCCAACGGTTCGATGACATTATGCTACTTTTGTAAAAAAAAAATAAAATCGCAGGTATAACTTTGTTTCGAATAAAAATAGATTATTTTTAAAAAAAATTGAAGACCATGCCACACTGTTGAGAGACCAATCTTACTCGTAAGATGAGCTACTGCAGTAGTTGTTGAGAGACCAATCCTACTCGTAAGATGAGCTACTGCAGTAGTGGCCGTGTTGGTGTGCAACTCTGTTGCTTCTCACGTTGCACAAAGTAATGTTAGATTCGGTGGGCTCAAAAGGCATCTCCAGTTCGTTCTGGAATTACTCCCAAATTCCATCTGAATTACCAGTTCAAGTGTCCATCTAACATAACATAACCTTTGATTATTTCCTGTAAAATGTCATCCAAGATGGTGAAAAGACAGGATTAGAACCTTAAGAACAGACAGCTATCCAAAAGAACGCAAGTCCCATCATGGTGGGGGGAACATGTTAACACGTTTGTTGAGTCATGGAAGTGTCATGCCAGATGCTTGCAGCGAGAAACACTCCTAGATGCTGTCGAACTCATACTGGTGGAACTCATAGTGGTGTGCCTTTTTCATTCGTCTCAGCATTCCTTAACCAATCTTCTTAGGGTACTCAGTTTGATGATAGCTTATAGTATTTTTTATTATAGCTAATTTATTTTTTACTATAACTAATGGTGATTTATTTGACGTAATTAAATTAAAAAATAAAAATAGAAAAAACAGGTTAACCTATCACGGATAATACGAAAGAATAGGAAAGGCAAAAAAAACCCAAAAAACAAAAAAAAAGAAATTAAGGAATAGTGAATTAAAAGACAGAAGCCAGAAGCTAAACCTGAAGTCATGTCATTTATTCTTCTACTTCAGTTACTTCATGGCTTTCATAGCTGAGTTCTTTTAGCTTTTGGTTTCTATTTTTAGCTTTTGGTTTTCTCAAAAGTCAAAAAATCAAACATTAAAATTAGACGGTCTTTTAAAATGGGGTTTTCAAATGGTTTTCCGAGCCCAAAACTATGTAGGCCATCTATGTCGTGTCTTCACTGTCCACTATTATGTCAAAAATCATAGCTAAAAGCCATCAGCTACAGCTCAAAAGAACTCCCCTGCCTTTACACATAGCTCTCACTCATATCGTGGGAGAGCTAATGTTACTGGTGGTTACAATACTCCACGTATAATTTCAGAACATGGATTCAGGAAAGTGTATCATCTCACCAATAATTGTGCAAGGTTGCATACCGTATGACCGATAGCGGAGATCAAAGAGGATGAATGGTCTTTGTCTTTTTTTAACTTATGCAAAATCAATTCATTTGGCTTCTTCTCTCAATTAACTATGATAAGCTAATTAGATCTGATGCATAGTGGAAACAAACATAAAACAGAAACCAACAAGCTAAGGGGACAAAAGAAGCAACAAACGGGCCAAAACATTAATTGGCCGGTCTGACCGCTCGGGTCACAGCGATCTGATCGGGCCCAGGCGATTTGACCGCTCGCTGCTCCAGAATGGAAAATAGGCCACCGACAAGAACTCAAATTAGCATAACTTCTAATCTATTGAACCGGACTACTTGAAACATAGCTTTCTCACGGTCCTATGAACTTATTCCATCAATGAGTTGATAAGCTATTCAACAAAGGTTTGGACTTCGCCAAAATAAGGCAGATTATATCAAAGCCGGATAAACTGAGATGAACACCAAAAACTTACTATAGGGTTGTATAGATGGATGAGATCTAACTTTTATGAGGTTCTTCTATCATCCACACATCCTTGGGAACTAGTAAGATTAAGGAAGGAGAAAATACACACAAGAAAACCAAACAAATCAAAGACATAAAATAAATCCAAGTTAAGACTCACGGGGATGAAATTTTAATCTTCATTGCAGTTAGAGATAAATGTTTAAAGTCACTCTACTCTTGGAGGATAGAGCTCCCTCTCCATGGAGCATACACACAAGTTTTTATCTGGAAACCTGTAACAACCAAAAAACTTCTAAAAACACATAATTTTTTCGCAAAATCTTTTATTTTGTTTATTGTGTTTTCTGTGTTCTTTGTGTTTTTCGTGTACCAAAAATGCTATATTCTTTTCCCTAAAACCTTGTGAAATCAGTTAAATTTCTCAAAATTTCCTTTTTCTCTCTTTACCGATTCTGGAATTTTGATTAATCTTTATCTAGTTTTAACTTAGAACTCCACTTTAAGTGACACCTAGTGCAAAGACATTCTCAAATACACATACACAAGTGTTTGGTGTATATTTTCCAAAAAAATCCATATGGCCGGTTTGACCTCTCCATAGCCGTCGATCAAACTATTGTTATCAACCCGGTCAGACCAGTTAAATTCTGGCAGCAACTCTAAAATCTGAAAAACTTCAAAATCAAATTGAAACTTCGATAAAATTTATATATCAGAATTAAATATTTATCACATGATATAAGGTAACCTTCTTGTGGTCCCACGTGTACAAACCAATCCAAAACGTGCATGAACGGGCTAGAATTAAACTGCTACCCACACCAAATCTAGTTTTAGTCAGTCCTGCGGCACTTACCATGGGTCATTAATTAGTTACTCGTAGCGATCACCAAACTTGCCGTGGCTGTTCATCTTTGACTCTAAACAATCCCATGGCACAAATGCACGGCACTTGCGATGGCACTCGTCGTTTCCCACCGGCTCAAACAACTGCAGTTGAAGTAAAATACGACCCAGCTTACGTGAAGAATCGAAGCATTCACGCATGCCGCAGATCGATCTGGATTTCCAGTACCAAATTCCCTCTCTGAAACGTACTTGCGATGGGCTAGAGTCGTGTGCTGTTATTACTCTGAAGTCTGAACTTCTGATAGCTGCGGCCACTACGGACACCGATGGTTACGTAGGGTCTCCGGCGCCAAGCGGATGTCCTGCTTAGCACTTTATTCGAGCCGCGCTATTAGAAACAACTGAACAGATCCAAGTGCAGTGCAGTGCTGGCTCTGGCTCTAACCAGCTGATTAACTTCACATGTGACTTGGAAGTACCATCTGAACATCGTAGGTTTCAAGTGCTGAACAATGAAGTCCCCCAAACAATCCAAGGTTTTGCATGCTAGATGTAATGTAACATGAAGTCCGGCTCAGTTGCATGGTTTTCACTTTTCAGGACCGTTCCATTTTCGGCGTCGTATGAGTTGCAGTTTCAATCTTGATAGAAAACTAGAAATAGAGAGACAGAGAGAGAGAGAGAGAGAGAGAGAGGAAGAATCATATCCTTCCTTACATATGACTCAAAACATTGCTGCTGCTGCTGCTGCTGAATGGAGTGAAGCTTGCACTCCACAATCTGGTGCCCTGCTGTTCTAAAATGGCCCATTTGTCTCTGTAATCAGGTGCCAGCCAGTCAGTGTCTGTAATTCCTGACTGAAATGTTGCGATAGAGCTACCCCCCCCCCCCCCCCCCTCCCACCCCCGTCTCTCTCCCTCTACGTGAGAAAGGAAAGGGTTCAATTGAGGCTTGAAAGTTCAAGCCGGTCTCGTCCGTCATGTTCTCCTGGAGGCCCCGTGGCTGCAACCTGACGGGAGACGCCGTTATTTTCGGCCTTTTCACTCGTCTCCGGCGTGTCCACGAAAGGGAGATGTAAAAATTGGCTTTGGCGCGCGTAATCGCGTGATACTTGGCCCAGGGAGAGCCACATGTGCGGCTAATTAGGCGGATAAGCTGAGCTTGCCATGCTGTTGTGAGGGTGGCCAACAGCGATGCTATGCCATTGGCACGCATGCTGACAATTACAATCCTTTCAGCTGCTCTTCTTCAGGGAAGGCAACATTGTTGGGGCTAAGAAGAGGAAGGTGACTGACCCTGGAGCTTGGCTAACCTTAATTTGTCTGGTAAAATTGAGTTTTGAAAGGGTAACTTTTTTTGATCGTTCCAAAATAAATAGGGGGGTGTAAAATTTGTATGCCCTTTTGGGTGAGCAAACGTGCATGATCTCGACCCTGATATCACTAGGTCCGACATGCTTATGCTAATTTACCTTCTCTGTCGTGGATAAATGACTAGGGGTGAGTTTTTTGGACTCTGATTTATGACTTATAGTTTAAAATTTTGAATTCTAGCTATTCGTGTGAGAAAGTATGGAGATAGATGTTCGTGTGCGATTTTAGCCGATATAGTTGAAGTCGGGACAGTGTCTACTGCAATCATTTTGTATACCTCGTCTTAAAAATATATTTTATTTGAAAGGTAGTTACTATAGAAAGCTAAGCTATAAGTCCAAAAGAACTCGTCCTGTGTGTTGAAGTACAAGTGAATTGCCCATATTTCCTCATCAGTTTAAGTTTTTGGGTGAACTGGTTGGTGCATGTAACTCAATATGGTATCAGAGCCAAGAGGTCCCGAGTTCAAGACATGGCTAACGCAATTTAAAAAAAATTAATTGCAGTCCACTTCTATTCCACGTATTAGGCCTAAGGGAGCCTATACGTGAGGGGAGTGTTGAAGTACAAGTGAATTGCCTATCTTTTCTCATCAGCTTAAGCTTTTGGGTGAACTGGTTGGTGCATGTAACTCAATACTGTGTTTGTATACGAACTTATTTTCAACTTTTGTCATGTTTTATCCAAAATGCCGATCCAAAATTAGACTCCGGTTAGCTCAACTGGGCGTTCCACACACCTAGTTCTGAACCTAGGGTCTTCTAGTAAAACACGAATTTCCATTGAAGCTTTGCACGAAGCATCCAAATTCCACAAGTAGTCTTCCCCAGGCAGGGCGCAAGAGGTGCAGTACGTAGCACTGAACATGAACAGGAGGGGGAGGAGGACAAGGAAAGGGAATGCCTTAAAATGGAAAATGACAAAGCCAGGTCCAAGCGACAAGCACTGGTCAGCACCCCGGTCAAACGCCATGGAAAAAAACCACCAGTGGCGCTCCAGCTCTGCCTATGCGCGAACCCTTCTTCGCCACTCGAGAGTTCACTTTTCACAGCAGTCACTGGCTAACGACACGTCGGCCTCGCTCTGTGTTAGTTACTAAGCCCCCGTTTGGCACAGCTCCACTTTATAAGTAGAGCTGTTTTTTTTGACTTCACAAGTGGAGTTGGGTGAAGCTACTTTTTTCAGCTCCACCCAAGGAGCTACTTTTGTCTCAGCGGGTTTTAAGGGACTCCTTGGGTGGAGCTATTTTGTTGTACCCCGTTTGGCACAAAATAGCTCCAAATAACTTCAGGAGCCGGTGGTGGAGCTGTGCCAAACGGGGCCTAAGTACTGCTACGAACTGGTCGATTAGCAGCTAGTAGAAGACCAATTCTTACTTGCTTACGCGTGAAAGGAGCTTTCCCATGTGTAGCTGTCAATAATTGGCCGGCTCGAGCAGTGTATTTTTTTTAAACTGCTTGAGCAGTGTATTTGACTCCAATAGTAGGGTAAAAAAAACAGCAACGCACTTAACCACCTGTTCTAAGAACTTCCATTTGGACTTAACTATGTTCGCTTGATTACTCCCTGTCTGCTGAGTCTGTTCCAAAACACTCCACATGTCATGTCAGACATTTGACAAGCGCATAGTTTCGCCATTACTCTCCAAAATACTCCAAAAGTTATACCGAAATTTCCCAAAAGAATCATAATAATGTGGAAGAACTTTCAATAAAAAATTATTTCCACGTGACAAATTCAAATACTAACTTACTGTTTGTGCTAGTAGTCATAAGTAGTATACTTCAGCTGTACGTATATTTTTTATATTATTAAAATAAAGGTAAAAGAAGCCACCACGTTATCTCAAGGGTTAGAAATTATCAAGTTAACAAAAAATAGAAGAAAAAGATCCACACTGTCGATGGTAATGAGTTTAAATTACGACAGTACCTATAGATCAATAAGATGTATATGAAAATTGTTATAATTGTATAATAAAGATAATTATATCTTTAATGATGGGCACTAGTGTTGGATAACTAATACAGGTTTATTTCAAAATATAAACAGTAATGACCGTGCAGTTACGGAGGAAATTTGGCTAGTTTTAAAATATGATAAGAGCATCTATTTAGGGGCAAAGGGAGTAGCACCGTTGCCAATGTATGGGTATCTGTCAGTACGATCACCAGCAGTCAACGAGCTAGCCAATTGTTAGATACTAACAGAACACATCCATGCTCAATTGATCATCACAAATTCCTCAGCCGAAACCTCGCTATCTCTGACCGTACGTGTACACACTCTGGAAACGTATTCGAAATCTGACTTTTCTACCGACAAAAGAAGATAAGAGCTTGGCGATCCACGCTACACTGCAGTAGAAGTAGTCCTCAGAGTTGCAACGTACTATTTCTGGGTCGGCCTGAGGCCTAGTCGGCACGGTACAACCTAGGCATGACACGTCACAGGCCGGGTATGAGAATTGGGTATATCGGGTGACACGGTATGGAATGTTCCAATGGGCTATGCTTAGGCTGGTACGGCCCAAAAAACGTGATGCAACCTGGCACACCTCGTCGATGTCATCGTGGCCGTCGAGGAAAGAGGAGGAAGATCACTGATATGGCTCAACGCCGACTCGCTACCCCAAATTCTCCCCGCACTAGACTCTGATCATATCTGGGAGAGGGGAAGGGGACAGCTTCCATTGTCATGGTGGGCTCATGGTCGTCGCCGCTCAGATCTAAGAGAGGGGAAGGGTGCCCGCGGCTGCCGTCGTTGTGGTGGGCTTCGTGGCTGCCACTGCTTAGATTTGGGAGAGAGGAAGAGGCCATGCGGGCAATGGCTACCACCAACCGGCCGCCAGGAGAGGGAGAGTGAACTAAGAGAGAGAAAGCTGAGCATTGTAGCCTACAGGCGTGCGGCGGTGCTGTGAGGGAGAGAGAGCCAATGGTGAGCCGAGGATCTAGGGGCAACGAGCGGCCTCCTCGTGTGGTCCAACTCTGCTCCTCCAAATCCTTGCCGACGGCCAACGCCCGCTCCTCGTCTGTGTCTGTGGTGCCATCCATGGCGACAGACCGACGACGATGGCATTCATGGCTCCACACATCCAACAGGTCCGAACTTGGGCCGGCATGGCATGACATGGCCCATCGTTCCTTGGGCCATGCCCAAACCTCACCAGATGCGAGTTATGCCAGCATGATACGACACGGTGGCCGTGCTAAGTAGACCTAGTCTGACATGGCCCGAAGCCTGTTGGACCCGTGCTGTGCTACCGGCACGGTCCAACTCTTAGGTCCAAGTGGAAGTTTGGAACACCAGACATCAGCTGCGCCGGCCGCGCACGCGGGAGCCGCACGTGCCGCAGCTTCTTTTTCCCACACGTGTGGTTGCGTGGGAGAAGACACAAACTCGGAGAGTCCTTGCACGCAACAAACGGCCTTTTATCCACGGGCCGATAGCGATACGGCAGCTTGGAAGCTACAACTTGCGGCTGGCTCGTGTTCGGATTTCCGGGGATTGAAAGAGAAAAGAAATGGCGTCTGGTCAGAATTCGAAGGGGATTCAGACTTCGTTCACATCATCTTCATCAGCTAGGTCGCATTCGCAAGCACGTACAGAGCATGCATAGAGGTACAAACAAAACGCACACAAATATCTCATCGATGGGCCACTGGTAGGACCTAGGAGGACTGTTTACGGTGGAATTTCAGTTTCCAGTTTGGAATGTGAGATTTCCGCGAAAGTTTCATTGGAATTTTGTACAAAATAGTACAGTTTCTACGGGAATTCTGTCAAATTCTGTGTTCCAAACGGGGAGGTATGAATTGAGGTCCATACATACGTTTGCCTGTTCAGCGTAAACATCTCGCATACGGGCATTGAAATGCCACACAGACCATGGTCGACCTGAGCCTAACTTGTAGATTGCAACGTTGCCATTTGTAATATCGCTACGTACAAAACGGCAGTGGTTTTTATATTTGTACACACAATGTGCTCCTGGTCGTGGGACGAGCATGTACTGCAACCCGTCGTGAGGCCGGTTCTCGCTTAATTTAATGAGCAAACCATGGAACTATCTCCAAATGTGAGGACTGGAAGCTGGTCAGCGCAAGCAGATGATTCCTGCTCAATATGGCTTATAAGCCGTAGCTACGGAATTTTTTTTAGTGTAGTGGCTGCAAATAAACTGTAATGATTGATTGTTTTTCTAAGTAATTAAATTTAAAAAAGAAAAAAGTTATATCATCACGGACAATGCCCCTAAAAAAGTATATTTGATCAGATGGCAATAGAGAGAGTGAATGGTGCCAACTCAAATTTTCTCCCAAGTATTCAAGATTCTATTCTCACATAACTACAAAGTTGCAGAGAGTAGAGTTTTCATCTAAAAACTCAAGACAAATAGCTCAAGAATACAAAACCTTAAAGCAACCACTTCCCGGCGGTCTCACTGGCATAGAAATGGCGGTCGGACCGGTCCTGGACGATCTGACTTCTACTTCAATGGTGGTCTGACCGCTGCTATAGTAAAATCAGGCAAATAAATATTATTTTTAGCCCAATTTCAAAAACCAAAATTGAGAGAACTTTTGATCTGTAAATCCAAATGACATGAATTTTTGCAGAGATCTTTTCTAGGGGATTGTGAACCTATTCCAACAAAAGTTCATAAAAAACATTGACAGAGTTGAAACCTTTTTCAGTTTGAAGGAGAGGTGCACCAAAACTGAACCAAAATCCCAAACGGTGAATACAAATTGCTCGTGGGTAGATGATGGCTAAGAAGGGTCTAGATGTGTTTTCACATATCACAACAAGTTAGATCACCACAGAAACCAAGCCAAAAACCATCGGATCAAGAGATGGACCAAAGAGGTCAAAATCAAGCAAACCCGAGTTTTCTTGTGAATATTACTATCAAGGTACCTAGATGGGTGGAGATGTATTCCTTAATATTATCTCTATCTCTTACACATCCTTGGCACAATAAAATTACAAGAAGGTAAGAAGAGAGACCAAAACCAACCAAAAGTCAAGTACATCAATCAAAAACAAGAGGGACTCAAGAGTTATACAAAGATTGATGTATTGCTTACTTGAAAAGTTAGGTTTTATAGCCACTCTACCTTAGAGGATAAAGAGCACCTAAGGTACTCACTTTCAAACCCTAACCCTAAACCTAGAGAAGAGAGCATAAGAGATGGGTTGGATGATTAACCTCACATGTCTCTATCCCAACCCCTTTTATAGATGAGCAACCAGTCACCTACACCCCTAAATGGATCATATCCCCTATTATAATGAGGGAACTGTTAACCCCACATACACAGGTTTTACTCTCACAAGTTCACTTATACACGCTTTTCAAAGTATGTAAGTGTGCATTCGCTAAATCATTAACATTGATCCAATCGGCTCCACCTTGACCTAAACTGCTCTCCAACGCATCGCCCATGCGCCGTGGTTTTGATCCAAGATGGTTTTCGGTATTTTGGTCAAACTACCAAAATATCATTCCTTGACCCGGTCATCAGCAACCACTGCAAGCAATCATAATGCTTGCCACATGTAGGTGCACTACTAGCTTGCCACGCGTCGCCAAGTCTCTCCCGTCTCGGTTCCACTGAACCACAGCTCTCTTGGCTCGTGCAAGCCACACGGTGTTATCCCACCGTTCGAACTTGCCTTCAATATTTTTCGTCTTTCTCGTACCATGCTTGAGCTTACCGTCTAACTTAACAGCCTCAATCGTTCTGGACCTCAAATTCTCCATGAGTCTAGCTCCGATCCTCGCCATTGACCCCGGTTGACTCCAAGCGACTCTACACATTCAAAAACAAAGAAATCGTTTTCGGACACAAGTTCTTCATAACTTGACCACGTTAGCTGTAATATAACTCATACAACATACAACCACTGACCATACTCACCATAACGCATTCCTCAACTTAAAATCCACAAATATGAATTCTGGCCGAAAGTCTCCATCTGAACAATCTTTTGCCAATCAGACTGCCAACCCTTGGGCGGGCAAACCGCTGCACCAACCGATCAGACCAGTGGCACACTGCTCGTCTGACCCACTGGTCTGACCGGCCTTCCTTTGATCAACCAGCAATACTGCCAATTAAATTTTTAAATATTTTAAATTGTTATAATTTATTATAAACTAGAACATTCTCGTAGAATCCTTTAAAATTAAAAGTTCAAAAAAGACAAAATTGAAAAACCAGAAACTAATACCATTCGCAGCGGGCCAGCTGAAGCCAAAAGCCGAAAGCAAGTAATTAACTAAGTTTTAAGTGTCTTCTTTGATGTCAAATCTAATGTCCTTTAACCTACAGTGGGTTGCCATTTGGAAGAAATTTTGGACAAGGAAAGGAAGTGTCCCTACGAATGGATCAAACTGATCGAATTCCCCTAGGAATGTAGTTACCGTGTAGAAACCTCAAAGAGCTCAGGTAATCCATACCACAAACGTACAGGACAAACGTGCAGCAAAGCAGGTAACCCGCGCGCGGCCAGGAAATGATACTTTTTCTTTCTTTTTTTTCTTTTTTGCGTGCAGACCATGCGTCTCACGACGCATTTCAGCACTCCACGAGGCATTTTGCACGGCGGCGCGCGGTCGGGAGAGGGAAAAACCGGCGCGCAGATTAGCTGGCCGCGGCCTTTTGCCCCCGGCCACCAGCCGCCGGCTCACATGCAGATGCAGTAAAGAATGGATTTTTAAACTATGTTTTATATTTTGTAGTTTAAAATTTTAAATTCTATCGGTTTGTAAAAAAAATTGTATAAATAAAAATAATTACATATAATTTTGATTGATATAAATAAAATTAAAATAATATCTAATATAATTAATTCATAGATTTTATCTTAAAAATTACAACTTTAAAAGCTAGTTTGAGAGCATTCCGGTATCGGCACGATAGATGTCCAAAGGCGCAATGCAATGCTCTCAGCTCTCTGTCTCAGGCAAAGCTGCTAAGGCCTATAGGTCTCTGCAACTGAACGTACGTCATGGTGCCGCGCTGCTGCTGCACTGATTGCGAGAATGCAGTGCTTGCTAGCTATAGTTGATTGGTTACGTTATTAATGATTAAAACATTGGCCAATCCAAATAAGGGGTCTGGGTTTTTAGTTCTTTTCCTTTCATTTTATTTGGCTAAGGTTGTTTATGTGTGGGAAAATATCCAAATTAAGTAGAGTGGGTGCATGTTTGGGATGGGATGGGGCAATATGATATAGGTTATGCTTTGGAAATGTGCATTAAAATTAAATTGTTTGGTCCATGTCCATCGCATGGTAGCTAGCATGGGTGTGAATTGGAGGACATGCATCGATGGATCAGATGCTGTTGTTGTTTATCAAAACCCTGTAATGGAATTAGTAATGCGCCACTCGGTTGGACTAAAATAAGCTGGCTTATGGCTAAAATTATATTGTAACTAGCTGAAATACACTATAGCTGATGGTGGCTTAATTGGCGTAACTAAATTTAAAAAATTAAAAATGTAAAAAAAATAGGTTAGCCCATCATGGACAATATAAACGAATGCGGGGGAAAAACAGGCAAAAAAGGCCAAAAACTACAAAAAGACGAAATTTATGAATAGTGAAAAATGAGCCAGAAACCAGAAGTTCAAGCCGAAATGAGCAGAGCCTTAGGACATATAAATTGCCAAGCAGGGACGGTCTTACATGCCGTCAAATTTTTGGTAGTCGAAGAAATATATGTTGGATTTTTTTAGGGCTTTGGGGTATTTTCCTATTTTGAGAAAAAGAAAAAATAAAGAAGGTGGGTCCCACCAGTTGGCGAGACGAGAGGAAGAGATAAGGCTGCAGACCGAGTCTCCAGCCCTATCTACTCGCGCGTGTGGCCGAACGACTTTGGACGGTGGTGGCGTGGAGTTCTTGCAGGCGAGCAGCAACGACGCAGGAGGCGCTAACTGCCCGGGTGCTTCGGCGCCAGGCATTAGCAGCAACCGTGTCGAGCGTCCTGCCTCTCCTCCATTTAATGGCCACCTTCATCTTCTCCTTCCCCCTAGATATTCATGTGCCATTTGGATCAATTTAGGATCATGCATTCATTGAAAATTAAAATTGATAGTCAATCAGTGTTCTGTCTGGAAAAATGGAAGTACCGGAGTTTCAATGACGAAACTACCGTAGAGCGGAAGTTATGCAGCCTTAAACGGTACTTCTGGCGCTCAGAAGCTCTGAAAAACAGAGCGGAACCTTTTTTTCCAGAGAGCACCCTCGGGATGATTTCGAGGCCGCGACAAACGAAAGTACCAGAGTTTCAACGGCAGAACTACTATAGAGTGGTAGTACCCGTAGCCTTAAATGGTACTTCTGGAGCACAGAAGCTCTGAATAAGCCGAGCGGAACCTTTTTCCAGAGAGTACCAACTCTCGACCTCTGATCAAACAGAAGTACCGTGCCAACTTCTCGGAACTTCCGGTTAACGGAACTACTAGATTTTCAACGTCGGTAGTTCCGCGCCGATTTCCAACGGCTAGTTCAGAAGCTCAGACGTAGCCGCTATTGTCGTGTCAGAACAGGTGCAAAAGTACCAGCCTTTGGCCTGCGGTACTTTCGCTCACCCTGAATTTTTTTGAAATTCACGTCTAACGGCTAGTTTTGGTTGGTAGGGATATAAATACCCATCCACCTGCTCAAGGACAGTAAGTAGAGACCATATTGAACATCTTTGAATATTGAGCATTCACTCCACACCATTTTTCTCATTGTGCATTTATTTGAGGTGGTTGAGCCAAACAAGTGCATTGCATCTTTAGATTGATCCTTTGGCACTTGATTGTCATCAAAGTGAAACTTATGATCTTTGCCTCTTGGTGTTTGCTGGCACCTGGACAACTTGATGGAGTTTGCACGGTGACTTTTTCAAGAAGTATTGTGAAGAAGCCCGATATCAACTTGTGAGTGGTTTGGAGTCCATCACCTTTGGAGTGAGGGAAGGACTACCACTAGTGAATTGAGGAGCTGAGACTTAATTCGTAGAGCCAGTCCAATTCATTTGGACTTTCCTCAATGTGGACTAGGGGAAACCGGCAAGTTTCCGATCACCACGGTAAAAACATCGTGTGTTTATTGGGTATCACTCTATCTCTTTATCAGCTCTTGTACATTTTGCATATTATGATTATTTACTTGTTCTAGAGCCTTTTGTAGAGATTTATTCTTGTAGTGCCATACTAGAATTATATAGGTTTCAATTGCTTTAAATCTTTGCCATATTAAAATTGTAGAAATTAATTAGAATGGGCAAGAAAAATTTTAAAACCTCCTATTCACCTCCCTAGTCGGTTATCCTTGATTCTACAAGTGGTACCAGAGCTTGGTCTCTCATTTATTAGACTTAACCGTCTAGAGAGAAATGATGGCTAGCGAGGGGATTGCTATAGGAAAGGCATCTTTCTTTAATGGTTCAAATTACTCTTATTGAAAAAGTAGATGTCCATATATCTTATGGCCATGAATCCGAACATTTGGAAATCATAAATGAGGGCTATGCCATGCCTCTTGATCCATTGCACCCTACGGAACAAGATGGGTGTAACTCTCATTTAAATGCCCAAGCCATGAATGCACTATTTGAGCTTTAAACGCAGACGAGTTCAATAGGGTGAGCAACTTAGAAACTGCTTACGCGATTTGGACAACCCTCTCTGAAATTTATGAAGGGATGTCCACGGTCAAAGAAGCCAAATTGCATAGGCTTCAGATTAAGTATGAGACTTTTACAATGTTGTCTCATGACGATATAAATGAAATGTACTCGAGACTCAATAATATTGTAAATGAATTCAAGGGCCTTAGTATTAATCTAACCGATATTGATGTTGCAAGAAAAATGCTTAGGGCCTTACCGGAAAAGTATGAAATGTTGGTGACTCTTTTTTTCAACTCACCCGAGTTGACGAGAATGACACCAACGCAACTCTTGGGCAACCTCATCACAAAAGAGTTATACAAGAAAGACAAAGAGGAGCTCTTGGAGCAATCCTCCTCAAATGGCAAGAAGATCACCGTTTTCATGGCCAAAGCGGTATCAAACGAGGAGTCCTAAGATGATGATGAGGACTCCGAGGAGGAGTTGGCTCTTCTAATAAGAAGAATGAATAAGTTCATGAAAACACGCTCAAACTGAAGCGCCAGTCATGAGAAAGCAAAGAAAGGCACTCCTACACCACCAAACGCTATAGCAACATTCATTACTATGAGTATGATGAGAAGGGTGTAGGATCAAGGATAACCGACTAGAGGGAGTGAATAAGAGATTTTTAAATTTTCTTGCCTTTTAATTAATTTCTTACAATTTTAATATGACAAGGATTTTAATATGGTTTTAACTATTAATCGTCTATAAAACATAATTATCACAGACGCTTTGAACATAAACTGTATGTGATACATAATTATCAAAGACTATATATTTGTGTGTGTATGTGTATCAATGCAATATAAATAGCTAGCAAAGTTCTATATGGCTTATATATGCTTGTTTGAAAGATTTTGACGAGATCAACAACTTTACAGTTGAGGTGAACTCTAAATTCTGAAGGGAAGATAAAATTTTTTGGCAAAAATAGAAACTGAAAACTCGTGACACAAATTTAAGGCAAAAGATGGTTGATTTTGGGGGGTCTTAGAGGGTGATGGGTGCAAGCAGGTTGTTTTTTTATTATGCTCGTCGTTAGTTTTCCAACGAGTACAAGAACGTGAAAAACGGACATTGTATGCATTCGAAACGGAATCCTACTGGACAACCGCTGCAGTTTAAAAGTTTGAATAGAAGGGATGGTAAAATATCATAGACGGTTTTTACTATAAACCGTCTGTGAAGTATCACAGACGGTTCAAATAAAAAACGTCCAAATACCACATATGGTTCTTGTTAATAACCGCCTGTGATAATTGACAGACGGTTTTCACCATGAACTGTCTGTGATATTACATCTTCACAGACGGTTTTTAGCCTTGGCAGCAACACAAACGATATCTAAACTAGAACCGTCTGTGATTGTATTTAATATTGACGGTTTTAGTTAACCGTCTGTGATAAAGCGTCTAGTATTAAACTTTTTGTAGTAGTGCATGCATATATGGGCAACAATCTATTTGGTGAACAAGTGAACAAATCAACTCCTAGGCATTGCCCATCAGGTAAAATCTAGGCAGAACTGGGATGAGGGCAAAAAGGCATAAGTGGAATGGGGCGCTCCTACCTTTGATCTCGACCATCCAGATCCCACTGGATGGTCAAGAGATGATTTGTGCATTTGTTCACCAAATAGGCCCTGTGCACCTTATTTTTGCGCATGTATATGCAATTTTCCATTGACTCCAACGAACTCAAAAGGGTGGAAGGAGCTGCGAGGGAAGCTTAACGCGGGAGAATAATTTGATTTTGATTTAACATGCTTAATTGAATCAACAACGCGTTGAAGAACATAACACAGCATCTCTGCTTTCTTTAAAAGCACATCAAAGTGAACCAAAAGAAATTAGAAAACGACGAGACCGAGATATTAAATTGATCTAACCAGATGCATCCATGAACTAAATAAAAAAGGGAAGCGAAGATGGGATGACAAACAAATTAATTTTTAAAAAATGGAATAGAAGATGGGATGACGCGCGCAAGCTGGGGTTACAACAGGTTCGTTACTCTCTATACACAAATATTTTATTTTTCATGGGAAATATTCCTGCAGTTAGGTTACTTGCCTTCAGATCCAATGTAAGTATACTTTAATTTTTAGCTAGAGGTTATCAGGTTACCGCTGTCATTCACAATCTGTTAGATCTGAATTGAGTTATTATGGTAAACTGCCATTGACGTGCATGCATCCCATCAGAAAGTGACGCTGCATCACACCTAAGTGGATGAGTTAAAAAGAGGTGAAGTAGCTAGAAAAAGCCAATTAAAGTCACAACAGTTGTGGATTAACACGCCGCCAATATGGTCGGGAAAGTTGGGCATCTACTTGCAAATGAGTGGCGCCCACATTTGATTAGTGCCAATTGGGATTAGACATTATTCACTGGAAGATGGTGATCTGACAATACTAAGGAATGGAAGTAAATTTACCTATCAAACTACTTTTTCTGAATAAGAAATAGAATGCATAATTGTATTATGGGCAGGATGTCCGGGATGTATTGGTAAAAATTAAAGTCTTCATGTATTATGGGCCTCATATAGTTAGGTCGTAGTCTAACCCAACCAGGTCTAAGATAATGTTAATTTTCTTTGACCCAGCATATATAAGGCAATTTTCAAGATGTCTAAAAGAAGATATCTTTGTTTCTAGCTCTTAACAGTGCAAAATTCACCTCATCAACACAAAGGAAAAGAAAAGAAAAGAAAAGTCTTCCTCTGAAATCAAGAGGACAAACACACATATCTAGTCGGGACGACGTACGATGCAAATTAGCTCATGAAGAGGATTGTGTGATTAAGAACTAAGCTTCTCTTTTCTACGACGATGAGTGTACAAAAAGTTTAATGCCGTTCAATTTTAATGATTGTATATACAGGCATATATCCACCGATATTCGTGGTATCAAAGTTTTATACAAAGTCAAATCCCATACGACTACTATTTTTACGATCCTAGATAGTTATATAAGATCACCGGATTTGCTTATGAATTGTTGTTGCTTGATCCGGCGGCTAAAGGCCTAAGATATTCAAACACCCTATCTCAGATCGTAACATAGTTGTTAACAACTACAACGACGTTATCGCAGCAACGTTCACCGCTGGCTACAAAAGCTCTCGGCGGTCGGTGACGAGAACCAAAGTTAAATAACATAGGAATTTAGGAACCCTAACGAGTCTAGGAGGTACGAGTTCGAGTAGTTTATTGCAATAAGATGGTATTAGCAGCTTAATTAATTGATTAACTAATGTGGTGATTGGGGACTAGGGTGGCTTTTACATCCCTCAAGGCATCGTCAATCATTATCCTCCGCCCTGCAGATCATGGGCGATGCAGGTGGGATCGTGTGCCACCTGGAGGAAAAGATTCCTCTTCTCTCACCTTTATTTCAGCATATTCCCAGCCTAGGGTATTGCTACACGCACGGGAAACGTCCCCAGAATAAATAGCATCCTTGATCATTCTCGGAATGGGAGCCAGAATCAAGAGCACTTATGTGAGTTTGTATGTCATAGAAGTGTCGACTATTTTTTTTCATTATATCTATTTACATTGTACACTCATGTAGACTAGGATATGGTCTATAATTATTTGCATGTGTGTTTTCATATATACATGAATCAAAGTTTCAGCTACATTACCATTGGTTATAGTGTTAAGTGCATAATACATACATTCGATGACAAATGAGTCATGAAATCAATAGGCGAGGCCCAACATTTTTCATTTTACATGATCATCCATCATTTCTACCCTAGTTAGATCATGCAAAATGGATGATCGGCCAAACTAGCTAGGGGATTTGCTCAAAATTTCTACACGTTATACATGCAGTTGGGTAGATAAAAATACCACACACCCATATATACATGAACAAAAAGGGATGGTAAAAGGAACTGGGAATAGAATTTTTCCGCAAAGGAGCATCCCTCGTTTATAAGGTTGGTGTAGGGCTAAATCATGCATGCATCTACATACAAACTAGTGAACAAACGGATGGTCATACTCATACAAGGGGCACCGCTCAAAGTTTCTACTACATAGGAACATCCTCGTGTATGCCGTTGGGTAGAATGCTACATCATAAATATATTCACCGGCAAAAGGATGATGAAATCAGTGGCACGGTTCAAAGTTTCTGTAAAATAAGAACACCCACATTTATACAATTGGGTGGAATTCCACGTCATGCATTCATAAATGGAGGGGTGGTGATGAAAAAAAGCTATGAAGGCCAAACTTTTGATTGTACAACATCATCTATCGTTACATGGTTTAATGCAAAATACATCATATATACGTGGATTTATAGGAAAACAGATGGTCTAGAACCAAGGACAATGCATAAGTTTCTATGACATAGGAGCGCCTACAGTTATATATATTATTTGAAGTGTTTCATCATGCATGCATTGAAGGGTTTAGTGAATCAACAGCGCTGTACTCAATATTTTGATTATATATAGGACCATCCATATATTATATTTTTCTTGTAATACTACATATCATCATACATGCATTTGCAAACAAATAGACAATGAAAAAAGAGGCACCGTTTAAATTTCAGCTACGGTCCTGATCAACTCGGCTTCGGCTTCGGGCTTCTGGCTTATTTTTCACTATTCATAAGTTTCGTCTTTTTCTGAACTTTTGGCTTTTTGTTGAGTTTTTTTGCCGGTTCTTTTTTTCCCATATTTGTTTGTATTATACGTAATGGGCTAACATATTTTTTATATTTTTAAATTTTTTTAAATTTAATTATGCTAAATAAGCCTCTGTCAGCTATAGTGCTTTTTTCAGCCAGCTACAGTGTTTTCAGCCATAAGCCATGAGTTTTTCAGCCGAACCGATCACCACCATAGGAGCGCTACATTTATGATGTTGGATAGAGTGATACACAATGCATGTCTTCACGCATGGCCAAAGATACAGTGAGATCATGGCGTTACTCAGGGGGCGGAGCCAGGCAGGAGCAACGCTTCAGACTAAACGGTGCATCATGGATGGCATTCACTATATATAAGTACTTTTTTAAATTTTATAATGGGCTTTTGATTTTAAGCCCAAGGCTGAAGCTCATGCAGTCCTGAGTCTGGATCCGCCACTGGCGTTACTAAAAATTTTGATTCAATAGAAGTGTTTACGATTTACTCATTTCGATACGCTCAATCTTTATTTTTTTGCAAGGAAAGTGAAATCAGTGGCGTTACTCGAAGTTTTGATTCAATATAAATGTATATTATTTACTCACTTAGATACGCTCAATATTTTGCTCACTATCTGAATTTTAATTACCATATCTCAGGCTAGAAAACGAATTTACTACATGGGGCACAACTTTTTAATGCTGTGGTACGAACAGGCTGTGGCCATAGCAAAGCTCCTAATTCAAGTCCCTGGCCCCCCAAGCTCTAAAATTTTTATTCCCATGTGAAACGAAAGGCCAATCCCCGTGTTGCCCATGCATTAACTTAAGCAGGGGAATAATAATTGGGGGGCGATTAACTTAATTAATCACCACGATTTTTTTGCCTAATCATTAAAAAAAGCGCCACATGGCCATTTATTACCTGGAAAGGGAGGGATTAACCACAACACGCCAACGCGGCGATGCATGGCCATTTTTATCCTCCTCCGCCCCATTCCAGGCACACAGGCGTCGCAACCCAGCTGACATGAGAGGTGGGTCCTGCACGTCGGTGGGCCCCACAGTTCAGCGGCGTTTGCGTGTGGGTGGCTGGGTAGGTCGGCCCCGGGGGTGGGGGATGGGATGGGGGTCTGCGTTAATCGCCGAGCACGTTCTGCACCTCTTTCCCTCTCCGGAAGGGCCCACATTACAGCTGTGTTAATGTGGTCTTGTCTGCCTCCTCCTCTCACTCCTACTGCCTTTTATTTTTTTGTTTTTTGTTCATCTCTCCTAACTAATCTGTTCTCTCCTGTACTCTTTTTTTTTTGGCTTTGGAGGTTTAATCTATCTATTGTTAATGATTTTACCACTGCTGCAAAGCTAAATTGATCTTGCTGTAATTGTTCCGCTGCCCCTAGGATCCTCCACTGGTCCTTGCTCCCTTGCCCGGGCTAGGTCACCGCTGCAAACCAGTTGCTTCTAACCCTCTTGGTCAAATTTTTACACCCCATTTTTGCATTGAAAATGTTGTGATGGTGACTAGAATTGGCAAAAGGTTTTACATGTAAAAGTTATAATTGATCTTGTGCTTGTGGATAATATATGACTAAATATATTCAATGGGAGAAATAACTAAAGATCGATCATCACAGAATCCAACATATTCCCCATGGGGATTGAGGTAGGGGAGTTTTGTAGAGGGGCATCTGTGCTCCTTTCCCTTTTATTACAAGCCTCCCCTCTCTCCTCTTTCTCTCTCTCTCTCACACCCTTTCTCTCTCATCCCACAGTCCCTGCCCTGACTAATCCCTTTCTTCCCTCTCCTTCCTCACCTGTTTCTCTCTCTACCATTTCGCTGCACTCCTCTCCCTCTCCTCCCCTGTCCTTTCGGTTTTAACTAGTGGTATTAAGCAGGGAGGTAAGTAAAGGACCCCCCTCTGACAGCGCAGCATCTTGTTTGTTTTATCTCCCGCATCAGCTTCTGCGCACACACCGCTTTCTTCTCTCTCTCTCCTCTCTCCTGTACTCAACATTTCTCAACTTTCACTTCTCCATCTTCTCTTTCCTTCACCCTACTGCCTCTTTTTTCCTCCATACACCTATATTTTATTGCAGGCTTATTGATGGTATCTTGATTGTTTTTTCCTCTCTCCTTTCTTCTCTTCTTCCTCCTCTCTCTCTTCTCCGTTGCAGGAGTATATTTTTTTTTGCCAGCCTTCTTGTACTAGTGCTCCCTCCCCTCCTCTTCCTACTGCCTCTTCTCCCTTTCTTTCCCTCTCCTCCTTTGCTTCCCCCCCCCCCTCTCTCTCTCTCTCTTCTTTTCCGGTTGTCCTGGCCTCGCATCTTTTTCACCTCCCCCTCATGTACTGATCGTTCCATCACCTCCATTCCCCAGTGGTAACACTCGGCTACGTGCACGAGTGCGTGTGCGGGGGCAGGAGGGGGGAGGTATTAGCATGCAGCAGCAGGGAGGAGAGGGAGGGGGAGGCGCGGCGCAGCAGTTCAGCGTGCAGCCGCCGCAGGAGATGCCGTCATTCTCGCCGGCCGGCGGTGCCGTGCAGCGGATCCCGCTGGCAGAGGCTCCGTCGCCCATCAACAGCCGGCCGCCGGCGCCGGCGCAGCAGTTCGACGAGCCAGGCGCCGGCGGCGCCGTGGGGGGCTTCGACGCCGAGGCGCTGGCTGCGGCGGCGGTCGGCGAGGAGGGCGCGAGCGGTGGCGCATCGGGCAACCGGTGGCCGCGGCAGGAGACGCTGGCGCTGCTCAAGATCCGGTCGGACATGGACGCGGCCTTCCGGGACGCCACCCTCAAAGGTCCACTCTGGGAGGAGGTCTCCAGGTAAATCAAAAGCCACGAACCCCCCCCCCCCCCTCCCCCCACCCACCCACCACCACACGCCGGCGCCTGCGCCGCCTTCCCGACGCGTCGCCACGGCGGAATTCTCGTCGGCGAAATGCTGCATGAAATCTCGGCGGCCTCCGGATAACCGGCTGTGGTGTGATTTGGTTAGCCGCAGTTAATTAAACACCAGCTAAAAATCACTTCTTTTCCTACTTTTCCCCCCTCCTTAACCATCCACGCGCGAGCACAGTGACTTTTCCATGCTAAAATAATACGGGTATCGCTCTCCTTCCCCGCCTTTTTCCAGAAATTTTTTTGCCATCTCTTCGACAAGAGATGGCAGTCTGTAGGAGTATTCCCATAAGCTTCAGATCCGGAGGCATCAATCCCAAGCTATCTGTCTGGCCTCTGAATTTTGCAAACAAAGTTGTACAAGCACAAAGGCAAGATGGAACTTTTATTCCCGGTTTCTCTTTCACTTTGTGCATCCGGATTTACTACACTACCTAGTGCTGCATGTGTGCATGTACATGCCTTTCTTTGTCTTTTTCCATGGGTGCCCAAATCGAGTAAAATTCTAAATTCTACATGCACACAACTTTTGTGAGAGAGGTTTACAGTTGCATGCGTGCAATCGTGGAGGTAACATAGTACAGTCATGTTCACAGCTTCGGCAAAATTTTGATGAAATTTTGTTCCTTTCATTACCCTTCAAAAGAAATATAATTCGGTCAAATTTTGGCTAGATTTATTTTTATTTGAATTTTATCCAAATTTTAGTTAACATTCCGTCAAAAATCCAAATGAAATTTGAATGTTTTAACCTTTTTCTTACGGAAATTAAGGATGAAATTTCGTTTCTTTTGTTACCTTCCAAATTTTTTTGCAAAACAAAAACTGTTTTCCCAGAGTACAGTAGGCCGTCGACGAGGTTCTTGTTGCTGATGATGTTGGCTGCAGGAAGCTGGCGGAGGAGGGCTACAGGCGGAGCGCCAAGAAGTGCAAGGAGAAGTTCGAGAACGTGCACAAGTACTACAAGCGCACCAAGGAGAGCCGCGCCGGCCGCAACGACGGCAAGACGTACCGCTTCTTCACGCAGCTCGAGGCGCTGCACGGCACCGGAGCGACGGCGGCGGCTCCGGTGGCGTCGCTCGCGCCGCCGGTGATGGCGGCCGTTGGAGTGTCCGGGGTGGCGGGGCCTTCAGCTGTGCGGGCCCCTGCCGAGCCGCCTCCTGTGGGGGGCACTGCCATGGCCGCGGCCGCCACGGCAGGCATGCCGCCGGTGCAGGCCAACATAAGCTTCTCGACGTCCAACACGGAGGAATACTCGGACGAGGAGGACTCGGACGACGAGGGAACCGAGGAGATGGGCGACGCCGACGAGCGCGGCAAAAGGAAGAGGCTGTCGGAGGGTGGCGCGGCAGCTGCCGGAAGCGGCGGGAGCGGGAAGATGATGAGGTTCTTCGAGGGTCTGATGAAGCAGGTGATGGAGCGGCAGGAGGCGATGCAGCAGCGGTTCTTGGAGGCCATCGAGAAGAGGGAGCAGGACCGCATGATCCGCGAGGAGGCGTGGCGGCGGCAGGAGATGGCCCGGCTCTTGCGCGAGCAGGAGATCCTCGCGCAGGAGCGCGCCATGGCCGCCTCCCGCGACGCCGCCGTCGTCTCCTTCATACAGAAGATCACCGGGCAGACCATCCCGATGCCGTCCATCGCAGCCCCCGCCATCACCGTCATGCCGCCGCCGTCGCAGCCGCACCCCACGCCCATTGCAGCCGCTGCGCCAGCTCCACCACCTTCGCAACCACCCGCATCGCATTCGCAGCCACAGCCCTCGTCACAGCCGCAGAAGTCGCCAATGCAGTCGACGCCGCAGCCGCAGCAGGCACCACCACAGCAGCAGCAGAAGCAAACCAGCATGGACATCGTCATGACGCCGGCGGTCGCCGAGCCGCACGATGCGGCGGGCGGGTCGGGGTACGACGGGTCCGGAGGCGGCGGGCCGACGTCGTCGCGGTGGCCCAAGGCCGAGGTGCACGCGCTGATCCAGCTGCGCAGCAACCTGGACATGCGGTACCAGGAGGCCGGGCCGAAGGGCCCCCTCTGGGAGGAGATCTCCGCCGGCATGGGGCGGATGGGGTACAACCGGAGCGCGAAGAGATGCAAGGAGAAGTGGGAGAACATCAACAAGTACTTCAAGAAGGTGAAGGAGAGCAACAAGAAGCGCCCCGAGGACTCCAAGACGTGCCCCTACTTCCAACAGCTCGACGAGCTCTACCGCAACAAGGCGGCGTTCAACTCCACCTCCGGCGGCGGAGGCGGAGGAGCCGCACCCCTGCCGCCGGTGGAGCACGCCAATGCAGCTCCACAGGACCGCGCGGAGGCGGTCACGGTCGCGGCGCCGATCTCGCAGACGGCGCCGCATCCCCTGCAGCACGTGACCAAGAACGGTGGCATCAGCAACACCGGCAACGGGAACGGCGGAGGCGCGTCGGAAGGCGGCTCCGGGGGCATGCAAATGCAGGCGAGCAACGGCAGCGTTGCAGCCGGCAGGTTCTTCGGCGAAGGAGGAGGCGGCACGGCGGCGGAGAAGGTAAGCTAGCTTACATGTGCAATTTGGGTGTGGCCGTAGCCAATAAGCCAATTGGCACGTACATGTGGTACCTGCTGTTCGTTTTGGTGATCCAATGCTGATTGCATAACACCGCGCATTTAAAGCCAGAAGACATTATGAAGGGGATGATGGAGCAGAGGCAGCCGCAGCCGCAGGTGCAGGTGCAGCAGCAGCAGGCAGCGATGGATAGCTACAACCGAATCGACGGCGGCGCGGACAGCGAAAGCATGGACGAGGACGACGACTACGACGATGACGACGACGACGACGACGGCGACAAGATGCAGTACGAGATCCAGTTCCAGAGGCAGCATCAGCAGCACCACCACGTCGCCAGGCCGAACGCCGCCGCCTCTGCTGGCGGCGGCAACCCGCCAGGCAGCGCAGCTCCCAGCACGGCGGCGCCGGCAACGACAACAACCGGATCTTTCTTGGCCATGGTCCAGTGATCGATCCATCACCCGGTGACTCTCTACCCATACATCAATCAATCAATGTCTTCTTCCCATACATCAATCTCTCTCTCTTTCTCTCTCTCTCGTACCATTTGTATCTACCTACCTGTCGCCTCCATGCTCGTCCATGTCTCTACACCTCAAAACCTAAAACCTCAAGAACTCTCCTCCTCCTCCAAGCTCCGGCACCTCTCCATTCCTCATGCACGTAGCAACATGTCCATGTCAGAATCATTCGCCATGCAGGCATGCACATCGTCGTTGCTACTCCGATATATCCTCCCTGCCCTCCTAGCTAGAGCTAGTAATTGCATCCAATTCTTGATTCGTTGCTGTGTTAACTATAGTGGTCTCGTCCTAGGTGTTAAAAAAAATTGGTGGCGTGGTTATTTATTGATTTGTTGTGGTAATTAATAAGAACCCTTCTTGGAGGGGTTCACTGAGAGGTTAAATTGGTGCGGTGAAAACGGCACAGAGAACGGGGTAATAAGAGCTAGCGCGGTTAAAATGAAGAAGAGAATTTGCGAATGATGTGGTACCTGTATCTTTTACTTTTGTAAATTTGGTGCATGCAGCAAGGGAGCGGTGAAAAAAATGAACAAGATGTGTGCTCCTCATGTGGCAGAAACAAGAGCTGGTGCCGGTGCATGTGGAAAATATTTTCTCTTTCTTTTTCCCTTTCGATTTTTATCTCTTTTCTTTTATATTTTCCAATTACCTAAATTGTCCATTATGTATCATCTAAGGTTTTTTTCTTTCCCAAACTGTTGTTACTGAACTTTTACAGTGTATACTTGCGACATATTATATGTTAAATTCTTCATATTCTTGTACCAGCATTCTTCCTAAGTGTGATGCTCCATGTCTACTGTGTTGTTTTAATAAAAAAAGTGAGAGGCAGATGCATAGGTTAAAATCACATGTTCAGCTCTGGTTATACTCTAGGATCCAATGCTTACATTATTATAAACTTTTGGTTTTAGATCCCATAAGGATCTCTTCCAAAAATTAATGTTACCATGCCAAGATTAGTATATAAGCCTTGGGAGAGAGCTCTCACATGCCAAGAAGTTAGAAATGTGATAGCAATAGGAAGCATATATAGCAAAAAAAAAAAATGTTACCAGTAAACTTACCTATGATGGGATCTTAACGTGGAAATTTTTTTTCAAACATTAGGTAAAGCCCATGTTATAAGAGAAGTTAGAAATGTGCTAGAATCTTGCAAGATGGGTTGATCAGAAGCATGGTAAACAAATGATGTACTAGGGAATCAAAACCATGTGTGAAGGTATAGTTTGAATATTAGCACAGTTTTACTATCCAATCCTATGGTGAACCTTGTTTTGCCAACAGGAAAACAATTCTATCTATCTATCTGGTATCCCAATCCTAGCTAGTATCTCAATCCTGACAACCTTGAGTGGAAGCACAAGAGAAAGAAATTCTTGCTAATTAATCACATTATCAGCACAAATCCTTGCTAAATCACATTCTATACTAGTCCAGTGCTGCTACTTTAGAATTTTCCATCTCTTAGGGCATCTCCAATGGTTATAGCTAGCAACTAACTATAAGACTTCCACATCATTTGAATAGTACACACTAAAGCTAGCATTCTAAAGAACTATCTATAAGGATAGCTATTTGATGCTTACATGCACACACAGAATTTATAGAGTCTGTCTCGTTTGGCGTTATAGACTAGTGCTTAAGGAAGAGTTGGCTCGATTTTTTTTGCATACTCTCTTTCCTCCACATAGGATATATGCTGATGTGTACATGCATATAGCTAGCTGACTCAGACCATTGGAGATGCCCTAAAGACGGATGCCCCGGAGTTAGAGCCAGGGGTCTATAGTATACAGCTGATTCATTTGGCGAGCTTAATTACAAAATTAGTTTTGGGTCAGGCTGGCTGGGGATCCGTATAAAAACGGTTGAAGTGTGGGGCGGCGTGTCTGCCATAAAAGGTTAAAAAGAAGGGAGCTAGCTGTGGGATTGATGCTCCTGTTTAATTATGGGGGAACGTGGAGATTGCAGGGACGCTCGCTATGGACGCATGCTTCCATGCCCGTCCTACTCTTGCATATATCATCATCATCAACTTGAGATGCCTGCCCCTGCCATGTACGTACCATCTTATACATGGACGGATCCAAATAGGGTTATCGAGTTGCATAGGAAACTAGATCTAATTTTATTTTTTTTTATTGCATAGCATTTGTAAATTTAGGTTAGAACTCCTAACAAAAATTCAAAGGAGATCTGACCAATACAAAGATTAAAACTCTCGGCTTCCCACCTTCCATTGCTCTACTCGGTGCTCCTGCAGTTGGGCCCAAGATGATACTAATCAAGACCCAAGATATGCAGGCTAATATACGCAAGTGTAGTCTAGCTGACACAAGCATAGCCCAAGACGCTCGTCCAGCCAAGCCAATCTATGAAGGGAAGATAACAGGCAAAGGCTGCACAACACGCGCATCGCATTGCCCACTCATCTGCGTCTCGTTCCATCCCACTCTCTGTCCCGCCTCGCACGAAAACAAAATCCACCCTCTTACTTGATTGCAAGCTCGCAACCGCCGGTTATCAGAGCCCGGAGACCTAGGCTACAACCCGCTGGCTGTCGCATCTCCAGGTCATTATCACCTATCACTCATCTCGTCAAAGCACTTAGTGACATGGATTAAGTCCTAAATCAACATAGGGTATAACTAAATATCTCTCGATCATTTTAGTTTCCTTAAGCAAATGGATTGAATTTATGAGTTATAATTTAAAGGTTATGGTTGTTAGTTGGTTTTGTTAAATTGTAGGGTTCGGAATTAGCGGTTCAATTTGAGTTTTTAGAAATTAAAATACCCACCAACTTTGTTGCAAATTAGAGGCAAAATTGTACATGTAATTATGTGGTGTTCTTTTGGGCTGAGACTAATGGGTTTGGTATGTACTTTTTGACATGACAGCGGATGATGGAAACACCGACGTAGATGGCGCATGTGGTTTTGTGCTTGTAAAGATATTTGAAGAATCCGTTGTAAGAGGCTGCCATATTTCGACGTTTGGCCTTTTGACTTTCAGAGAAGTAAAAGAAGTAAGATCCAAAAGCAAAAGCCAAAAAACAAAAAGAACACATCTTATTTATACGATGAAGTGGTGAATCCCGTTCATTTTCGTTTTGATTCTGCCTGTGATCCTAATAGACATTTTCTTTTTATAAGGGCTGATAAACAATAACATCTGGTAGAGAAGCTATATTGAGAGAGACATTCGAGTGCGATTTTGGCTGATATAAATGAAGTCGCTATAGCGTCTAGTACAATCAAGTAGTAGACCCCCACCTTAAAAGACACTCTGTTTGAAAGTTAGGTACTGTAGAAAACGATATTTATGGTATGAAAGTTAGAAGCTGAAGTTGAAAAGAAGATGATCTATGTGCATCCGAAATCGCAATCGCAACATTTGCACCATCATTTTCCTCTTCTTTTCTAAAGCAAAATATACTACTAGACTACTACTCATCTCTCTCTCAGCTGCTTGGGCAATTGGCATGAGAAGGGAGGGGTCGGCTGCAGGCTGAATGATGCACATGGGAAGGTGAGAAAGGTAGAGAGAGAGAGAGAGAGAGAGAGAGAGAGTAGGAAATTAGGGCTCAGACATGTCCAGAGGAGCCCACATTGCCCATCTTGCTTCGTATTTTGCTCCCTTTTGTTCTTTTTACCACTGGCCTTTTTATCTTTCATGGTAGTAAATTGCATGTTCAATGAGTAGGGAGGACCAATTCAACTGCCAGCCTGTTGATCCCGGTGAAAATTTACACATGGAATGGCGTGTGATGTCCCTGTGTTTAGCTTGTGTACATGTAGATTGGTAGAGTAGAACTGGAGTTCTACTGGTACACATCGGCATGTAACACAGGCGCGGCTTTTACAATGACTAGAAAAGCTAGCCAACCCAATGCTAAACGCAGTGCAGACAAACCTAAAAAACTGAGACATTCCAAGTCCAATAATTTTTTTCTTATTTACTTGGGTTGGTAGCTAGTAATCTGCAACAGGCCCATACACTGAGAGCTGTGCATGGCAAAGGCTTTCTAACTCTCATGCAGAGCTAGCTGCAGAAGAGTCTTTTGGAGAGAGAGAGAGAGAGAGAGAGAGAGAGAGAGAGAGAGAGAGAGAGAGGGAGGGAGGGAGAAGAACGTTTGTTCAGGTAAAAGATGGCAAGCAAGCATACAGGGTGAAATGGTAAAAAAAAAAAAGATGGAAGCTGAAGCACACTGTGACTATGATGAATTCACTGGGCGGCAGCATGTGCGGTGACTCCTCGGTTCACGGGGATCTGTTACTGAGGGCTGGGCAGTACTGAAAAACCTCAGGAAACTTCGCTAGGTCAACACCCAGTGTTACACGGGCTTTACATGTTTTACATGTTGGTAGGACGGCTCGGTATCATCTCTAAATTGTTGCACAATTCCAGACTTCCAGGTCTCCTTTGCAAACAAATTAAAGATCAACAATAGTTGCTCGCAAAAAAAATGTTCGATAGAATTGTTGCAGGAGTTACTGAAAATTTTGACTCTTGCAAAATTTTTGCATTCTCAACAAACACAGCGTGAAAATCGTATATGCGTCTATTATAAAATGGTGTGAACTGCTGGCCCTTACCAAATATTACTCCCACAACGTGATGCATGCCCACAAGGGTTCTACGCAGACATTTCGATGCACTAACCCCATTTGTCTAATTCAAAACTATAAATAACTAAAACTATAGCATTTGCCAAAGTAAGGTACTTGGATGTATCTAAATTGCAGTGATGTTTTTTTTTGGCACTACTAGTTACCTAATACAACAAGCATCATATATCACATGCATCATCTTCATATCTGTGGAGCACTCTTATCTTCAGTGCTATATGTCGGGTTGCCGTTTTTGTTGTTTTCATAACTTTACTAGTGTGCTGATTAGGTACAGGAGAAGATCAGAACGGCAGCAAGCGAAAAAAAAAAATTGAAGTGCCAGCATGTACGTACGATTGCCCGCGCTCACGCATGTCAGAAAGTCAAGACCTAACTCTTGGATCTACTCACGGCGATGTTGTATGCCACAGTGCCTACGTGTGGATCACTCATCACTTGGAATTGAGCCCTGATCAATTCGGCTTAAGCTTCTGGCTTCCGGCTTATTTTTCACTATTCATAAATTTCGTCTTTTTTTTGAATTTTTGGCTTTTTTATGCTTTTTTGCCGGTTCTTTTTTTCCATATTTGTTTGTATTATACATAATAGGATAACATATTTTTTTTATATTTTTATTTTTTTAAATTTAATTATGCTCAATAAGCCTCTGTCAGCTACAGTATTTTTTTCAGCCAGCTATAGTGCTTTCAGCCATAAGCCACAAAAAAAGCCCAACTGATCACCACCTAAACCCGGCATCCAGGTAGATTCAGATCCTAATGGCTCTCTCTGTTCCTTTTTATTTGACTTTCTATAATCTGTGCTATCAAATTTTCTAGAATTTGATCACCGATATATTTAAAACTATCTAGATTGGCTACATGAAAATTATATCATTAGATTTGTCATTAAAAATATTTTTATAATATTATAATTTTATTAGTATATCTTAGTGTAAAGTTATAAAAAATAATAATTAAAATCGTATCTTGAAGACAATAAAAAATAAAAACCGTCAGGTAAAAAATGAAGAGAGTATATATGATGTGATGATTTGGTTCCAATGTTTAGGAAAGGTGGAGAGGATGCAGCACGTACAATTCTTTTTAAGAAAAATTTGCCTGCAAAGGTACATTCTGTCTTGCGGGGAATGCAAAGCGAATGGCTTCGAACATGTGAAATCTGCCTTTGTTTTATATCAAGAGTGGTTTTCTCACATCAGGCTAATATGAAATCGTTTAATGGAGTGACGGTAACTGGCCGCCTAGTGGTTCTATTCTTTTAGGTTTTTAGCTTCTCTAAAAAGTCAAAATAAATGGAATGATTTTTTGAAGTGAATTCTCTAAACAGTTTTTCGAGGCTAAAATCGTGTGCGCTGTCCGTGTTAGTATCTTCACTGTCCACTACCATCTCGAGTGTAAACAAAAACTATCAGCTACAATCATTAGCCACAGTCTAAAAGAATAAGGCCACTTTTATGTTGGTTCAATTCTATAACAATTATAACTGGCTAATTGGTAAAAAAAAAATCAAAGCACATACATACAACGACCAAATTTCTTCATAGGCGTGCATATAGAATATTTTGCATTGGGTGGTAGTCTCTATGTTAGGTAATGCCATGTAATTAATCTAGGAACCATTTAATTAGAGTAATCGGTGTAGTTACCATTGCATTGTCTTTAGTTATAGCAGGTGATCCGTTCTGATTAATGCCATACAGTTATTTGAAAATGACACCCATTGATTGCATTACCAGTAGCATTTTGTCAAAATCAAATCTAACTAGCCATCTCTCTAGTACCCATGATCACTTAATTGCCGCAAATAGTAGTTCAATTTTTAGTCGAACACAAAACTATCCCATGTTCGCATAGTAAACTAGATAACCAAAATGGTGGGAAGATATATGGAGACATAAATAAAATATTAGAAGCAAACACCAAACATAACCACAGTGTTCTTTATGCCGTTTGTGGTATCTATAACACAATATCGCTACCATATTTTTAAATAAAATTTGATGGATTTGATGAAATCCATTTTTTTAGAGTACGCAGAACCAAATTTAACAGCTAGCTAGAGCACACGCATGCTACATATGTCGGTGCAAAACCATAACAAAGGTATAAATGTGGGGAGGCATCATCCTAGGGTGGCAAACCGGCAAAGGAAAAGGCATCCTCCTAGTGCAAGGAAAGGTGATGTTAAAATGATTGGGTCTCAGCTCAAATGATAAGAACAAAGAGGAGCGTTTGGAAGCGGCACAAGTATGCTGCAAACCTACATTATTAATGGCTTAATATGCCGCCTGATAGCGACATCATGATGTGCTAGTTTCTTTTGATCTGTGGCGTCTGCCACTACTATTACTACCAATATTATTATTACCTCTCTTTATTACTATTATTATATAACTGCTTAGAACAAAAGAGAATGGATTTTTTGTTTTTTTACTTTTGATTTCGCTTTCTCCAAAAACCGAAATAAATGGGACACCTTCTTTTAAGCCACTTTTCCAAATGGTTTTCTATGACTTAAAGTATGTGCGTTTCTGCCGTCTCCATCATCTATCGTTATCCTGAAAAATATAAATAAAAATTATTAATCGTAACTAAAAATCATCGATCCAAAGGAATACGGCAAAAAAATGTGGAAAGTCGAGCGATTCCAATAACCTTTTCTAGTACAGCTGAAACAAATAAAAAGGGGAGAAAAAAAGAAATAAATAAAAGGTTCCTTCAACGTCGGGAGCTATGCGTGTCGTGTTCTGTGGTGTCAGTGTCACACAAAGCTGCAAGGCTAGCTTTTAGTTATATGCATGCATGGCTGCATGCACCAAGAATTACCAGAACAAGCCTTCCTAACGAACGCATCGATATACCCTTTAAAGGCCCTGTCGCAGGGGTACCTGGGAATTTTATCATCGGAAATGCTGAAGAATATATAGAACATCAGATTTCTCTCTCTCTCTCTCTCTCTCTCTCTCAAGTATCGAAAGCCTGTTGCAACAGCTCAACACAGCTATCTGGCTAGTGAAGCTGTTATAAGGTTTCAGTAGTGATACGATTTTAGAAGATGCCATATTTTTTTAAAAAAAATATGCAACACACAAAAAAAATGCAGCACATAAATTAAATCGCAACATTTCATATGAACTAGTGCATATGTCGTCTTCCAAATACTAGTAATTACCTGCATGCAAAGTTCGAGCTAGGGGTTAGGCAAACTTCACACTCGCCACCACTAATCAACAAGTTAATTAGTAGTAACTAGTAAGCAATGAAGAGATGCATATATAGACGGCAATCAAAATGGCCAGCAGCTATCTACTGTGATAATGGCCCAGCGAGCGAGCGGCACCTACTGCATGCCGGTGAGCCGCGGCGATCGATAGTGGTCCAGCGAACCCACACATCTCATGGTCCCGGCCGTGCTGTGACATGGAGACGATCTAAACATCTTTTTCCTTTGTCCTCTTCAAGCTTGGAAGCAACTAATCAAGCAGATCCATCCTTCCTTGCTTGCAAGGTAAATCACAAGTCTAGTTAGCCTGTGTATCTGGAGTTCTGGACCACTAGCTAGATCGTCAGCTTAATTAAGTTAGCCGCAAATCTTGGATACCTCCGATCGATCGAGTCACATGCCAAGACGTGACTCTGAAGCTCGTAGAATCATTAGGACTTGCCCCTGAAGAAACAGCATCGATCCCAGCGTGCAGATCAGGGCCTGGATTCACTCCCTGTCTTGAACGAAAGCCAAATTAAACCATGGATAAGCCAGCCTCTCCTCCCACACTACCACAAAAAGAGTCATCGCAGACGGTTCAAAACCATCATCCCATATGATTTCTGACCCATCTGAATTTATATGTTTGTGATAACATGTGATTATCACAGACGGCTCTCGAACCGTCTATGATATTCAGATATTACATACGGTTCTTAAACATAGCCATCTGTGACAGTCTATTATCACAAACGGTTCTAGTTAAGAACCGTCTATGATTGCATCACATTCTCATAAATAGAACTCCTTCAGTTCATCAATATTCTCTAATTACGCAATAAAACAGCACAATTAAAGAATACAGATGAACCAAAGCAAACCTATTTATGATAACAATACCATCATGCAATAAACTTTGGTGCCATGTCTTCATCCTGTAATAAAACATGAATTTCAATAAGGGCCGAAACCTTAGCCATCTATCAATCATCACAAGAACTAAGACATCAACAATTAATTTTCACATGCACGAGCATCAAGATTTACATGGCCGAAACCCTAGCCATCCAACTATTTAGGATGGGGGATATATCACCAGCGATGAAGGAGAAGCGTGGCAGCGTCACCGTTGTGTCACGACGGTGACACTACATAAGACACTCTTACAACAAGAGTGTCTTATGCAGTAAACCGTGGCGTCACAACCGGAGGTGGAGGAGCTCACGGCGGTAGTTGGTGTCGTTGAGGGGACGGGGTACTTCGGTTTGGGGGAGGAAGCAAGAATAAGGAGTGAATGAACTGGAGCAGCAGGGAATGTCCTCATCGGTGTTAGTTCTTAAGAGTAAAATTGGGAGAAAGGGAGAAGGAGAGTAATAAGGGGACGAGAGATGAGAGAAGATCGGTGCCTACTGTTCGATGCAGAGAGAATGAATGGGTGAGATCGAAATCCTGGGAGAGATGCCACGAATCGTGATGTGGCATTATCACATACGGTTCAGATTAAAAATCGTCTGTGATGTATGCTAACATCACAGACGATTTTTAATCCTAACCATCTGTGATAATTATATATCACATACGGTTCTAGTCATTGCTAGTAACGGAGACGGTCACGCTTTTAAAACCGTCTGTGATAATTGCAATACTAACAGTTCTCTGGAATCATTTGTTATGAAACGTCCAATATAGTCTTTTTTGTAGTAGTGCTAGCTGTATATAGTTAAGTTAACCACAGATTAGATTAGCCTAGCTTTATTCGAGAAAAAAAAATGAAGCTTCTTTCTTTGGAGAAAAAGCTTGAACTGGCTTTAGCCTGTGCGTGGGAGCAGGGCCATTTTCTGTTGCAGCAAAAATCCAAGATTGTTGTGTCCAAGATGGGAGCTGCCATTGGCTCAGCGTGTTGATCTTTGGCAACTGTTGCACCTCCATAATCCTTTGTGTGGTGTGCATCTGTGCAAAGTTATATGGTGCACCTCCATTAACCTTTTTAGCAGCACCTACCCAACAAGTGAAGTTGGGACCAATTGTACTGATAACAACACTTCAATGACCACAATGAAAGACAGCTGGCCAATTTGGTTTCCCCGTGTACACTTGCACACCATAATACATGTTTCCTCATGCCAGCAGATTATAGATGTTTACGATCAAATATACGTCACCTGCAAACGGGAAAACACAGTGGATGCAACAGAAAGATAGCAATCCTGTATAAAAATACAGATGCCGGATTGACGCCACTCGACGGTGAGCAAACTAAAGACCTGGCCATTGGGCAGCTAGGATTTAGCCAAAAACTGATGGATGTACTGCAGAAGTATATCTGAGCTGGACCAAACCAATCTCCTAACTTACAAATTGACCTTCCAATCTCCAAGTTCTTGTCTTCAACATCTCATACCTCTCAAAGTGACAAAATTGGCCATACTCACATAAGCGGCTGTAAAACAAGAGAGCCATGAATAATGCCAAACCAAGTCACAGTACCATTTTTACCTCATAGCTTTTTTGCCTATGAGGTAAAACCTTATTTTTACCAAGCGACAGGAGAGTGAGAGGGGGCAAGGGATAAGGCCAGTGCACAGCCAGCCTATGCCACCCCCACAAATATCTCAATCCATCTCCCACGGCACAACAGCAATAGTCAGAAAACACTCGAGCACAGTCAGGTGATAAGGACAACCAAGATAGCCAAGAGGAGAGAGAAGCCAGAGTCACACAAGCAAGCAAAGCACCAAAGAGCCTTCGCTCGGTTCTTCCCCATTCCCATTCTCCCTCCAAATCCACCACAAGAGACCAACCACATTCGGCCACCACAAAATAAAAGATCAAGTCGAGCAAGCTTGGATCAAGGAGCAGGGAAGCAAGAGGCCAAGCAATAGGAGGAGAAGGCTTCAAGCTTCCACAAGTCGCAGCTGCACAACCGACAAGGAAAGCGACCACCACAACCACCTCCTAAATCCCATCCTGAATTGAACCAACAAGCCTTCGACAGAGGTAGGCCACAATCATTTTCGACAATTTTGTTGTCCTTCCAGGACTACACAGATAACACATTTACTCACATAACATCCACCAGTAGCTTCGCTAGGCATTACAAGCCACCACATCAAGCAGTAGGAAAGTAGAAAGAAGAGGGTACACCGAGGAGCGAAGTCGCCATGGTGACAAGCATGCCACGCGCACCCGACAATTGCCCCATACTCCCTGGCGTATAGAACCGAGATAGGAGGCAGCGGCGTAGGGGACCAGACCAAGGGCTACGGTGTAGGGATCCAAGCCAACAGAGGAGACCGAGGGCCAGGCGCAAGCAGCAACACCAGAGGAGTGTTAGATCGGACTTTGGCCGCATGCTTAGGTCCAACCAAGTTTATTCCCCAAGCTCTAGGTCCAAAGGGGCTGAACACATCTAAGCCTACGGGATGCCGCATGCAAACTCTAAAGCAACAAGTTTATAAGTGGTATTGGACCTTCTCCCCAAAAGACTAGTCCAATGGGTGAGGTCTCTCTCTCACTTATAAGTTATGCTTTTTTTCTTCCCAATATCGATGTGGGACTTTTCCCAATATTCTCTCTCTCACACATCGGTTGTATACTTCCGCAACCATGAAGTTTAAGGAGATGTTAGGCGTCTAGACTCTGATACCAATTGTTAGATTAGACCTTAGCTATATGCCTAGGTCTAACTGCGTTTACTCCCTGAGCTCCAGGTCCAAACAGGTTGAACATAACTAAACCTATGGGCTGCCGCATACAAGCCCTAAAGCAATAGGCTTATAAGTGGTATTGGACTTTCTCCCCTAAAATACTAGTCTAATAGGTGAGATATCCCTCACACTTATAAGTTGTGCTTTTTCTTTCCCACAACCGATGTGGGACTATTCCTAATAAGGAGCCAGAGGTCGTCGGCACCAGAAGCAAGCTTCAGCAGGAGCGGTAGGCTTTGGCCAGGAAAAGGGAGCAACACTAGAGAGGAATCCAAGTGAATGGAAAGAGAGGGATAGATAGGGGCATAGGAAGTCAGTAGGACAAAGAATAGAAAAACAAAGGTAAAGGCAAATGGAGAGCAGTGAAGAGAGAGAGAGAGAGAGAGATTAGATTAGGAGCATTCGATCGAAGTGATAAGGAGAGAGATAGAGAGATTAAGTGCGTATAATAAAAATTCTATCCACAAATTTTTATACCGAGTATTCCGTTGCATACTTAGATTTCCAATAAAATTTTGCTAGTCATGTTAAAATTACAATACGTCACTAATGAGTATTTATGATTGTTAAAAAAATGAATTGAGTGCTGTTAGCAGATTAAGACTTCGTGCGTATAGATTAAATTGGTGTATTGCTTTAGTGATGAATTGAAATGTATAATGTTTGTTCAAGGGCAGGCCCGGGATCCGTGCCATCCACACATCACCAACGAGTTTAATCACGCAAAGTACATGGTAGAATAGTGCGTTATGATATATACTTGATACTTGTTCCTTCATGCTTTATGTTATAGTGTTTTATGAGATGATATCCATAATTATATGTTAATCTGTAGGACTGGTATCGTAATAGAGGGAGGTGAATGGTGCCTTCAGATTTTTTTCCTAAGTATTCTCTTAATCTTTACTCTAATATCCATGAGAAGCTATGAAGATCAAGAAGCAAAAAATCCAAAAATTCTCGAAGCTATTGTGATTTCAACCCATACATAGTGACAAACAATACAATTTGAAATACAAAAAACTATGAAAATTTTGATCCATCGATCCAAAAGACTGAAAACTTGAACCAAGGCTATTTCATTACATTAAGAATATATCCCAATCAAAAAAACCTAAAAGAACTTGAGAGAATTGTGATTTTTTGGTTCGTGAAGCTCTACTGCACTAAAACCAAGCTAAAACCTAAAAATGAACTAACTCTCAAACCAAACATCTAAATCACTTAAAATTTGGAATGCACCTTCTATATGATGTCAAGAATATATTCCAATCAATATCAAGAAAATCGTTATCAAAGTTTTGACCTTTTTCCATTTGAAGGCAGATTGCACCAAAAACAGGGTCAAAAATCACAAATAGTGAATATAACTTGATCGTGGGCGAATGATAGCCAAGATAGCACTAGATGTGTCCCCACATGTCCCAGAAAGTAAGAACACCAAAGAAATCAAGGTAGAAATAGTTAGATCAAGAAATCACTCTAAAAGGTCAAAAAGAGCAAAAACCGGCTTTCTTCATGAACTTGCCAACCAAGTGCTTACAGGGGTAGATATTGATTTCTAGATATTATCTCCATATCTTGCACATCCTTTGCATAATAAGATCAAGAAGGGGGAGAGAAGAGGAAGAACCAAACAAATCAAGAACAAATCAATCAATACAAAAGAGATTCGTGGAGAGCATACTACAAGCACTCAACTTCTCTCAAACCCTAATGTTAAAACTCATGAACACTTGGTCTCAAGAGATGATGGTTGGATGGTTAACCACAAGTCTCCATCCAACCCTTAAATAGATAGGCTAGTCAGCCACATCTAACTCTTAGTGGATACTATCCACTTCGTACAATGGGGAAAACCCAATAACCCCACACACATGAGTTTTAACTCGCTACACTTATGCACGCTTTTCAAAGCATATAAGTCTGAATCCGCTAAATCTTAAGGTTTGATCCATCTTGACCATACCAACTTTTCTATGACCTAAACCACTCACACGCCGCGGTTTTCTTCCAAAACCGTTTCTGGTATTTTGGTCAAACTATTAAAATACTCTTCCTTAACTCGGTCATCTCCTTCTATTGCAAGCAATCGCCATGCTTGCCACGTGTAGGTGAACCATTGGTTTGCCACACGTCGACAAATCTCTACTGTTCTGGTTTCACCGGACCATGCCTCACTTGGATCGACAAATCCATATGGTGCAAACCTGCCATTCGAACTTTCCTTCAATATTTTCCACCTTTCTCATGCTATGCTTAAGCTTACCATCTCACCTGGTATTTTTTATCATTCTGGGCCTTGGATTCTCTATGATCGTAATCCCGATCCTCATCGTTGACTATGGTTGACTCCAAGCTACCTTGCACATCCAAAGACAAAGAAATTATTTTTGGACATAAATTCTTCACACTTATCCCATATTAGTAATAACATATCATATACAACCTATAACCAATGACCTAGATTACCAAATTATCCTATGACTCAAAATTCCCAAAATCATCAATTTCTACAACCTGTCCAGAAAAATCTGTAAATTTGCAAATTCCACATTTCACTCCTCTAAAATGACAATGATTTATTATAACAAAACCATGGACCTTCTCATATGGTCCTTCATAATCATAGCCCGATGAGTGATGCTTATGATTGAATGTCAACATTGAAAGAATGTTGCATCATGCAAAATGAGTATGAGCCAGGGCGATGAACAAGTCATACAGCTAGTCCAGAGTGCATAAGCCAGGTCAGTAAGAAAGTTATATGACTAATCTGGAGTGCCCTTGAGTAAGACCTACAGAGGTAGGCACCTCCACAGGATGGAGGAAAAGACTTATTTCGATAGGCACTCCATGGAAGTAGAGTTTGAGACTCTGTATGAAAGAGGACGGTGCAAAAATGGTTCATCAATGGGTAAACACTTCGCTATACTGGTATAGGTTATAGTTACAAACACATCGCATCACATTGCATCATATTGCATGAGAGAAACAGGAGACAGTGATACAGTTACATAAATTATGAATTACAATCCACAGATATGGAACTTACTAAATTGTTGTGTTGGCGTTATTGTTTTATTATGTGCTTGTTGAGTCTTCGAACTCACCTTTGCTTATTTGTTGGTTTTTAGGTAAACTTCGGAGTCGTCATGCATCAGGAAGGGGAGTTAGCATATCCACGTCACATGCAAAAGCTAATACAAATCTCAATTTTCTAGATAATCACTTTTGAATGTTGTATATCTAGTTTGATAAACTAGTCCTTTCTGGTTGGAACTTAGTGCATGTTTTAGAGAGCGTAGTATTGAACCTTAGAATATTTATGCTATAGTGGATCTATTACTACTGTATTTATCATCGTTGTAGAATCAATTGTCTTTATTGCAGTTTGATCAATATTTATTGACCATCTTTGCCTGTAGTCGTATGAACAATGGAGGTGCTGCTGAAATTTCTTAATAGCAACGCCAATCTAAATAGGTAAGTGTGTAGTGGTAGTATTTCGGGTTCCGAGGTTAGGCCGGGTGTTACAACGGCTTGCCCATGTGAATCAGAACTGCTAGCTTCCTTCTCATTCAGACAAAGTGCCAACATTTCCCTTGTACATCACGGTTACAGCAAAGATTCCCCATAGTTTGTTTCACAAAAAGTACAATCACCTAAAGCACATACTTGACCACTTGAGTGTTACTGTTATTACGGGGCAGTAGAAAGTGACCAGCCCACAGAATTGCCAATCAGAAGTCCATTTCACCTTGATGTGCTCAGTTACAGGTAGAATAGTGAGGTGAAAATTGCTGCTGTGGCTGCCTCATGATTCGGTGAGCGCACCGAGGATCCAGTGCACAGGAAGCTCTTCCTGATATCCATTTCGTTAGAATGGTGCAGACTGCAGAAACTTTACGCCAAGTTTCTGGCAACAAGCACAATCCTTCCCCCCATGACCTTAGCACGCAAGGCCTCCCCTGCAGGGCTGCAACTCATCTAGGTTAAGCAGGCAATAAGAATGGCAAGATGGCCAAATACCTCAAAGCTGACTACTCTGTAGCTTTCGAGGAATCAATTTTGTTCACTTTTTCAAAAACCATAACTCAACAAAGCATCACATCTGTAGACTGTAGTACGCTTCGGTTTCTATTATTATTTTAGACCATAGGGCAAAGGCTCTAAAAAATTCATAGCATCACATCTGACAGAATGAATTCTCCTACACATTCGCCACGACGATGACTGCCAATTGGAATCGGATCTGTAAAAGTAAAATGGAAAAAAGGGGAAATAGTAAAGCTTCTATTTCCTTTGGTTGCCAATAGAGGTAGGAAAAGGGTAAGAGATGCAAAGTCGAAAGTGGGGGGAATTGTGGGTTGCTGGTGGCTATTCCCTTGCCAGAGGAGTCCAGCCAAGAATGAAAGCTATACACTAACACACACTAGGCAACATGGAGCGACATGGCTCCCATGTCTCATAACCCTGGGAGTTGTGAGTTGTTGGTAGTTATCTTCCTTGCCAGAGGAGTCCAGCCAAGAATGAAAGCTATACACAAATACACACTAGGCAACATGGACAGACATGGCTCCCATGTTATCCCGTGCAAACCCTGTTCCCCACTTGTGCCCTCCCATTGCACATGGCCTCATAGCCAACCTTTCCTCCCATCTCCCATAGTTAACATTGCTATACCCACTTCCTACACAGAACAATTATCACCACCATACTTTCCCCCACTCCTCTGTACCCTAGACTTCTGCATTGGATCAGTGCTTTATTGTAAGCATTGTATGGTAGAGCAATGTCTCTACTGTTATAAAAGCAATTCGTGACTGCAAGCTTTTATGAATTATTGCATGCACTAACTAGCCTTGTTATGAACAGGAACCAAGCTACAGGATAAAGAAGTTCCGAGCAAATTCATAGGTGCTAAGAATGCCCAACGATTGCGAGATTAGGGGATCTTTAATGAGCATCCCGTACTGTGCACAGGACTTGAGCTCAGTTTGTCCACAGATGATGCAGAGGATAAATATTCCAAATTGGTGGAGTACCAGTTCTTCAGAAAGGAACATGTTTTATCTTTTTACTTTGATGTCCATCTACTCCATCTTTCGTTGTCAGGCCAATCTTGGAGGTGTGCTAATATAGCATCGACTAATATATGACAAAAGTATTTGGGCTAGCGGGCCAGGTGATTAATTAGAGAACTACAGGAGCGCCTTTAGAGCCCACAAGGAAATTGCACTCTACAGTAGGTACTTTGATAAAGAATCCTGATGCCATAAAAATATAGCAACCTTCCTATTGACTGATAGGAACATATGAGCATAAAAATTCTTTCAACTTTCCAGCCATACAAGTGGATTGGCCTTTTGATGGGTCATTTTCACAGACCATACTTACAATTGCCACAAGTTTGATGGAGATAATATAAACTAGAAGTTAGATAAGAAGTCATCGAGCTCACATATTAGCCCTTATAGGAAACCTTTAGGTTATCACTGCATAGCCCAAAATAGGAAGATTCTCACCGTGTTGGTCCGCATGGATTGATATGCCCGAGTTCTTGTAAGAGCCAAGCAGCTACTCAAACAGCAGATGCAAGTCTAAGATTCTTCACCTGAAATAAACATTTGGACAGAAGTCACTGAAGTATAAACTTCATGAGGACAGATGAAATAGAAAGGATTCGGCCCAAACAAGTCATCATATCATAAAGCATAAATTCTTATGAGATCATTACATATATCTGTCTTGACTCTTCAAAGAGTCTAGTGCATGTTTGAGTTTCTGGCAAGATGTTTGGCACTCAAAAGCGAGCAGAACAATTCATACTCTAGTGAATGTGCAATGGATTCTGAATGGAATCCTCTTAGCCAGGCTATGGCTTGAACACAAAAGTGGTATCACATCTCAAGGATGACACTTTTCGTCTTTACGCACATTAGCTTGTCCGAACAAGAATCAGAGGATTCAACAATAAATAGTTACATATGTTTTCATGTTTTTAGGCAAATTCAACAGCAATTAGTATATGCACGGCTATATCAGAATTTGCAGTGATGATAGTATAGAGTTTGCTGTGTCTTGTAGATAGTACAAATAAGCACAGGATCTCTAGTCTAGTTGCTGAATATAAATCAAAGTCAAAATCTTTTAGCTTTTGCGTCTTCACGGCTATTGGTAGTAGGTAGAAAGTTCGCAAATTTGTCATGTAGCAAGGTCACAAATTTGTTATCGACGCGCGTCTTATAGAACGAGGGAATTGGTAGGTCGACGCCGGTTCACGGCTACTGTAAACATTTCTTGTTTTCGTTGCTTCTTTCTTAATATAATGACATGCAAATCTTGTATGTTCTCGAAAAAAAATCTATTAGCTTGAGTTTCGCACAGTCATCCTCTTATCCTATGTTACACATATGTCACATCAAACAATATAGCCCACCGTTTCAATCATGGTCAAAAGGAAATCTCCTTCAAATAAACTATCATTGCTTCACCCGACATAACTTGCAAATATACCAAAGCCTACATAATGTGCTTTACAAAATAATATGTAGAATCGTATGACGTAATCAAAGAGAGGTGAATAATTGCCTCCGTTTCTTGAAATCTCTACGTAGTCGATGAAGAATTCGATCGCTCGAACAAACACTTGATGCTCAGCTTACTCATAGTCGTATGCGTCGCCCAAACATCAATCACCAGGGATCACGAACCATATTGATTCAAGATATTCTTTATTACCAAATTTTCGTGGAATTACAAAGTGCCCTCACAAGCAACCCTAAAAACTCTAGCACAGAAAACACTACTACAAAAGAGGCTATACTGGACGGCTACATCACAAACAGTTCCTATGAAATATCTGTGCTGCAACTATCACAGACAGTTTATACTAACAACCTTCTGTGATGTTTACACAGACGAAATGGGGCATGGCCTACCTCTGTTGGATTGTGGTTGTGTTGATTCGGGAATGTATTGAATACTTGGCTTTGGTGGTCGTTTTCCCTTGTCAGTGTGCAAGTTCTTGCTTGGGGAGTCTCAGCCTGCTCCTTCTACAACAGGTCTTGTTGTCTAGCTTCTTGTCGACCCCTTGCTCCTGGATGACTTGCCCTAATTTGCCTTGCGGTAGCTGATGCTATGTGTTATGTGTTTTGGACTTAGGATGAATGAGGAGAGAAGGAAAATTGGGTTTGGTTTGCTGATGCTTCTTCCTTCTCTCCTCTTCTATATAGCTGGCTTGCCGACTCTGTTGTGCTGTACCTTCTCTTCTCTTCTATTTGGCTAGCTACGTATGCCCTTTTGCTTATGGTCATGCTGTCTCGATGGGTTGTGTTATCCCCTTACTGTTGCCTTGTGGTTGTCATTTGATATTTTGGTGATTTTAGGACAGTTGGCGGTTGCTATGATATTTTACGTATATCTCATGTTTATGTATTTATTTCATTTTTCGCTTCTCTTTTCTTTGCCACAGGTATTACAATTTATGCAAATGAATCAAATAATGATAAGCCACTTTAAAAAGACTATCTCGATAAGCCACTTCAAAACGGAGACAAAGAAACCATCATATCTTTTTGTTGGGAAAAAGATCATAAGTTTCAGAAAAAAAAACCATAAGCAGGGCCGATGATGGCCCGTGAGACTTGAGCCGCGTGTTTGTTTCGGTGAATACGGCATAAACGGTCACCGGATTCGTTAGGCAGGTGCCGCAGGTCTAGGACTGGGAAACCTAAACTGGGCCAGCCCATTAGAACTTGATGTACCAAGCAACTGGGTACTCTTCTTGGTATCATTTTGGCTGGCATGCAAAGTGAAGTTGCTTATTACCTGACACACGATGCAACGTTCACCTTAAGTAGCCCAGTTTGGTTCAGAATTTTTATTTTTGTGTGTGATGGCCATGCTGAATCAACTGTCATCTTCCGGCGGTTACCCTAAGCATAAACGACGCTAATTATGGCATTTCAGTTACTGTCGTCATGGCATCGTAATATCTACATTACTGTGTAACCAGGTCCGCCTCCACCTTCTGGAACAGTCCATTCGATGTTCTGCTTTGGATCTTTGATGTCACAAGCCTGCAGATACCATGAACAAATCATTCAGGAAGAGGAATCGCAACATTGGCAATGTCAATTTGTGCATTATTATAACCATCAATATCAAAAGGTACAATCCATTCTGAAGGCAAATGTGCTTTCCTGCCGCTACAAATTTTCAATTGAATGCATAACACATTCATCAGGAGTGATGGAATGCAACTCATGCACAGACCTACAAGACTGCAGAATCCCTGAGCCACAGAATGAAGAAAAATACCTTGCAATGAAGACAATTTTGAGCATTTATGTGAAGCTTCGGGTCACCTTTGTCATCAGAGACATATCTGCATGAGAACAGGCATGGCAAGTAGTGATCAGCGCACTCTGTTTTGGACACAAAAGAGTTTCTATTGCAGGTTAGCTGTTTGATGGGGGAAAGAATAATTCAAGTAGGTATGACCAATTTACATACTCGTAAACTCGAGCTGGGCAATAACGTGACTCTGGTCCAGCATAGAGTGGAAGATTTATTCTTTCAGGTACTGTAGGATCCCTCAAGCGGAGATGAGGAGGCTGATCATGCTCATGGTTTGTGTTGCTCCTGTACAAAGAAATGATTAATGATAAAAGAGCAGATAGTACTGAGAAGGTACTCTGCATTGTGTTCATGGGATCTCTCAGGTTCAAGATAAAGAAAGGAGAATGCATAACCATTCCCCCACCAATTTTGATCAGTGCATCCGCAGTTAGTATGCTACTTCAAATTTGTGAAAGGAAAAACACCCCAGATTTGGGTCATCAACTCTAATTATTTCTGGCATTTGACACACTTCTAAGTTCTAACCTGATGCCTAGCAAAGCACCATTGAGGTATTGGACAGAGTCGAAATAGTTAAAAAGAAGAAATAATTATGGAAAAGTTATAAGCTGTCATAACACATGCTGCAGGCCTTACCTGAATAAAGAAGTTGGAACGTCGAAGGATATATGCCCATCTGGTTTTGGATATTGAATAGGCGAGTACCGATCGGTCATCTGTCCATAAGGAAAATTTTAGTCAGACTCACTAGCAACAAAGTTAAACAATTTGTGCTTTAATTTTTGTTAACAAAGAATGCCAACATTATGTACGAGCAACAGCAGCACTTCACACTCACGTCTGTTGCTTCATGGTCAGGTCTCCCATGCTTCAATGTAAAAGGCGACTTTCCTTTGAATATGTAGCTAAACGTTGGAAAATTAACAAAAGTCAACAAATGAAGTATTGACCAATATTAACTTATGAATTGGGAGCCTCACCGTTCCAGTGCAGACAAGGCCATGCCAGGAAATAATCCATACTCAAACGCCTGGAAATAAACAGGTATAAATCCGTATTCAGCTCACTAGTTTCACAAAAAGAGATGCAAAAACTATTTATTCTCGCTCTAACTTCTAGGAATATTTAACTATAAAAAAACTAGGGGGAAACTGATAACAAAATATCCACATACTGGTCTATAATTCCGTGCTCTATATAGTTCTTCCCATATCCATGACTTCTTGAGATTCTCCCAGTACAGTTCCATAGAAGATCCTTCAACAAGAGCCTTGAAAGTTGCTTCCGCCGCAAGCATACCTTTTGTACACATCCCTCCCATTAGTGCAAGGCTTATCAACATACTCTAGAGTTAGCATTACTCTAACAGAATGCACTTAATGTGCCATTTTTTTGTGAGAATAACGTGCCAATTAAATCAACAAGGAAATTAGAATGAGAATGTCAAGCGAATGACAGAAGAGTGGACAGAGATATAACATCAACCAAGGTCCATCAAGCTGACAATTAAGTAAACCACAAACTCAAGTTAATTCCAGCCAAACCAAAAAATCCAGTAAAGAGATACCTGATTTCATAGCCGTATGAGTTCCTTTTATTTTGGGAACATTAAGAAATCCTGCAGAGCATCCAACAATTGCACCTCCAGGGAAAACTGTATTTGGTATCGACTGAAATTTTAAATGAGCTTCATCAGCACCTTATAAGTAATGATTGCTATCGACTAAAAAGCAAACATAATGCATGCTACTTGACTGAATAACAGAAGTGAAATGCCAGAACAAATGTTGAAGTGTATAGCATCACAAATGAGGAATACCAGAACCACACTTGAACTCACAAAGTTCATAATGCCAGAGAAACTATGTACTAGTTTAACCAATGACACCAGGTATAACTGCAACGATGTCCATGTACAATGCTTGAAATGCAATAAACTAACAGAATGCTCAATATGGATTACAGACAGAGCTTACATATGCATCTACTTGCTACAAAATTGCCTTTTTTTTGAATTGTCATCTTACCTGGAAGCCACCTTCATTCAAAGTACGGGCACCATACTGAAGAACTGTTCCACCTTCCAAAAGTTCTCTGATAGAAGGATGCTGCTTGAATTTCTACAACATGATTGTACAGTATTTAGAGGGAAAAATTCATTAACTGTTAAGTGACCATAACACTGAAATACTCATATCAGCTGTACACAAGTATACAATGTGTCATCAAAATATATATACACAGAAAAAATGTACACACCTGGAATTCATCGTAGGGGCTCAGGAAAGGATTTCGATAATTCAAGGCAACAACCAGACCAATTGCTAACTGAAATATGAGAGCAGAGATAAATTGAACACACTACTTGGCCATAAGTAATTCAAACTTCTGAACAAATATTTTGGGAAGTTACATGTTATCAAAAGAATTCCGTATCCAGTTTTCCACACTACAAATAAAGGGCCCTACAATATGTGATTCATTAGTGGTTCAAACCCTTTTTTAAAACCAAACTAAATATTTTTATTCGTAAAGGAGCATACTTGACACAGCACAAGCAGTAGAAAAATTATTTGTTAACTAAGAACTTAGGTTGTGCACCAGAATGCAACCTATCATCTAAGATCAGTAAGATCGATTTACAACTTTACACAGATAACAGAACTCATAAAAAAATCCTCACAAAATGATCATAAAATACTTGATGACGGCAATCTGCAAGTCTTAACTGAAGATTACCTGTCTCTCATCAAGGTGGTATAGAAATGATCCTCCGTACGTTTTTGAGTCCAAAGGCCATCCTATAGTATGAACCACAGAACCTGGCTTATGCTTTCCTTCTTCAATCTCCCAGACCTAGATGAAAGCATCCAATTAGTTACAAGTGGCATTACTAACTCAAGCTATACAAACTGTGTAATTCAGGCACAGGATCATGTCTTCATTATGAGATATATCAGTTGGTTTGATCAAGATTTAGAACAGGGCACTTGGAAGTGGTATCAGTGAATGTTAAGATACCTCCTTAATTCCGAGAGCATATGTCTGATGTTGCCCTTGCCCAGTCTCTCTGAGGTTGTGCTTCCTTATAATTTTCTGGAAAGCAAAAGATAAAGGACAACAGGTTACGCTGTAGCGTCAAACTGCAAAATATAAACAATTAATTAATCTTTCAAATATTAAATTTATCAAACTAGAATGACATACACTGACCTCTGATAATGAACCCCGGCAACCCTCGGCCAGAAGTGTTATTCGCCCTGCATTTTCTAAGTAGCAGCCCATGAGAATAGATACGTGAGTGGAACAACCAGAGTGGAAAAGAAAGTATATCACTTTTAGAGAAAGAACAAATTGAAAAGAAAATCAGTATTATGTATCTACCCAAACAATGCAAATAGAAAATATGCAACTGACTAACTCAATATTATGCACTCAACATTTTAGTACATATGTGAAGGACCAGATGATTATTCTGATATATAAGGAGGTTACTCGCCTCTTAGTTCAACACCAGGTTGAAAAGTTTCCCTTTTGGTACCATCTTTAGCGATACCAACATCATTGGTTGCCACGCCTGTAACTATTTGATTTTCATCATAAAGGATCTGTTAGACCAGAATTGAGGCAAATATTAGTCATTTCACAGAAGGGTTCCAGAAATGAAAAAAGGATGGTACCTCACTCGCGGCAAAACCTGGATATACTTCAACACCCAATTCGTCAGCCTTTACGGCCATCCAACGTACCAATTGGCTCAAGCTGGACACAAATAGGTATGTTGGCACAAGAGGATTCTCTAGAATAAGAGGAATATAGAACTTTGCAAGGAGCAAGCTGATGAGCTTTAAAAAATATCGGCACCTTATCACATAGTTTCCTTTGTTGTCGAAAGGAGATGGAAGTGTCCATGCCTTGTTCTTTGTCAATAGCCAAAACTTGTCAGATGAGACAGGGACTCTGATTGGGGCCTATCGAACACATCATAGCCACATAAAAACCAGTGTCCTGTGCATGTAGTACTTACCAATCTAACTTTTCCACAGTGCATTACTAACAAGATCATTATTCAAGAAGTACCATACAGCAACACAGGTATCATGTGTAAGCAAAGGTACTCTTGTCCGGTAAGTCAAAGTCTCTCAAGGGTATAGCCGTATAGGTTTTCTTCATTGGAGTTTCTTATGACGTCATTGCAACTATTGCAAGAGCATCAACAACTTATTTATTTGCATTTTTTTCTATGTAATGTGATACAACAACATCCTCATACACAATAATCTCTATGATTCCTCATGATCAGCTGAATCTAAGGCATCTGATGAGTAAATCAACCACAAATAAACGTGCTTGCTCTAGAAATCGGGGTGAACAATTAAAATCATAGAAATTATCCACTGAAAAGTACAGAAGGCCATACATCCTCTTGCCTCCACTTCGGGATCAGTTCATCCAGCGCTCGGGGCTCGAACACATTCCCCGATATTATATGAGCACCTGCAGAGCAAACAAACAAACAAAAAAAAGGGCCCAAATTACACGAGGAGAAGTAACGCCCTTGCACCGTTGCACGGTACTACCGTAAAGGTCACAAGGCGGCGCACCGACTTCGGCGCCCTTCTCGAGGACGCAGACGGAGAGGTCAGCGTCGGCGGCGCGGCAGAGCTGCTTCAGCCGGATGGCGGCGGCGAGCCCCGCCGGGCCTGCGCCCACTATCACGACGTCGTAGCTCAGCGCCTCCCGGCCGCCGCAGAGCCACCTCGCTGCCGCCGGTCCCCAGCTCGGCGCGCGGTGGCGGCGAGCCGGGGCCAAGGCGAGCGTGGCGGCCGCCGCTACCCCCGCGCGGAGCACTCGTTGCATTGCACGGGGAGCTTCCGGATCGCGAGCTTGGGGCGTCCCGTTTCGGAATTTTTGCAGTGCGGTTGCCGGAAGCCGGGGGGGTGGGAGGGAGGAGAAGGCCGGGAAGCTACGGAACTGCGCGAGTGGCAGTGGATAGGTTCGCTGAGGCGGACGAAGACCGAAAGCACTTTTGGGTGGCGTAATTTGCTACTTGGGCTCCACTTCATGGGCCGGGCGATGGTTCTGCCTTGGGCTTGTGTTGCTGTCAAGTGGGCAAGGAAAGTGAGAAGTCTTTTCTTTTGGCCCGGGCAGTTCGTTGAGAGGTTCTGCGGTTGCCACCGAGGCCCGATTCTAATTCCCGCTCTCGTGATTGTTGGCAATCATGTTATCGTTGTAAGGTTTGGAGTTTACGGTGAGGAAAATAAGAAAGTTTAGAAGGTCATCGACTCAATGCAACAGGTTATTCATCTACCGTGAAAATGAGGCGATTTATGTACTTTAATATGAAGATGCTTTACAACTGCTAAGAAAAAAGATAAATATACTAGAAATTCTTGCAAAAAAGTAAAACATTTGGCCTTCAATTTTGTTGATCATAATTTCATAGGCTTAGATTTTATAATAGCCTTACAGGTATATTAATTTAAAATAATTATCAACAAAAAAACCTAGCACTTTGTTAGGTAGATCATAATTTTAAAGGATTAGATCGATCATTCAGGGGCGGATCCAGCGGTGGGGCGGGGGGGGGGGGGCTCGAGCCCCCCCTACCGCTACCGGACCCTTGGAGCCCCCCCATAAATTTTTAGCCATGGATGTATGGTGTAGGAGGGGCTGAGGTCAAGTTGAAGGTAGGAGATGACCTCCCTCGCGAATTGGGCCAATAATTCATCTGGCCGGCCCACGAAATAACCACATTAACAAAGCCCATAGAGTGATAGAGATAGAGGAGCTTCCAGCCAAGCCAAAACCCAAGGCCCAACCCAACAAACAGAAACCCTATCCCCAATTCCCCATCAGGCGCGGGCGCAACTCGCAAGCGGCGGCGGCCGACGGGGGAAGAAGTCGCGAGAACGCAGCAGCCAGCAGCGGGCGGACGCGGCCACGCGACTCGCGAGCACGCGGCGGCGGGCGGCTGCGCGCGGGCCCTGCGGGGTGCGGGCGGCCAGGCGCGGCGCGGCGGCGCGCTGCAGGCGGGCGGTGACCAGCCGGCCAGGCGCGGCCGCGCGTGCGCGTAGGCAGGCCGCAGGCGCCAGGCGGGCGGCAGCAGCCCGCGGCCAGGGCGCCCGGGCGGCCGGCGGCTGGCGACTGGGCGGGGGCGGGCGCCGGGCGGCGGTTGGCGACCGGGCGGGGGCTGGCGACACCAGCGGCCCAGAGTAGGCGTGCCACAGCTCCGAGTTGATCAACGGCGCCTTCTTCTCCCCTGCACACCAAGACCAACCGCTGCGACATCAGTAACCGAAGAAAAGTGGAGTCTTTCCCCGATTCCTGAGTCTTTTTGGCATTTCGCCTCACGTCGCCGGCGACAGCCGTGGCTGCCATTGCTACTCGTTCCAAAGGTATGCACTCCACTGGCAACTAGGCAAGGTCGATTACTGATTAGGTGAACTACTGAACTTTGGAACTTAAATCCTTGTTTGTCTGTGATTGAATGATTGAATTGAATATGTTATATGTGATTGCCATGTGCATGTCAGATTTCAGAATGTCGAAAAGAACTTTGTGCAATTACTTTTCAAGTTCCAGTGGTTCAACTCCACATACTAATGAGAGCACAAGTCAACCAAAGAAACCTAGAGCAGAGTTTAGTCAATCAGACATAATTGGGGACCCTGGAAACCGCCAAAAAATTGATGATTATCAACCTGAAATTAGAGACCAAGTAAAGAGAGCATATGCTTTGAGTGGTCCAACCCAACCTCGTGATTTTCTATTTCCTCGTAAATGGACGAGTGGTGAATGGAGATCATTTCAAAAGACTTGGTTTGATGAATTTGATTGGCTAGAGTATAGTGAGTCCAAGGATGCAGCTTATTGCTTATATTGCTATCTCTTCTTTAATTCGGCAAAGCCTGAAAAATTTGGGAGTTCTATCTTTGCACATCAAGGTTATGTGAATTGGAAGAAAGCTAAGGATACTTTTAATAACCACAGTGTTTGCAAGACTCATGTAGAGGCTAGGCTAAAGTGTGATGATTTTATGAACCAAAGGACAAATGTGGGTAGAAAATTAGTTGAAGTAAGCAAGGAGGAAGAAAAACGATATGAGATTCGTTTGACATCTTCTTTAGATGTTGCAAGATTTCTCATATCGCAAGGGGATGCTTTCCGTGGACATGATGAAACTTCTACTTCCCTCAACAAGGGTACATACAGAGAGATGGTTGACTGGTACAAAGATAAGGTTGAGATAGTGAAGGAGGCATATGAAAAAGGTTCTAAAAATTGCCAGATGTTATCTCATCATATACAGAAGGACCTTACAAAAGCTTGTGCAGAGAAAGTCACAGCTGTCATTATGGATGAGATTCGAGGTAGAAAATTCTCGGTGCTTATTGATGAGTCTCGAGATGTATCAATAAAGGAGCAAATGACAGTGATTCTAAGGTTAGTACTCGACAGTTTCAATTTCTTGCCTAGATTTTTACCTGTATTTCTACAATTATACTAACACATAAAGAAATGTGGTGTGCAGGTTTGTGAATGATGAAGGGAAAATGGTGGAGAGATTTCTTGGACTTCAGCATGTTGAGAGGTGTACAGCTGTCGCATTGAAAGAAGCTTTGGTCGGTATGCTTTCAAGTCACAATTTGTCAATCTCTATGCTTCGTGGGCAAGGGTATGATGGAGCTTCTAATATGAGAGGTGAATTTAATGGAGTGCAGAAATTGATTCGTGATGAAAATCCTTATGCTTTCTATGTGCATTGTTTTGCCCATCAATTGCAACTGGTGGTTGTTACCGTTTCAACTTCTAGTGCAGACATTGCAGATTTCTTTAACTATGTTCCTTTAATAGTCAGCAATGTGGGTGCATCTTGTATGAGAAAGGATGCCTTGCTTGCAAAGCATCATGATGTGTTGCTAGAAAAGATTGAGAATGGTGAGATTATGTCTGGAAGAGGTTTAAACCAGGAAAGTAGCCTAGCTAGGCCTGGAGATACTAGATGGGGTTCACATCTTAAAACTTTGCTTCGGATTTTGGTGATGTGGGAGGCTATCATAGATGTCCTTGAGATAGTGAAGAAAGATTCAATTAAACCAACGTGTAATGGTGGAGCTTTAGGTTTAATTTCCAAAATGGAGAGCTTTGATTTTGTGTTCATCATGCATTTGATGATAGAATTGTTGAGCATGACAGATATTTTGTCACATGCTTTGCGAAGGAAGGATCAAGACATAGTTGAAGCAATGCATTTGATCACGGATGTGAAAGATAGCTTGCAGGATATGAGGGAGAATGGATGGGAGCGATTACTCAAAAAAGTGAAAACATTCTGTGATAAGAATGAGATTGAAGTGCCAGATATGGATAAGGAAATAAATGTTAGAGGGACATCTAGACGTAGAAAGCAAAAGGTAACAAACATGCATTACTACCATGTTGAGATTTTTCTTGTCGCCATTGATGCCATTTTGACTGAGCTGAATCATCGGTTTAGTGAAATTAGTTCAGAGTTATTAGTATGTATGGCTTCTTTTAACCCAAGGAACTCCTTCTCTAATTTTGATGTGGATAAACTTGTGAGACTTGCTGAAATTTATGCTGAGGATTTTGATATTGGTGACCTTACTGTTTTGCCAACTCAACTTAGAGCCTTTGTCAACCGTGCCAGAAGAACTCAAGAATTTCTTGGATGTACTGAACTTGGAAAAGTTGCTGAAATTATGGTCAAGACTAACATGGACACATCTTATCGATTGGTTTATCGTCTCATTGAGCTAACATTGATACTTCTAGTGGCAACGGCTTCAGTTGAGAGGATATTTTCAGCCATGTCCATTATAAAGACAGATTTGCGTAGTAAAATGGGCAATGAATGGCTCAATGACTTGATGATATGCTATAATGAGAAGGAGATATTTAGAAACATTAATAATGAAAAGATCAAAAAGCGGTTTCAAGAGATGAAAAAACGCCGTATGTTATTGCCTAAAAAATTAGTGGTACGCTCTATTCTCTTCTAAATTCATAATTTGGAGGTCCATATTTGTTTAACTAATCAATTATGTCTATTTGTGTAGATTGCTTCTCCGGATGAATAATGGGTGTCACCATCACGCGTCGTCTATTAGTTTCGTAATTTGGCCTTTCGGTATGAATAAACTACATCATTTATTTTTCATGATGTATTTTGTGATTGTCATCGTTCATCGATGTTTTGATATAAGACTACTTCAAACTATTATATTTGTCTTTTGTGGGGGGTCATAGTAGAGTTATGTCGCTGTAGCGCTTTTATTCAGCCCCTCCTAAAATTTTTCCTGGATCCGCCCCTGCGATCATTGGATTAGAGATATATTGATTTTTTTTTCAAAAAGAGACAATTAGCACTACCTATACTACACCACGTAAATGCGCAAGCTTATCAGCTAGTCTTTCTTAAGAGAAAAAGGTGGTCGCTGAATTTCCGGCGTCCGATCAAGCCGTAGCTCGCCGGAGCGCCGCCGCGTTCTGGCCATCCCCTGCACGTTTCCATCTCGTCCCTCGCGGAGGCCTCGCCGTCTCCGCTGGATGCTTTAGCCAGTTACACTCTTGCATGAATGTACGAATGTGTTATACATGTAAGTACAGATATATGCTTTAATTTGCTGCTGTTGTTTGTTAATGCAAGCTGCACCTCGTTCAAGCAAGCAAAGGCCAGGGGAAGTGCCATACTTGAAGCTACATTATGGATGCAAGCTTTTGCACAAGCGTTTTTGCACGAACACACCTATGATTTAGGCGACAAAATTATCAAGACTCGAGACAAATGAACACTGTCGTATTAGTAGCATCTCTTCTGCCTCCTGATTCCCGCGCAAACTGTCCGGCATCTAGCGCTCGCTCGATAATCGCTATTCATGTCGGAAGTCAACGAAATTGCTGTATTAACGGGGCAAGTTAATTAAGAAGTGTAAACAAAGCTAAAGAACCAATTAGAGCATCTCCATCCGGTTCTTTATCCTGCTCTTCATTGTATATTTAGCTAGTATGACCCAAAAAATGGACTCCAACCCATCTTTTATCCCCCTCTTCAAATTTACCCGCTGGCTTTTTCCTTCCGGAGGCTGGCTATCGAAGGCGAGCGGGCGCTCGCTCGCCATCGCGATTTCGCGGGCGAACCTCCTTCCCGCGCGGCTTCCCTCCCCCTCCCGCGCCCTCGAATCTCCTTCCCGCGCGGCGCTCTCGTCCCCTCCCGCGCGGCGCTCTCGTCCCCTCCCGCGGCTTCCCTTCGCCTCGCGCGCGGCGTCCTCCCACCTCCCGCGACTTCCCTCCCCCTCCCGCGACGCGTACGCTGCGCCGCGCCGCCCCTCCGACTGGTCCGCCACCCCGCCACCGCCCCTCGCCGGCGAGCGCCTCCCCTCCCCCGCCGCCCCCTCCCACTGGTCCGCCGCGCCACCACCGCCCCTCGCCGGCCCTCCCACTGGTTCGACGCGCCGCCACCGCCCCTCGCCGGCCCTCCCCCGCCGCGCCACCACCGCCCCTCGCCGGCCCTCCCCTGCCGCCCCCTCCCACTATTCCGCCGCGCCGCCCCTCCCACTATTCCGCCGCGCCCCTCCCCCGCCGGCCTCCCCAGCCTCTTCCCACCTCTCCCCACTGGTAATTTCAATGCTTACTGTCAATTCTTTTCGCCTTCAAAGTTCAAAGTTGCTGCCTGACTAGTACTCTGTTCCTTTTTGCAATAACTTTTGTAAATCTGTGTCCAATAGAATTTTGCTTATACTGGTCTGTGCCCAGCTGTTCATAATTGTGTAATTTGAATGCTATTGTTGACAGGGAGGTATCAATTTTCAACTATATGATATCAAATCTTTGTGAAGAATATAAGTTCTTTCCTTGTGTATGTTTATTTTGGTGGCCTCATCTCCTTTTGCACTGCTATGAGCTTCCTTGTCAATAGCTAATTCATATTCAATTTGTAGTATACGGCCATAGCTGTTTGTGAGCATTATGTTAAAATGGTCATAGAACTACACTTATCCACCTGTAGGTCTTGAAATGATTATTGGTTGTTGTCTATGAATGATTATAAGGAGGGAATTGTTCTTTGTTCTGTCAACTTGCTAGCGGTAGAGTTGTCTGATGAATTATGGCACTGCCTTTTGTTTACTTCTCACATCCTTGTCATGATTTCACATTCTTTTGCAGTTGGCATTCATGTAATCGTCAAATAGTGTAGAACAGCATCTCTGAAACTAATGAGAACATAAACTGTGAACTAATTAGAGCAGCAACTCTGAAACTAGTACTAGCATTTACAAGTCCTACTTGGCCCATGATTCCCTAGCACATTCTTGGCCCATGATTCCCTAGCACATTCAGAGGCTTTACAGGCTGGGGAGGTGAGTTAAGTAAGCTTAAAGACATGGTACAGCTGTTCTTCTTTGAAGGACGAGATGCATCATGCATGGCTGCAAAAGCTAGGAAAGAGGAAGTAGGGAGACACCCGTTAAGCTTCCAGTCTCCTCGGATGACTCCTGCCAAGAGGTCCTTGTCTGCACAGGTGGGCTTCCCATTGACCTGGTTGTAGGAGCACATGACACTGGCCACATTCCCATCGATCACGCAGCTCTTGAACGGGGGCTGGAATGTGTCGTCCAGATCCTGCTGTGACACCTGAATTCACAACACAAAATGGGACACCAGTAAGAATGCTGAAACACGGGCATATGCCGATTGATTCTTTTCTGCCATTATTTAGTTGTTTTCCCTCTTTCTGCAGAGACTTTTATTTCGTTTTGCTAATGATCTTCAGAAAAATGTACACATGTTACTACTTCATGGCAGCAATGCTGGGGTAATGAATAATATTTTTGTTAGGACTGAAGCAGGCTGATGCAGGATATATAATACAACACCCATGATTAGGTACAACATTGATTTAGCTTATCTGCTTAGCATTCACAAATCACAGATATAAAAACAAAATGTTCCCTTCCTGATTCTGTCCTTGGGCGAATATAATACCACAGTATTTTACCCTCGAAGGCGTAGAAAGGTGGAGCATCTGGGACAACAGCGCCCAAACGCTGCCAAGTTTGTTCATACATTTTAACAGCTACAATGTTTGATTGATTACAGGTTTTTACCATGGAAGGTTATATGCACATCCTGAGGGCAGATAATCTTGATGGCAGCGAAGAAATTTGGGATGATCCAATTATATGCCCCCCTGAGGAACAAACTTGTGCATTTGTACAAGGTTCTCAGCCTACCAGAGGCAATGATGAATATTCTCAACATACCAAAAGCAGCAAGAAGAGGACTAAGAATTTTACTGCCGACGAAGATGAGAAGCTGATCAGTGCATGGCTAAATGTGGGTCTTGATCCGATTGAAAGCAATAACCAATCGATGTCAAGGTATTGGCAGAGAATGCATGCTGCCTTCCATGAGCACAAGGATTTTGAATCGGACCGTTCAGAGACATCTCTTATGAACCGCTGGTCAATTATCAATGCGAATGTTAGCCGTTTCTGTGGGGTTTATGCTCAGGTAGTGCGCAGGAAGCAAAGTGGATTAACGGAGCAAGATAAGGTATTGTTTGTCCTCCCATCAATTTGGTTATTTTCTGGTTCTCCAATAATCCTTTCTGTTGGTTGATATTGTCGGATAGATCATGCAAAGGCACTATACAAGAACGGTCACCCAAAGAAGCAATCTTTCGTGATGGACCATTGTTGGAAGAAACTATGTCATGAGCAGAAGTGGATTCAGAGGACAAACAAGTCCCAGAATGAAACAACAAGAGAACAGGCACCAAGTGGTGCTAGTCCCTTGAACTGTAGTCCTGGAAGCAATGAACAGGCACCTAATGAAGCAATGACAAGGCCTCCCGGTAAGAAGCAAGAGAAGGAGCGACAACGTCGAGGGAAAAGACCTTATGGTGATGGAGAGAATCACTTGAAGGAGGTGATGAGCGATTTCTGGATCAACAAGAAGGAGACCGAAGATTTGAGGGAGTTGAGGAAGAAGGAGCGCAATGACGAGAGGCTACAGCTTGAACGGGAAAGGCTCGAACTGCAGCGGAAGGATGTTGAGATGAAGCAAAGGAGTGAAGACGAAAGAATAATAAACATTGATATTAGTACAATGAGTCCAGATCAGCAGCAGTTTTACAAGATGTTAAAGGATGAGATATTTACTCGTCGGTTTGGCGAACCTCCCGTTCGAGGCGATACTGCATCAATCTAGTTGTGGCCATGAATAATTTACAAGTTTTACATGAAGTTAATGCTTGTACAAGTTTGATGGAAACATTACGATAGCAGCACCTGGCAATATACCTCCAAGGATCTTAAATATGCTTGCTTGATTTAGCTATGCTAGTCTGTTGTAGATATCTGCAATTCCTGCTGTGGTCAAGGATTTTGGAGATTGTTCAATCTGGCAACTTGTTCTAATACTTGCAATTGCAGAGTGTTCTTCTCAATTTTTGTACGTTTTCAATGCACACCACTGGTGGATATTAACAAATCAAACAATCTTCTTTTGGTGCTGGCTGTTAGTGTCATCACAGATTGAGCTGACACTCTTGCCCCATAAGGGAACTTTGCCATTTAACTCTTCAAGTTGATGTTAGATAACTATATTGTGTATCATAGCTCATTTGCTTGTTGTGCCTGCATGGATACTTTTGACCGTTTTTATCAGTAACTAATTAGTTTTTATGTGTGCTTTCGAATAGATATGGAGATGCTCGCGCGGGCCAGGCGGCGCCGCCACGGAGTGCGAGGAGGACCTCAGGGTGGAGCACGTCTGCCTCTGCGTCGTACGAACTATGAAGAATAAGAGTGCTACTTTCGTATGTACATGAGTACAATATCTTTTTCGTGGATAGGAATACAAGGTTGAGGAGGAGCAAACTACTAGTAACTTCTCTGCACAAATGTTCTCTGTGTTTTGCTTGCTATATTTGTTCTGACGGCATATATCAGCTTCACTAATCAATCGTATCAAAGAGTGCCTCGCATTTAGTCAAACGAGGGCATGAATATCAAGTCAAATTGCTAGCTCCTTGCTGGGCCACCAAAAACAATTGGCCCGAAAAAATTCAGCCCGCAAATTTAAACCATATTAAAGTAGCCCACCCAGATGTTTAAACAATTTAAAGAGGGAGAATAGCTAGGCCATTGGAATGCTAACTCAAATAGAGAGCTGCAAATAATAGCTAGCATCTTCATCCTAGGAAATAGAGAGCGAGAAATGATTAATGGGATGGAGTTGCTCTTAGGAGTGCTTAACTCCTACCAAGCAAGCACCAAGGGCCCATCACAAGCATCAGATTCCATTTTAATTCATTACACACTGAGCTCCTCGCACGTAGTTTCCTTCGGTAATTCTCTATTGGATGTCCAACCAAGACGCCTGTCCCGGTTAGGTCAAGCAACAAAAACAACACAATCGGCGTCCCTAGCTACTAGTAATGTTCAGAGCAACCAGAGCTTGTCGCAGTGTAAACATATAGTATGTTCGGACAAGACGGGCACGTTTCCTGTAGCTATGTCATAAGAAATTCGCGTACAAGATCTCAGCTGATAGGCTCACGTCTCGGCGACCTACGATTCAGCCGACAAATTGTTCACATTAGCAACCAATCGAATTAACAAACACCACCGTGTCCGGTTGCTGCACACACAGTACAATTTCCATCACAAAATCCTCCACACGGAGGATCGGTTCGTGCGCACCTGCACCCCGAATCTCGCGGTCAATATAACCCAACAAGGCGCAAATTAATTCAACTATATTGAACTTTCGATGCATGCATATATATGGTTTCAACGTTGCTACTCCAATCGGCTCCTAGAACTATATTAAATTGCTTCAATAGGACCCATAGGTACTGTTGTTTTTATTGCTTGGTGCAAGCTGTTAGAACTTAGATCACAGCCTTGTTCAGTTGCCATTACCTTCGCTCCTCGCACGTAGTCCAAGCACACTGTACGCAGCACGCCCCCATAATCTACATCCACTGCACCAAACCTGAATTGGTACGGCAAGCAAAAGACACGGCATCGTATTTAATCTTCGGGTATATGTATAATCATAAGTATTTAGCGGCCGCACGCACGGGTTAGGAATATAGTTCTTGTCTGGTTGATTTGGTTCTCTAGTACTACTACTCCACTAGCTCCTGCACACAGATAATACATCTCCTTTTGCAGCAATGAATACAGTCACATCGTGAAGTTTCTTGCTTGCTTCACGTTCTTATTTTGCAGCAATGAATACAGTCACATCGTCTCGATTGGGTTCTGAAGATATCTATTTTTGAGTGATTAATTAATCAGTCCTGTTCTTGATTTATTGGGGCGGTGCAATTTTCAGAATGTGATGGAATTGGGGGGGCCATCAGAATTCAGAGCTATGAATGGCCCGCAGGAGATTGCACTGTATTATGTTCTTGTTAAATTGGACAGGGGAACTAAGTGTCCATTGTGTTAGGACGTCGTCTCCTACGTTGGACCCCAGCGGCTGTAGCTGTACTACTCGCCATGGACTTCAATCCATATCCTGTTGTGATCGCCGCGATGATATGTTTTGCACATCTGAAGCCGACCTACGATCAGACGACGAACAGCCTCAGGCTATAGCATTTTCATTAATCGGCTACAGTAGATTCCAAGTCCTGCAGGACCTGAAGCCACCATTATTCAGATGGTGAATTCCATCTGGAAATACCAACTGATACGTTTAAGAGAGAGAAGGTTTTTGGTGTCAATGAGATGTAAATCACAAGAACAGACTGGTGATCTAATTGCTTGTTGATCACATGAAATGGAAAGCTTTGTTTTGTTTACATCTGCAAGTTTCATTAAAGAACTGTTGTTTAATAGTGGAAGCAAGAAGTCGAGCACTTTACGGTACATTGTCAACAACTAGCAAGCAGCTTTCATGCATTTAAATTGTTCACGAGCTCTCTCTACCAGCCATTACCATTACCACATAGTAGTGGTGTATTTACAAGTCTCAATCGAAGGGAAACAAACTGACGCATAAGTCTGAACTCTACCAAGCAGAGAAGTGGAGCACAAGACAGTTTAGACACATAGTGCACAAGGTGCAGTTCAGCGTTGAGCACTTGTGCTCACCAAACTGACATATAGCTTTGCTTCGTTGCTTTCGGTGTTAGTTCTTTCGGCATCTTCCCCGCTGTTTCGAGACAGCCATCAGTAACCGAATCAAGTGACTGAGAAAATGTCTGTAACCTGCTGAAGAAGCTGCAAATTGCCTGCCTATTTAACTGTGCAACTAGCTATCCTAACTGCTGGTGCAGATTATCCTTCACGAGTTCACATCTTCCCCAAGCCAGTTTACAAAATGGAATAGGTACAAAATCCTACTAACAAGTCACTGACAATAAAAAGAGGCAGTTTTTTCAGAGGCTCAGGACACTGAACACATTTCTTTGTAGGCATGTCATTCCTGTCCTCACTACTCTATTTGCCATTCCAGCCAGCTGTTTCAGACTGAGAGTCTGTGGAAGTCCAATACAGTCACCAAGCTGCTTAATTAGGCCTACAAATTACAGTAACATTGCTACTATATGTCCTTAAAGAACATTTGGATGGATTGTCTCGGTGCAGTTTAGCCATCTTTCTGGTCAGTGAGCCATCCGAATCAGCACCCAATGATTGCCTATTGGCCTACAATATGCCCCTCAGCGACTTTCTGTTCTCAGCACAGGTTCTTGTTTCGCAGCAGCAGTCGTACGTACCCTCCCCAAGAACAAAATGGCCGATAGATGCTCGGCTGATTGCTGCGTGGCACCAAAGGTTGCAACGCCGGCGAGGCGATGCACTGCTGGACCGTGATATCGGCGCGGCGGACGGTCCAGATCACGTGCGGAACCGACGGTCCCGAACGGCGTGGCAGAGGATCATCACCAAATTTGGCTTGTTTTGCAATGCATATGTATATTACTACTAGTAGTACTTCAATTATGCAAGTTCGTTTCAGTATTCAGATGTTATTAGTGCTCTACATGGTTTCAGTCTTCAGATGTGTCTGAAAGGGCAAATGCTTCTTTCAGGTGCAGCTTGACGAGCACACACATGTCCATGTTCTTTTCAGCTTCTAAAAGCTGCTTTTTAGCTTTTCTACAGTAACTAACTTTTAAACGGAGTATATTTTCAAGATAGGGTCTACTAGTTAATTGTAGTACATACTTTACTGACTTCATTTATATTGGCAAAAACCGCACGTGAGTTTCTATTACTCTTTAATCTCTCGTACAAACAGCACAAAAATCGTAAGCCGCAGCTAAAAACCATAAGCCGCAGCCAAAAAGAACAGACCAAGCAGCCGTAGAAGCCACCTACTCCTGACTTGATGTTGGAGCCGAGGCTCCGGAGCTGGTAACTGTGACCAAGAAGGTTTGGCCGGCAATTCCGATCTCCAGGCGCCGTGATGGCTACCCTGGCGCTCGGCAGGGAAGAATGGAGGGAGAGTAGAGAACAGGGCAGGAGTTTAGAGGTAAATCGTAACTTCCTTTATTCATCTCAAGGACGGCTCATATATAGAGGCTAGAGCTTCATCCTTCCGAACTGAATACAAATTAAAATAGGAAACTCACCTCTAATTGTAACTCTTTCCTAATCTCTTATCTATAGCTATATTTAAACCAAAAAGGTACATATTAACCGACTTGGAAAGAAAGCAGTACCGGCCTTGTGGCGCGGTCGTCGATTCCGGAGCTGCTACTGGCTGGTTGATCCTCCTTTGATACTTAGGCCCTGTTTGATACAGCTCCTGCTTCTAGCTTCTCACTAGATTCTCGTGGAGTTGTACCAAACACCCAACTTCTCAAAATTGCTTGATTCTGATTCTCGCGAGGAGCAGAGCTAGAAATGAACTAGAGAGGAGAAGCGGGTCTAGGGTGGATTCTCGTGGGGAGCCAGCTAAACAAAAATAAATTTACACATGAAAGTTAACCAAAATTACCCGCAAATGCCACTCAACTACCCCTCACCCACCCGCCTCCCCCTTCTCTCTCGTCCTGCCCGCTCCATCTCCCTCGGTTCGTCCGCTCTTTACGCCGCCCGCCTCCCCATTCCTCTCTCGCGCCGCCCGCCTCCCCTCTCGCGCCGCCCGCCTCCCCCTTCCCCTCTCGCGCCGCTCGCCTCCCTCTTCTCTCGCCCCACCGCCTCCCTCCCGATCTCCAGCACCACCGCCCCTGCCTGCATCCCGATCTCCAACACCGCCGCCGCCTCCCTCCCGATCTCTAGCACCGCCGCCGCCACCTCCCTTCTCGCCCGACTCGCCGCCTCCAGATTTGGGACCGCCGCTCCTTCTCTCGCCCCGCCGCCGCCTCCCTCCCTTCTCTCGCCCTGCCGCCGCCTCCCTCCCTTCTCTCGCCCCGCCGCCGCCTCCCTCCCTTCTCTCGCGCCGCTCGCCTCCCTCTTCTCTCGCCCCGCCGCCGCCCTCCCTCTCTCGCCCCGCCGCCGCCCCTTCTTTCCCTCGCCCCGCCGCCGCCCTCCTTCTCTCGGCCCGCCGTCGCCTCCCTTTGTCTGGTCCACGGCACCGCCGCCGCCACCTCCCTCCGTCCACAGCGCCGCCTCCCTCTGTGTGTTGATTGCTGTTAGCTTGCTGTTTGGTAGACAATGAAACCTAAACATATTTTGCTGTTTTTTCCTCAGCAATTGTCCTCTTGGTTGAAGATTATCTGAACAAAAAATCATATTCATTTTCTTTTAATCATGTATCTGAAATAAACAAAAAAGGCAAAAAGATAATTGTGTGAAAACTAGGGGTAACATGGTCTATTTTCATCAAATCCCCCTTTTTTATGAATCTGGAGCTAACCTACTAGCCAAACGCTTTTCAGTGGCAGCTCCAGATTCTCAGAAAAGTGAATTCTTAGAGAATCCAGAGCAGAAGCTGAAAAATGAGAATCTAGAGCTCTACCAAACAGGCCCTTAATGCCCCACATAATACTTTGTGATGTGGTCCTCGCATTGCAAGAGTTCTTTTCGGCTATAGCTTATGATTGTTGACCCTAGCGTTAGCGTTTATATGAATAAATCAAATATCGATAAGTCACTTCGAAACGGCGGTGAAGAAATAGTTCTGTTTATTTGTTTGAGAGAAGTCATAACTTATGGGTCTCTTTTTTCAACTTCTAAAAACTGTTTTTCAGCTTTTTCTATAGTTACTAACTTTCAAACAAAATGTCTTTTTAATATGTGATCCACAAGTAATTGTAGTATATATTATAACGACTTTATTTATATTGATCAAAATCACACGTGAATTTTCTTACTCTATACTCACTCTTATAAATATTTAAAAACTAAAAGCCATAATTATAAATTATAAGTCGAAAATAACTCGAAGAGTCCAGGACAACGCAGGATGGCTAGCTAGCTTGAAGCAACAAATTTCACCTTTAAAACGTTCGTGCCTACTCGCCCGTACAGATATGTCGAGTTCAGTGAACGTGAGCGTAGGGTTCATGTGAGGTTTAGGAATCCGATGTGTACATGTCCCCTTGCAAAGTTGTTCAACTTCAACCTAGTACGCACAGAATTTTGCCTTCCAAATTCCAACCAAAAGGTTAACCAAGGAGTAAGGGACCACAAGGTGTAGTCTTATAAGAGAGATTGTTGCCATATCAGCTTAAATCACTATATAAAAAAATGTCCTTTCACAGTGTATGATGACTTAAAATGGTAGTTTCAATTATATATTTCATCTTTCCATTTTCTCCACGTGGTTTTTTCATTTCAGCTTTGTATTTTTCCCACCGCACCTATCTCTTCCCCACCGTCCTCATCTCTTCCCCACGCGGTTTGCTCGCCATGATCGGCGACCATGAGGAAGGGGAGTCGCCGCCGGTGCCGACAGAGGCACCCACGGCGGAGCGGGTGGCCGCTACGGTGGAGGTGGCGGCGGCGGCGGCTGAAGAGTACCGGAATGCGTTTCGGCGGCAGTTGTTGGTGTTGTTTCGTAGGACTCGGCACCTCCGACCCTTCACCGAAGAGCTCCATGAGCGCCGAGCGCCCACGCTGGCGGAGGAGGGGCAGACGCTGGGGCCGCTCGCCGACCTCGCCACCGCCAGGCTCTTACCGATCTGATCGGATCTGGTCGGACCTCACCGTCACCCTCATCCGACTAGATCCGGCAGCCAGCGACCTCATCCCAGCCCGGATCTACTCGTGCATGGCTACAACACCGCTCTGCCGCCGTTCGCAAGCCTCAACGTCACCGCCCTTTTGTCCCTCTCTCTTTCATGGATCACCTTCTCTCTCCTCCAAACCACTGTATCTTCTGCAGGCGTCTCTGACACACTGCAAGCCACCACCTTTCTTCTTTCTTTTCTCCACCGTGGCTCGACTCTGACGTGGACTGACAAGACTACCAGCCACAGTGGAGCACTGTGGATGCCCTAACAGCTACAGGCAAGAAACCTGAAGCATGTGTACGATTTCCTGCGTAAAAGGGAAGATTAATTGCTGCTACTGCTAGTCTGCTACACTAGTCATGGAGATTAATTGCTGCTACTGCTACACTAGTCATGGGTTTGAATGTTGATGGTGAAGACTGAAGAGCTAGCATAACTAACTGTCTGTTTAGCCAGGATCACAAGCAAAATGCTGCTTTAGCTGATGTAACATTACGAAATTAAAACCGAAACTTTTGCCTCTCTTAAGTTTGGCGTTTCCATTCTGTTGAGATATCGCAACTTATATCCACACCTTTAGGACTTGAAGAGATGTGCTATATGGATTTCTAGACTAACCTTAATTGGATTAGGATTCCTTTTTTAAAGTAGATTTTCTATTCGTTTTGGAGGAGAACTATAGGACTATGTAAACTCATGAGTGGTAGCCATAGCGAACCCAACCTAAGCAAAGAAGTAAGCTAAGGAGCCCATCTAAAAAAGAGGTACACGAGAGAATTAAATATTAAGTTATTCTTTAATGCTAGATTTTTATATAGGACAAGAATTTGATGTTCCTAAAAGGTTCGAGAGGATTATGAGATAGCGACATTCCCTTATACTTTGTTGAGGTTGTGCTTAAAAATTTGCTGTCAACTTCACCAAATCTTTTTTCTTCCGCCGTGGTTGCTTCGGCACCGTTATTTCGGTTCTCTTTATGATATTCATGTATTTTGTTTTTGAAACCGCGCACACTCGTACCATATCTTATAAAATCTAATCTGATGCAAGGGTTGCTGCTAATAAAAAGAGGCACCAGAGTATGACACATTCGTATTACCAGTAACATTTAGGCTTTAGCACACCACAAATTAACTAGTGCAGCTTTAGTTTACATACTTGTAGCCTCCTCCAGAGCATCCTTGGCTCCTCATGACCACCTATGGAGATGACTTTACCAGCATTGTTATGCAGTAACAACAAGTATTAATTCATGAAACAACTTACCATCACAGACTCAGTTAGGATGGTTCAATTGAACACCTACCAGATGCATGCATGAACACTACAAACACACAGGCACAATTCGTTGCCAAATCTCAATTGAATCATCATCAGAAGCAACCAAAACACATTTATCACGGACTCTCTCAGATCTCTTCTTCTTCCTCCTCTCGACGCCTCCTGTTCCACACGGACCACAGTGCCACCACACCACACCAAACCCAACCAAAACACCTTAATTACGAGCGAGGCAGGAAGCTTCACAAATGAAGGAGCAATTTACTTTAACTTACAAATGTAAGTAACATTAAGGTCACTATTAGGACTCTCTTTTTTCACCTAATAGTGGTTGTAAAAAAGGTAATGAGTTCTTAAGTAGATGGCCGTGAATTTGAGCTGATCGGAGCTCGGCAACCACAAATAAATGACGTTGCTGAGGCTTTTCCACAGCTAGAGAGCATCGTCATCACGTACCTTACCTAGCCATCAGTGGTAGTTGCGAGGCATCCTGGATCTTGAAGGAACTATATAACTGTTCAGGGTCGCACATAAAATGGTGTTTCAGCTGTAACCTAATCCGATGGAGCTATATATGTGATCCATGTATTGATCCAATTATTTGTTCATCCAAAAAGGGCCATAATTACACTGTAATCTAATTGAATTCCACAGATAATGGAGGGTGAGCTGAGAGATTTCATGTATTTAATAAGAAGCATATTGGGTGAGACATGATACTACCGGTGAGTAAGGTGGCCCCACATGTCAGCCACACCAAGGTCTACTACCACTGCATGATTTCCTCCACATCCTTCACAGTTCACACCCCCACCAAATCTAAATTCCTACACCCTCACCCTTGTATATAAGCCTACCACAGGTACACACAAACAAAGGCATTACTCTGTCCCCTGCTCTTCTCGTGTGTGTGCAAGAAACCCAAGAGCACAAGCTGAAAGCAAGGAAGGAAAGGATGGGGCAGAGGTACAGGTTCTTCTGCTGCGGCTGTGGCGCCAATGCGGCGGCCGGAGACCGGGAGGTTGACGAGGACGCGGACTCCGGCGCGGCGGTGCCTGAGGGGAACAAAGGGGGCGCTGCTGGGCCGCGACGGCTGTCTTGGGCGCAGGTGGAGGGGATGACGGGCGGGTTCACCTCGGCCGTGGTCGGCGAGGGAGGCTTCAGTACCGTCTACCTCGCGCGCCTCTCCGGCGCCCTCGCCGCCGTCAAGGTCCACCGCAGCAGCGAGCGCCTCCACCGCGTGTTCCGCCAGGAGCTCGACGCGCTCCTCCGCGTCCGGCACCCCCACACCGTCCGCCTCCTCGCTTTCTGCGACCAGCAAGGTGGGTGCTTGACTTGATTTCTTGCGCTCGCTCGCCTCCGGCATTTGCTCGAGCGGGTTCTGTACTACCATGTTACGCGTCGTGCTGAAAGGTTCTGGCTTTGGTCGATGCAGAGGAGGGCGTGCTGGTGCTGGAGTTCGCGGCGAACGGGAACCTGCACGAGAGGCTCCACGGCGGCGGGAAGGCCGCGGGGGCGATGCCGTGGGCGCGGCGGGTGTCGGTGGCGCTGCAGGTGGCGCAGGCGCTCGAGTACCTGCACGACCGCTGCGAGCCGCAGGTGGTGCACGGAGACGTCAAGGCCTCGAACGTGCTCCTCGACGCGGCCATGTCCGCCAAGCTCTGCGACTTCGGGTCGGCGCGGATGGGGTTCTCCGCCGCCGTCCGCCCGCGGTCGTCGGTGCACACCATGCTCGGCTCCCCCGGTTATGTCGACCCTCACTACGTCCGCTCAGGCGTGGTCACCAAGAAGAGCGACGTGTACAGCTTCGGCGTCCTCCTCCTCGAGCTCCTCACCGGCATGGAGGCCTTCTGCGCCGAGGAGGGCCGCCCCCTCACCGCCGTCCTCGCGCCAAGGCTCAAGTCCGGCGGCGCCCCCTGCGACGCGCGGGGTCTGATCGACGAGAGGCTGGGGAGCTCCTACGCCGCGGCCGAGGCCTCCGCAGTGGCGGCGCTGGCCGCGTCCTGCGTCGGCGAGAACCCCAGCCTCCGGCCGTCCATGGCCGACGTGGTGCGCACCCTGGAGCAGAGCGCGCAGGGCTCCATCTCGGCCGTCGAGAACAGATCGGACGGCCACGGAAAGTTGTGATTCACGAGGAGGTCGTCGTATCGTAGGCGCTGAGTAGATCTGGCTTGGCGAGTTTGCGATGATGACGTCAGCTGCACACGCGGAGCCCTGCTATTGGGCGGGGGGGCGAATAAAGCGGTAGTTGGGCGAGAATATAAAAAAAAGAATCGGAAAAAGGAGAGAAAAAGGGTTGATTTGGGAAAAGAAAATATTTGCAGGAGAAAAAGGTAGGGTTTGTGTGTGCTAATGGGGAATTCCGATCATATCGTGCCAAAGTGGCAGCGATTTGGAGGGTAAAACTTAAGAAAAAAGGGGATCGTCCATTTTACGATTCTAAAGATTTTGGTGATTCTTCTGTTGTTGTGTAAAGTAAATTTCAGTGTTCTTGCTAGTGCTGTTCAAATTTGCTCGTGTTGTTTGTGCTCATAGGACGGAGTTAGATCTCTGATTTGTGATGGATTTCAGGACATGGTCGGTGGAAATTGTGTACATGATTACGCGAAAATTCCTTGTGCAACCTTTTCTGTTTGAAAATAATTTGCTTGTGCTGTTGTGCAACTCCTTTGTCAGTAGCTGCTGGCTCGCTGAATGGCTACTATTGACAGTAGGGTACCGTAAAATTAGATAAACACACGAATTTAGTAGCCCTTGTTCCAAAATAAACAGACTTTTTTCAGCTGTCGTGCAGAGCCAATTAATTGGATCCTGGCAGGGAATCCAGCTTTCAAAGTGCATTTTTGAACGCACATATTCGCTTCGTCTTCTTTTCTCCATGACAACTCAGTCCGTGATACTCGTCTCTCAAGACTTTGGCCGAGTGGAATACTTGGCAATACATCTTTGGTCAAACAAATGTGCCCTACCCCCCATTCCGTATTCGTTTACTCTTTTTTAGACAAATGTGCACTTCCTCTACGGTAGTTCTGTGATTATAACACCTATAGTTCCGGTCATCAGTAGTACCACAGACTACACTGCGGTAGTTCCGATTTCCCTGAGAAGTACATATACTTCAACAGATTTTGTAAAACACATTTACAAACAACAGTATCTTGCACATAAGGATCAAACATGATTCCCAACAAGTTACAAAATACATTTGCACACTTTTAGAATCGTGACGCAAAGATTATATATGAGTTTCAACTATTTGCAAAAACACATTTGCAAATATAAGTCTCATACTACAAAGAATGAAAACATGGACTTCAGACACTTGCAAAATACATTCGCAATGTATAGTCTCATATTACAAGGATTCAACACATGAGCTTAAATTATTTATAAAACACATTCGTAAATATAAACATCATGCCAAAGGGAGTTAGAGCAAGTGAGGTTGAACTATCAACACATGAGGAGACTCAAGCTACTAGACAAGACCCCTCTTAATAGTACAGCAACCTATACTAGCAATCCGGTCTTCCAACTAAACTGCAAGACTGGTAAAAGACTAAAAACATATTTTTAGCCTTAGGTAGTCATACATTTGCCTTAACATCTTCTTGAAACATGATGACACATAACTTCACTTCAAGTTAGGGTCATTGTCACTTTAACCCTATCGACACATGATGTGTCTTTACTTGATTTGATAATCAACACATGATCATCTCCTCTTGGACATGTATTAACTCATGATGCATCTTTTACTTGACTTGATGATCTTCAACACATGAAGCCATCCCAAATCATCCTCTTTTGTGGAATCAAACTTATTCAATCAACTCATGGAAAATGTTAGTCCACAAATATATTGTCATCAATTACCAAACTTTACTATTAACTCATAATGAAGGGACTAGATTCCATAATGTTCCCTTTTTAATAATTCATGACAATCTCAATAAATAATGAGTTAAAAGATTGTTTTTTGAGTATACAACATGTACACAACAATTGTATACTCTAAGATAAACATTTTAAGTAAAGTTTACTTATCCGGTTGTCATTTATCATTCAACCATTAATACATAATGGAGGAACTAGATGACAACTCGATTATGAGTATATATGAACTACACAAACTATATATACTCCAAGGATATGTTTCAAGGTAAAGATCTTATTATGTAAAAAGATGAATATGGATTAATCCTAATAAAACCATAAAACATAGAGTGAACTTTCTCTAAATGTGTGCATATAAGAATGTGTAATAGAGACATATGCGCATATTCATATTTAATTATTTGGTGAAGATCAATCTATAGATTTGACTAATAAATAAAAATATGATATAGAATACATATCTCTTATGGTTTTTACCTTTTCATCCAAATACAACTAGATAATATCATAATCAATAAGCAAGTTAGTCTCACAATTAGATTTATCATTATCACCAAAATTAATTTAATGGAGCTTGAACTTGCAACGACAGAAGAGTTTCTTTTATTCGGATAATTTTACAGGAGCAGTTTTAACCATGGCATGAAATTCAATTTACTTTGAAACTGACAGTTTGATGTACGTAATGGCCACACACATGTAAGTTGCTCTTTCAATGAGTATTGTTAGCCAAGTTTTGTATTTCAGATGGAGCATGTCAGATTCCATGATATGAGTTATTTGCTATTTATCCAGCGTCATTGGTGATGTTTTGGCTTATGCTGTTTGATGATTGAGCATTTGTTTCAGGAGGTCATTTGCACAGATTCAGATTTTACTGGAGTTATGAACTACTAAAAACTCATATTTGTTCATCTGTTTTGTTAATAGTTGTGTGTTTGAACTTGCAGGCGATTTGCTCAATTTTGCTTCGTGAGAAGCATTTGGATAAAATTGTTACAGTCTTTCTTATTAAGATTAGTCCAATGGATTTTTGAGGCATAAAGTCAATTGATGAAGACTTATTTTGAGGAGATTTTTATATTTTGGCTATAGGAACGAATTTGTCTTAAGATAAAGATTGTTAAAGTGTGATCCAAATTCAGATATGTGTCTAAGATGGACACGTTTACCGAGCCGTGTCAAACGTGAGAATGACCGACATAACTTACTCTGATTCGGTTTTGTTCTCTATTAGGGACTATTGTTTTCTAGCCTATATATGTACCCTTATAATCGCACGGTTGAGATTGTCAAAGTTTTTCGTACTTATAATCTCTCTTCATATAGTAATTCATCTTTGTACATCCGTGATTTTTTTCCTTGAATTTTCCATGTTAAATCTTTGCCACCTGTTTTTTTGATAATCTATTTTTGTGATGTTTTTTTATAACATACGCTGACCAGAAAAGAAAGAACCAATTGAAGGCATGGAATGATTAGGCTGGTTTAAGTTATTATAGATCGATAGGCGGTAGCAGAGTTGTTTGCAACAACGGAAAATGATTGAAGCGACCAAAAAGGTAACGCTATCTTCCTTGCTGGCTCTAGTGGGCGTCTTCCTCCTCGCAGTGCTTGGTGTACTTGGCCGCGTCCAAAAGAGAGTCCAGCTCCGACGGGCTGCTCGGCTTCACCTTGATCATCCACCCGTCCTCGTACGGGCTCGAGTTGATCTAGTAACATTAGCATTGCATCACTACTCGGCATCACGTTAACATCGCAGCAAATTACAGTCTAGCATCGTGGTGTTGGTAATACCAGGCCGGGTGTCTCGGACAACTTTGCATTGACCTCGACGACCTCGCCGGAGATGGGGGAGTTGACGTCGCTGGTGGCCTTCACACTCTCCACGTTACCGAAGGGTCCTCCCTGGCTCACCTTCGCACTGGCCTCCGGCAGCTCGACGAACACCACCTCTCCGAGATGGCCCTGCAGCAAGTGAACCAGTAATATCCCATTACAATTTGGGGTAAAAAAAACCCTTTATACTTGAGTTGATTAGCTGGTTCTTTCGTCAACCAATCTAGAGAGCACTGGTTAGCACTTAGCACAGTATATATTGCATATGAAGGGCATGGAAAACTATTGTTTGTTCACCTGGGCATGGTCAGTGATGCCAATTGTGGCCACGGAGCCATCATTCTTGACCCACTCATGAGAGGAGGTGTACTTCAGCCCATCAAGAACTGCAACACACATCAAACATGACCATGGCAGCTTAATCCACAGGAACTACAGTTACAGCATGCATTGTTGAAAGTTGAGACTAATTTACAGAGTAAGTATTCTCCTCTTTTGTAGCAGGAGTTTCTATTCTAATGAGTGGAGAATTTAAAATGTTCCCTTCTTTTTTATAGTATATAGTAAAATACAGATAATTAAGGAAGCGACAATGTCTTGAGTGCATAGAGTCGGTCTGCAGAAGTTAGGTTAACATGACACAATGCAAGAATTAATCTACAGGAACAGGAACATTATATACATACATACATGCTTTCTTCCAAAAAGAAGGGTATCTTATTGAGCTATACCAGTGGAGAAGTATCTGGAAACAGAATAAGCAGGGGCAGCCCTGGCTCCACTGCGTGAAATCTTGAGGGCATTGGCAGCTGAGCTAGCCCACAGCCTCAGAGCCATTCCGTGCCGATGCCTGTAACCGAATCAACAAGTATATCTGTGTTCTTCTTTCCCCTCTCCCGGTAGGCTAGTAGCTAGCATCTCAGTGGTAGTGGTAGTAGTAGTGGTGGTGGAAAGAAGCAGTGAGAGGATAGGGAATTGTTTGGCTCAGGAGGAGGGGGGGGGGGGGGTGTGCAGGGATAGGATTTGTATGGTTGGTGGGGGCTCGTAGCCTCATCCTTGTTTAGACCAGAGCCATTAATTCTTCTCTGCTCGAACCAAGATTCATGGGTTAGGGCTAATTAAATGTAAGTACAAGTAAAATTGACGATAGTTTTGTAATACCGGTGATTAGACTAGTGAATTAAAGTTCAATTGTCAACAGCCATAGATTTGGGATGGTGCAATTCACTACCCTTAGTCCTGAGTCCTGGCACACATCAAAGTGAAGTTTTCTGTATCACCTGGAGGAATAAAATAACCTTGGGTCTAATCTTGGTCAAATGGCAGTTTATCATGTTTAGGGAGAGATTGGTCAATGTTAATCTATCCTTCCCTTCCACGTGGCGTATTCTCATTGGTTTGTGATGTTTTCCTAGCTCTACATAGGAGCTTCAATTGTTGCACCTAAATACGAGTTTGCACTACCTACTCGTTTCGGCTTCAGTTTCTGGCTTATTTTTCACTATTCATAAATTTCGTTTTTTTCTAAACTTTTGTCTTTTTTTTGCCAGTTCTTTTTTTCCTGTATTCATTTGTGTTGTTCGTGATTAGATAGTATATTTTTTCTATTTTTAAATTTATTTACGTCAAATAAGTCACTTTTAGCTATAGTGAAATTTCAATCGCTACAGTACAATTTCAGATATAAGCCACAACTTTTCAACCCAACCGAGCGGGACCAGCTTCCATGCAAGACGCAACGCCAGCAAGGAAGAAAGCAAAACGGCACTCCATTTGGTTAAGCTTAAGGGGAGCGTGCATGAGAATTATGCGTTGAGCAGTTGAGACAACTCACGGGGATGCTAAAGCAAAGGCGTTCTCTTGCTTGGAGAAAAGAAAAGACTTGAGCTGCATGCCCGGCTGGAATGTTTGGTTGGATCATGCGCCATCGCCCAGGAAACCTTCGCTTCTTCTCCCTCAATAATCTGAAGCCTCATGAGCTGTATATGCTCATCCAGTGCGATGATTCCCGCTATTTTCTTTGCATGGCTTTCTTAGGCAGGCAGCAACTAGGTTATAATTAATAAAGGACGAAATGAAATGGGGATTATTTTCTTATGCATCTCAATGAAATTCTCTCTTAAGATTGCATTGCTATGACTCAAGAGCCCTTTGGTTAATTTCTAGTTCCACCACTGCTATGTGCAGCCCATAGGGTGCAACGCGGGAGAAATTGATGTAGAGAAATTTTATGGTACATTTGCTCCTAACTATTTGTTGTGTATGGCTCGTATATATCAAGATAAAAGGAAGGAACTGTGTCCAAAACGCAACTGAATCTGAGTCAAACATATAACTGGAGTATAAATATATATCACCGACCTTTTGTAACCCTAATCGTCAAAAAGAAACTTCTCATACGGATACAGTCGATGTGATTCAACTCTCAGGGACATAGGCATTGCCGAACCTCGTTAACAAATATTCGTGTCTGTTGTATGTGTTTTGTGCTTGCTATGATTATTCTCTCGTGCTAGGGCTGTCAACGGTTCCAACACTATTTCACAAGAATTTATTCATAAGTTAGAACCTGTTAATAAAAAATTTTGAAAAAGAATGTCTTCCCAAGGAAGGTGAAATTATTAATGTGGATAGCTAGGATCGCCTTTTCTTAGCATGAAGAGAACGTTACTTTACAAGTTGCACGCGATTCCGGCCAGATTTTGATACCCTAAACAGGGGCACATCACATGCAGTAGACCTGAGGCCGTTCAAGTTCGATTCGGTTGGCCTTGTAGATATGCATGGTTACTAGTGTACTAAATAATCAGGTGCTACTCCATTATTGAGGCCGAGAAAGATGTTTGGCTATTGCAATGCAAAGTTGGTCAAATCGTTATCTGTAACGCTACCTGCAGAATCAATATCTTGTTAACTGTCAGATAATCCTCAGTACATCTTAGAGATATGATCGATCGAAGCAAGTACCACTGAGCAATAAACATGCATGCTGTCAGATAATCCTTAGGGCATCTGTAGTGCATGAAAATAAAGGTCTTAAGCCACCTTAAGGTCAACCTTATACATTACAGGGGTGACCTTAAGCAGGCTATAAGCAAAAAAGGCTTAAGGCTGGTCTTCAAGCTAAAGACCTGGCCATAAGCATTAAAATACAATTTTTCTTTATCTGCCAAGTGGGACCGTCTTAAGGTCCTTTGGGTTATATACACTATAGAGTCAGCCTTAAGGTTTAGATGGGACCTACCTTAAAACCCCTTGGATTATATATACTACAGATGCCCTTAGTACATCTTAGAGATATGATCGATCGAAGCAAGTACCACTGAGCAATAAACATGCATGCTATCAACTGAAGTACAGGTTGTTCATGAAAAGCAGCAAGAACCAACCATCAGGTCCAGATTGTACTGCTAGCTAGTTCACGGGGTGCAGAGGAAGAAAAAGGAGGCGCCCTCTTGCAGGCACTTTAGGAGAACATTAGTTAATCAACTAACTAAACTATGTCACATCCACCTACTAGAAAACGTCATTCACATAGATGGAGGCTAACTAAGTTTGTGCCATCAAAGAGCACATAGCACATGCCACATGCTAGCCTGAGGTTGACATATGCAGATGCTAACTACCATCACAACGACGGCAGCGACAAAAACAACAGGCCAGAGGAGCTAGCCAGTGCCAGAGGAACAGAGTGCTTAACTACTACTGTTTACCAAGTGAATGATTCACACCATTCGTATCCTCATGAAATGCACAGGAGAGAAAGAAAAGGGTTTCTGGTGACCTAAAGGTGTAATACTAGTAAAATGCAAAAGAGAAGACAAGCGAGAAATGAAACAATCCAAAGAAGAATAACAGAAAAGAAAATGTTTTTGCCGTCAGAACCCGTTCGACTTTAGAATATCGAATGGAAGTAGCGCTCATTGAGGTTCCCAGTCTGTCCTTGGACTGTCGGCACTATCTCGCGTTTCGAGTTTTCATCATCCGGCGGAACTTACCTTTCTACCATTTCACTTTCTAACCGAGAGCCAACATGCAGCCACACATGTATAAAGACATGGCCATCCTTTGGACCAAAAGTCCAGAAAGCCCACGGTGACGTGAGAGTCATATAGAGAGAAGGGAGGGGCAGTTTGGTCAATGCGGAGTGAATCTCACGGCTATGCCACATAGTATAAGCCAGCATACCCCTTCTCATTCCCAACTCATTTCCTCATTGCCTCCCTGGACCGAGAGTAAGGCCAGTGGTGGGGAATCACCCTTCACCACTACCTACCTCGGCAAATAACCAAGCAAGCCACAGACCCACTTCACCTCTCCACCGAGAGCAAGACCAAGCGAGTGCAAGCACATCCACACAGATGCCCACTGAAGCCATCTACACTAGAAGAAAGGGAGCAAGGAGGAGAAGGCTAAGAAGATAAGAGGCCCCAAGGAGCTCGGGAAGGTGAGGAGGAGGAACTCCGGGGAGGGGGCAACCAGCGGCACGGGGAATGCCACCCCAGATCCGGATCGGGATGAGGAAAAGAAGGCCATCCGGCCAAGCAAAAGAGAGAGTAATAGAGAGAGGGAGAGAAAAAGGATAAGGAAGGAAAAAAAAGGGGTAAGACCAGTTCGGCCGAGTAGAAATAGAAAAAGAAAGGGAAGGGAGAGAGAGAGAGAGAAAAGAGGAGAAAAGAAAAAAGAGAGGGGGTTTTGTATCTGCGCATCAAATCATTGACCCCGAGCGACTCGTTCGCCAGTGTCGAGTCTTACGCATAAAATCGATGCCGTTCATTTAAGCACAAGTACCGATATTTTATTTTGAGACGCGTTAACTGCCTGTTCAGGTGGAGGTCCGGGATCGACACCGTCCACACGTCGCTTCGCTCCGCTCGGTTTAAGAGGCAAGTGTATGGTAGAATAGTAGATAGTGGTGAATGACTAGTATTTTGTGTCTTCCATACCATTTTCTACGGTACTTATGATTACGTGCTAATCATACTTTAAGGAGTGTTGTTTATGATTAAATACCAACATTGAAAGCATGTTGCATCACGCATTGCACTCATACACAGACAATAGGACCTATTTTAGTAGATACTCCATGGGAGTGGAGTTTGGATTCTCGTATAAAAGAGGACTGGGATTGAGAGGTTCATCGACGAGTGAACACTCCGCTATACTAGTATAAGCTACAGTAACAGACACATCGCATCACATTGCATGAAAACAGAACAGGATAGTGATATAGTCATAGATACATTGCATTGCATGAAAGTGACAACAGTGAAACAGTTGCAGAGATAGTAATATGCAGTTCATGAAAATAGAAATTATTAAATTGGTGTGTTAACGCCATTGTTTTATCGTGTGCTTGCTGAGTCTCTGGACTCACCCTTGCTTTGTTTGTTTTTTAGGTGATCGCTGAGGACGACATGCACGAGCGGGAGTAGCGCATGAATAACTTCACGTATTAGCAGCATTTCACGTATCATCTTTTGTTAGTGTATTTAAACTCCACTAGTATGCTAGAATAGTTGCTTAAAATAATATGGTGTAAGTATTCTATGCATTATGAATAAAGTAGTGTTTGCTTAAATCGGTTAGCAGTTGTTAAAAAAGGTAATATTATGTAATAATAGTAGTACTCTATGTCCAAAAGATACGTAGGGTGTTACAAAAAAGAGCAAGAGCAACCCACATCTCTGATCAACCAGCTTAGAATTCATCCTAACATACATGACATCCATTCATATGTGCGCATAATGGGGGTTAATTAGAAGGGAGCATGGCACATGTCGAACACTTCGCATTGGGGCAATGCTGTGGTTGGCATTGGCATTGCAGATGGTTATAGCCAGCCAGCCAGCCAGCCATATGGGGGACAGAAGCTAGGCAACATCCTCAACATATTGGTCACTCCATCGATGGGTCAACACATCAATAGTACTATGAACTATGAAGAATGTATCAACCTTGCCAAATGCCAATTAACAAACTTCCACATGTACATAACATACTTAGAACAGTCATTCTCAAATGCTGATCACGCCCGCTGATCAACCAACCTACCTCTCAACTGCTGGTTAAACAAGAATCACATTGGTTTAATCGTCGTCGTTATCGATAATCTAGGGCTAGCCGAGCTGGAAGTAGATACAACTGGATACTGACCGGCCGATAAGGCGCTGCGTTTTTCCAGAGCATGATTCCTGGAGGCTTGACGTGCTGCATAATGCATGCACTCCAATACTCCATGCAGATATTTTTCCAAGAACAAGAAAAGATGCATGCTTGATGCCTTGATGAGCACATCACATCACATAGTATATGGCTATTATGCACGTCCCCCATTGGTCACCTTGGAGAAGAGTAAGGCTTTTCTTTTGTGGCTACGACTTATAGTTTTTAGCTACGGTTTGTGGTGTTTAGCTGTTCATGTGAGAGATTACAGAGTAACTGAAATTCACATGCGGCTTTTACCGATAAAAATGGAGTTGGTACAGTATATACTATAATTAACTAGTAAATCTCATCTTAAAAGATACTTCGTTTAAAAGCTAATTACTGTAAAAAAAACCAAAAGCCATAAAGAACAGGCACTAAGTCTATGCATAGCTCAGATGATCTGGACCTCACCTTATCCTGACGCTCCGGTGCATCATTGCGCCCATGAGAGGTTGTGTGGTGATGCGATGCGATGATGAGCAGCAACCTGTTCTAGCTTGGTCCCCCAAGAACACTCTAGTCACTATACTACTACTAGTTTAATTAGCGAGCAGATCGACAAGCATTGTTCGAGGACAATTCATTGTCATATACTACATGTCTCTAGCTCTGCTCCATGCATGATAACTCCAGAACCAACTGCCTACATGCAGCTAAGCCAATCGTCGCCGCCGGCGCCATCTCAGCGGTGGGGCCCGCGTGTCAATGATGATGCCACGCCATGTGATCGATCGACCGGGCAGCCCTTTACAGGCAGCCATGCTGGTCTGTGCACGGCCACGCTCTCGATCCAAGCCAGGCGATCGATGACAGCGGAACGGCTCGACATGGCACATGCCATTGCCAAGCCAGGGGTTGCCTTCGAGCCTGCACAAAAGGGCGTGCGGCTTTGCTCTGCTCCTGCTTTGCTTTCACCTTCGCCTTTGGTCGCTTTAGCATCTGCCGTGATCTGTGTTTCTTTTTGGTGGTTCTTTCATATTTTTTTTGTGTTGTTTACGATGAGAAGAGAGGAGATGTGTCGATTTGCTGGAGGTTTGGAGGGATGAGGCAGTGATGCAGTCGCTTGATGTCCTGTCCTACTGCTGCTCACAAACCATATATGGTTCTCTGCTCCTGTGGAGATGTCGGCACATGTTTTTCTATGCAACGGTAGAAACAAAAGGTGCAGACGGTATAGAGCCTGTTCTTGGCTGAAACTTAAGGTTTTGAGCTGCGGCTTGTAACTTTTGAACTGTTTATATGAGACATTACAGAGTAACAGAAATTCACTTGCGGTTTTTGCCAATATAAATGAAGTCGGTAAAGTATGTATTACAATTAACTAGTAGACCCTATCTTGAAAAGATATTCCGTTTAAAAACTAATTACTGTAGAAAATCTGAAAAGCAGCTTTTAGAATCTGAAAAGAGCATGGCCATAGTTCTGCTTCAAACGGCTTTTGCTTTTGGCTTATGATTCTTTTTGTCTTTTTCTGGTCTTTTTTGCTTTTTTCCTCTTATTTTTTATATTGTCTGTGCTGATATAATGTTTATATTTTTTATATTTAATTATATAGAATAGGTTAACAGTAGTTACAGCGTAAAATAAGTCACAAGCTCCGGCTTATAAGCCATTTGCAGCTCCACCGTCAGGCTGGCTTTGCAAAACGTAGTTTATGATACAGTCAGACTATATTCAATGTTATGTTTTAGCCGGTTCAAATGAGGAGAGAGAATGCATTGAATCGATTCAATACATTGGAAGAATCAATTCCAACAAAAAATGCATAGAACTGAACTCTACTTAGGAGTCGATTCAAAGCATTAAACAATTCATATGAACATTAAACAACTATATAGGAGAGAGTGCGGCTGAGAGAGGATATTATTATTTTATGGTTTTTTAATGTAACGTGGGTCCCAGTTATTAGTAGAAATCGGTTCAATATATTGGAGAAAAACAAGCTTAGTTTCTAGAATACTTACGTGGCACGACTTTGAATCGATATCGGTTCAATACACTACAAATGCTCTCAGGCTGGCTTTGCAAATCATAGCGTAACCTTTTGGAAGGAAAACCAGCGTGTAAAATACATATTTTAACCTCCTCATGACATCTTTACAGGTACAACACAGGAACTGTTTACATATACGGCACTTTTGCTTTTTTTCTTTCAAATTTGACCTTCCAATGTCTGTTTTTATAAATATAACCATGTCCCTGAACTCGACAGGTGTGGCAAGCGACATGTGTCCCTTGCCGCACCACCGAAGCTCGGTAGCATGGCACCAGCGCAGCAGGCAAGTGGCACGCGTGGGTGTCAACGGGCCCACAGGCCTATCGAGTCCCGTGGAGGCTAAAGACACACGTTTCACTTTCTATGGAGGAGATGATAAATTTTTACAACAATGTATCTGTACTACTTAACAGAGGGAGTTGGTTATGGTGGTTTATATGTTCCTCTGAACTTTCCCTAGCACCTTCATGAAATTTCTTTAACAAAAACACAAAAAGTAATATAAAAAACAAATTTCATCACTCTACAAGTTCTCTAACAAAAAACATAGCTCTACCGTGTGTGTGGAGATGTGACGCAGGGCCGAGCACGGATGTGGAGCCAACGGCGTGGGCCAGACATGCTAAGCACATGTGTTTAGCTATTTGGTAAAAAAAGGGCTAAATTGGGCACCCGCCCTGCGGCAGCTCCTTTTTTATGTTTGATAACATTAAGGGAGGTAAAATTTGCTAGCACGTCCTACCGAGCCAGGGTAGCTTGGCAGACCGGTAGGCCCCACCAGCTCTTGCGCCTGTCGCTTGCCTAGCGTGCTCGCCCGTGATGCCACGTTGGTGCATGCTGTCGAGCTCCGATGGCGCGATAGGATACACGTGTCATTTGTCGTGCCTACTGAGCTCGAGAATGACGCTACATTTGTAAAATTGAAAGTTTGAGGGCTATTTTTTTTAAAAAAAGTATGCTACAGTGGTAAGTATGCAAATAGTTCCAGCACAGGCCAAGCCTTTTCAGGCATACGTCTTGCGAAGCGGATGACGCAACACGAGGACATGTGTCACGAGCCAAGGATGGCTCTCTATTGAGTTATATACGCCAACTAGTTTACCCCAAAACTTAAGCTCATGAGGAAAGATAGGCAATTTACTTATACAACATTTCCCCTCACGTGTAGACTCCCTCAGGACTAAGACGTGGAATAGAAGCGGGCTGCAATTATTTTTTTAATTGCGCCATTCAGCTCTTAAACTCAAGACCTCTTGACTCTGATATCATATTGAGTTATATGCACCAATCAGTTCACCCAAAAACTTGAACTGATGAGAAAAGACAAACAATTCACTTATATTTCAACACTCTCCGCTAATTTTCTATGGCTGGTCAGCCGCAATCATTGGCTGCCCTGCCCTGCCTTGGGAAGACAGCATCACATGTCTGCTTCACTCCCTCTCTCTCTCTAGCTTGTTTGTATGCCAGGTGTGGTCAACGTAGATGGCACTAGTCATGGTACACGACTTTTTTGTGTACTTACAAATAGGGTGAGAAATGCATACGAATTATTCATATTATTTTAATATCGTATTCAATAGGATACGGATATGGTATAAATTTTTTCATCTGATCAATAATTTCTCTTCTATTTATATTCACATTCTAATTTACATAAAAATATGAATACGATATGATATGGGTTTTTACCATCTGAACTGTTATTTTATCCGAACTATTCATACCTATATTCATATTCAGCGAAGAAATATACATATTTATTGCTAAAATGACTAATTAGTTAGACAATTTTTAAAATGACTAATTAGTTAGACAATTTTTAAAATGACTAATTAGTTAGACAATTTTTTAATTTAATATGAATTTATGTTTCTTTTGGTGAATTAAATGAATTAGAATGATTAAATATGACTATACGAGGATAAAATATCATAAATATATTCATACTACATAAGTTATGAGAATATCCGAATCCAACTGAATTGAGTAGATATTTAATCTGAATTCATATTTGTATTAAAAAAATATTTATATTTATATATATATTTATAAAATATAAATACAAATATAATAAAAAATATTGTTCGATCCGTTTTCACACCTCCTTACAGCAGAAAGCCCGAAAGGATGGGCAGTTCCAGGGGCGGAATTGGGCCCATGGCAACATGGGCTCTAGCCCGGGGCGTGAAAAAAAATTACAGTGTATAGCCCAGGTATTTGTAGCCCAGCCCGGGGTAATATTATTAGCATTCAGCCCAGGTAGCCCAAGCCCATAGCATTTCGCCTACTGCTTCTCCGTGCCGGCGGCCTATCAATCACGCGCTCGACCCATCGCTTCACGGCTCACGCAAGGCCTCGCCCTCGCCTCAGTCGCCTGCGCTGCTCAGTGCTCACTCTCCTCAGAACCCTAACCCCCGAAGCGCCGCAGTCCGCAAAGAGAAGGCCGAAGCCAGCCAGCTCGGCATGCCGCCGCTCGTCGCCTCGTCCCGGCGCCGCCCCGCCTCTCGGCGCCTCCCATCTTCGCATCTTCCCGGCTCGCCCCTCGTCCCGGTGCCGCCCCTCTTCCCGGCCCGGAGGTGGCGCCACCCCGCCTCCTGGCGCCGCCCTCCTCCCGGCCCGCCCCGCCTCCCGGCGCCGCCCCTCCTCCCAGTCCTGACGTCGTCCCGCCTCCTGGTGCTGCCCCGCTTCCCGACGCCGCCCCTCGTCCCGGCCCGCCTCCCGGCGCTGCCCCTCTTCGGCTCTTCCCGCCTCCAGGTCAGTAAGGAACTAAGGATTTATGTGTTGCAGTGTTGGACCTGTTGGTGTAATGGTGTTGACTGTTGAGTGAATGAGTGTTGACTGTAACTGTAAGTCTGTAACAATCAAGTGATCAAATTCAACTGAAAGAAAATGGCCAAATGGAATATAGGTAGCTATATATGCAAGTTTTTGCACAATAGAATGCCGAATTGGTAGGAGTTAGGACACTAGAGTCTACTTAATTTTGCTAACTTGATTACCATAAGTGGCTGGATCCATGTTTTTTTTTGGTAGGCTAGCTTGGAACATCCAATTCCTGGATGGCTTGTTTGGGCTGGAGTCTGGAGACATGAAGAATCATATATGAAAGCAGGAGAAACTAGTTTAATAATTTTGTTTTAAATTTTTGTAACTTTCCCATATTGCTTGCCCTACTTATATGTGATGTTTATATCTGATTTGTATGGTGGTGTACTATTGTCCCCTGATTTATTGATGGATTTATATCTGATTTGTATGGTGTTGTACTGTTGTAATACTGATAGGCATCAGACGCCTATATTTAACATAAATGAATCCCTTTTACATCATATCTATTATTCTACAGTGCTATCTCTTCAAGTGCAATGCGTTAGCTTAGGTGTACTCATTGGGTATTATGTTATTTTGCTAACTATTATGATTTATTCTTGCAGACATATATTATTGATGCAACAACCACTGAAAGTAATTCTTATGGAGGATTTGAACATACTGGCATTCCTTAACTGGAAGAGTACCTTGCTGTGTACTTCTCTCTCTGTAAGCATCACATTGCTTCCATTTTGACATGGCTGAATAAATACACCACACTTCCTGCTTTTTATCCATCCCTTACTTTATTCTTTCAAAATGCTTCTCAGGCAAGGCCCTAGCCTGCTGCAAATTGGAAGTTCTATATTGCCTTTTCATTGTTTCGAGGGGCATCTATCTATGCAGGAGTATATGACATATGGACCATGGTACTTGTCTTTAGCTCTTAAAATCTAAATCCGCTTATCTATTCTAATTTATTTGAGCTTGCACACAGGGTAATGCTTCAGGTGGTGAGCGTGCTAGATTTGCTGGCAAGATTGCTAATGCTATGGTTGACTGTGCCTGGGATTTCATAAAAAGAGAAAAGGTCCTGCGAGAACAACCTGCTACGGGTAATTATATTCCGTAACCTCATGTCAACAGCCAATTAGCCAATTATATTGTACTGTTGTACTGTTGCAATTAGCCAATTATAATATACTGTTGTTATGTCATGGTATGGGTACAAATTAGCGTTAGTTTTAGGTTGTTAGAGTTCAGCTCGGAACGTAGCTAAATCCTGATTTCGCCATTGGGCAGTTCAGTGTACTGCACAGTTGCTGGTTCGGTGTCACGTGCCACACATGCGGTGCACTGGCCTCGACCATCGAGACGCTACAAGTTTTTTTTTTCCAGAGGCTCGAGACGCGACGAGTTTTAAGGAAGTATTATGAAGAGGTGATGGCCCGGCGCGGCTCAACCAAGCGGACCTACACGAGTTGTCGTACTTGGGCCGCACAGGTGCTTGCGGTGGTTTTAATGGCCTGTAGCCTGCTGGGCCAACCGTTAGTTGGGCCGGACGCTTGCCCAGCCCGGCCTGACTTTTCTGCAGGGCTGTCTGGGTCGAGTGCTTTTTTAAGGCGGCCTGGGCCTACTAGTTACCGTGTGAGTGACCAAGCCTTGTTTCAGCCGAATGGTTTGGCCCAACGCTGGTCGCCCTCCTGATTGCACTGGACCGGATTAGTGAAATATTTGCCCGTTGTTAGCTTTCTTCGTTATATGTTGCTCTGTGCTCTTCATGTTAGTATGCTTAGCTATTATCTTTCTCTTGCCGTTAGTCTTTACATCTGTAAAACGTGCTCTTTTTTTTGCTCATTTTCCTTTTTTTTTGTTGTACCGAACAACAGATGATGGTTTCAAGTGCTAATCACAGTATGGTCTTACTAATTTAGCAAACTGACACTGACGTGCATACCTGCCGTAAGCTTACATGGTCATACATTGCTTTCCCTGTTAGCAGCTTCTTTACCTTGGTTCAACGCTTCAACGGTAGCTGTTATTGTATCTTACTTCCTCTCTAATTATCTTTTCGTTGCCTGCAGAATTGTTTCGCTTTCTGACATAAACTGCACTTGTTAGTGATTGAACCTTTGATGTATGAGACCATAAGAAGAGGAACAACCCAGCAAGTCCCTCAGTATGTAATGCAGGCCCGGCCCTGAGGGGGGGCGAGCGGGGCGGCCGCACTGGGCCCCCAAAATTTAGGGGCCCCCACTCATATACATAGTATATGTACGAGTATGCTGTACGTGAATACGTCTTCCGAGTTCCGATTTTCCAAATTCCAGGCCAGCCGACTCCTCGTCTTCTCGTGATCTCGTCTAGTCGTCTTCGCCTCTTCGGTCTTCAGCGGCGAGTCGGCGTCTCGGCGACAGCGTGAGCCAGGCTCTCGCCTCTTGGCTCTCCACGCAGGGCTCTCCGCCGACCGCCGTAAGTACCAGCCGCCTTTCCAGTTTCCTCGGTTCCGGTTCATGATCTTCTAGTCATCTAGTCATCTAGATTGGTGCATGGCTGCATGCATGATGCTAGTTAATCAGACTGTGATGTACGCAGTACGCTGATTAACCTCTCTGATCAGTACGGCGTCGGGGCAAATTTGATTATCTGCATGGTGGTCGTTGGTCATCAGGTTCGTTGCATGATCTACTAGTAACAGCTAGCAGTCAAGCATACGTACTATTTGTAGATCGTGCAGTCGGTGAGCCGCCGCCCTTCTTGTTCTTGTAGTTTGTATATTAGGAATTTTTTAATCAATAATTAGTGCTTTGTAGTTACTAATTATACTATTGTTCTTTAAATTTTCAGTACCATATCATCTAGAAAATATGCATCCAGCAGTGAAAAAAGAAAAAAGAGGAAACGAATAGATGAGTTTATAGAATCACAGAGAGAATCCATTGACAAATTTTTTAAAAGAAATACAAGCAGTTCAAGAAATCCTGATGAGTTGGCGATAGTTGTTGTGGAGAAAGATGCTAATGTGAATCTAGAAGATGAGGACCCTACGGAAGACCATGTCAACATATATATATATATATATATATATATATATATATATATATATATATATATATATATATATATATATATATATATATATATATATATATATGTGTGTGTGTGTGTGTGTGTGTGTGTGTGTGTGTGTGTGTGTGTGTGTATATGTGTGTGTGTAGATTTATATTTAGATATTTATATTAGGGCCCCTATTTCTAGTTTCGCCCCGGGCCCCTAAAATCCCAGGACCGGCCCTGATGTAATGGGAGTTCTGAGTATTTGGTTACATGGTATTCTCCCTTCCCTTTTTCACAGCCTACCTCCTGCAGTCTACAATTCGCATCCTTTACCCATTATAGCGACTGCTTTGAGTGTGCCACAGCGAGAGCCTCCAGCTAATAAAAGGCTCTTTCAGGACAAGCCAACTAATTGATGCTAAACAAGGTAATTACACATTGCATCACCGTTTCCCAAACTAATTATGTGCCATCCTTTCCTCACACAGCAGAAAGCACAGGGAATGGAGACGCACAGCTCTCCTCTGGACAAACAAGAAACATATAAAACATCATATTTTACGCAGCTGCTGTATAATATATAACCATCAGCGTACCACCTACGGTTCCGCAATACCCATCTTTTGTTGTAATATATGGTTTGCTATAACAGCCTTAAGCTATTTTGCTCCACAACAGTCCACAACAGTTGGGCTAGATGAAGCAATCCTTATGCCTCACCAGCTGAACTAGATAGAATAGAGCTCATGAGCTCCTCTTACTGTTTACTTAGGGTAGCACATGACTGCCTTTCCTTACTGAACTCCTTGCCGGATGAGCTACAGAGAGCCGTGGACAACCCTCACCAGCTGAACTAAATTAGACAGAACGAACGGTCCTGTAACTGTTGCTGCACAGATATCACTATGTAAGATACCCTCCACCATTCAAATCATAAAATTTGGCTGTTGTTTGTCCTGTCTACGTCTTTAACTTCGTTGCAGCTATATATCTTTCTGATCTCTACATACACCGAACTGTCTCCGTATTAGTACCTAGACTCGTTACATGATGTACACAGCGACGCTCCTATGCCTTACGCCACCTGCAGTAAAGTCCACAACGCCACACCTGTTTCTATAGTAATACAGGGATGCTACTGCCAATTCTGTTATTTACGAGTGCACCATCGTCCTTCCAACCTACCTGTTATTCCGGTTCGCCCGTTACCTACCTGTGTTTTCACGCTGCGATATGCGTTGTTTTCCCGTTGATACCAAGCCAATTCGATTGTGTTAGGAAACCTGGACTCTATCCAAGAGTCCTGATCTAATTGGGCACCCCATCGTAGGCTATAAATAGGGACCTAGACCCCCCTCATTATGTACCCCGATGCAATCTAAAGCAATAAAGAAAGACCAGGAGTTCTCTCTACCTCTCTGTGTTCAATCTATTATTCTGTGATTCTGTGATTGATTCGTTCTTGTTCTAAGCAGAGGAATCGCTCGGACTGGACTCCAGCGACGATTCCTCAACACGTTATCAGCACGACTTCGCTCCGGTGAACGAGGTAATCATCGAAGCACAGATTGAATTTTCTAGATCGCTTTTGAATCTGTATTTTCTTTTCGCGTTCTAGATTGAATCTCTACGGTGCAAATCCGCCCTAATCTACCGCGAGCAGACTTGAAGTCGCCGGCACAATGCCGATCGGTAGATTGCGAAACAGGGTAGATGTTGATTGCACTGTACATGAGAACGATGCAAATCCGCCCTAATCAACCGCGAGCAGACTTGAAGTCGCCGGCACAATGTCGATCGGTAGATTACGAAAACAGGGTAGATGTTGATTGCATCTAGATTGGAAAAAAAATACCTGCATGAATTCTGTTTAATTTTGCATGATTTGATCCTGCATGATCACTGTACGAAGATTTATGCATTAATTTTCTGTTCGGAAATAGCATGAGGAACTTGCATTGTCTATGATCGGTATTCATGACCACTACACATGAAAAAAAAGAGCTGCGCCGGCCTGAAGCCAACCCTGGGTCGCCGGACCACCCTGCACGAGATGTCGCCGGCCTGCAGCTGGCTTCTCTCGGCCGTTGCGTCAACACGCGCGCCGCCATGGCTCTTCGGTTCCTTCGCTTCGGCTCCCCTGCCCGCGCCCGAACGCGTGCCGGTCGACGCTTCGCCTCCCGCGCCGGCCGCCTCTTTGCCTTCCGCACCCGAACGCGCGCTGGCCACCGCTCGCCCCGCACGGCGCTCCCCGCCGCCGGCCGCTCGCCCCGCAAGGCGCCGGCCGCTCGCCCCGAATGGCGCCGACTAGCCCTCGATGCCTGCACCGCGTCTTCGCCCGGTTGGCCCGCACGCCGCCGCGCTCGCCCGAACCGGTCGGCCCGCACGCCGCCGCACCGGCCCCACCTCGGCCTGCAGCCGCACCGGCCCCGCCGCGCTGGCTTACCCATGCGCGTCGCCTTCGGGCTTGTCGCCGCGCCTCTAGGCCGATTCGCAGCCGGCCTCCACCGGCGACTGCACCCGCAGCCGCACCAATCCCGGCCGCACGGGAGGAACTCACCGCCGCCCCTCCGGTTTGAACAGGCTGCCGCCGCGCCGCCCGAAGTCGGCGCCTCCCACTACGCCGCCGCGCCGCCTGAGGCCGGTGCCTCCCGCCGCACCGCAGTGCCACCGCCCAAGGGCGGCCGATGCGCGCCGCCCCGGTTCGGCTCCGCCGTCGCCTCGCCCGCTTGGGAGCTGTCGCCGCCCCGTGTGAACAGGGGTAGGGGAAACCCTACCCCCTGCCTTGGTTTTTCGGCCGAGCGGAGATGGGCCGCACTTGGGCCGGGGATGGGAAGAAAGAAAGCAGGCCGGGGGGGAGCAATCGGGCTGGAGCAGGAGAAAAAAAAGGAAAGAAAAAGAGGGGGGAGTGGGCCGACGCTGGGCATTTTGCGAGAAACCCCCTGAGGTTCACATAATTACTGAGAGGCCATTAAAAATTGCATTGAAGTCCCGAAATTTTGCACAAGGGCCTTGGTAGTTCTGAAAATTGCCGATAGGTCCTCAAATTTACGAGCGGGTCCAGAATTTTGCAGAAAACCCCTCGGTAAATCAGAAAATTGCATGAATTTTCCTCTGAACTGGAAATTTGCGTAGAAACCCCCAGAAATTGCAGAATTTGCTGAAATTTCACATTTTAGCATAAAAGGACCTCGGGAATCCGAATTTTGCATTATTTTTAGCATTTGAAGCTTATTTATTTATGCCATTATTATTCTCTGTATTCTCTATATTTATTTACTGTTTTGGTTAATTGTAATTGTTTAAATTGCTTTTAATCACTGAAATTTGCAGTAAAATTGTAGAAAATGCATAGAAAATTATGAAACATTGCGAGAACCATTTGTACCATTTACTCGCAGTGAATTATTCCGTGCATGTCTACCAGCAGTAGACTTACACACATTTAGATGACTGGAATCACGAACCGGGAGTTCGAGGAGCTGGCCCAGAATGGCCAAAACTATCTGACATGGGCATCCGATGTCGAGATTGTACTTGGGGGCCGGAAGCTCCGCGCAGCTATTAGATTAAGCGGACAGAAAAACGCTCAACCTACACCTGAGGAGAATGATCAGGCACTTCATTTTCTCAGGCTCCACCTCTGCCCAACTCTCAAGAATGAGTATATGGCGGAGAAAAGCGCGCTAGCACTCTGGACTGCACTCAAGAAGTGGTTTGAGAGGCTAAAGTACATCATTCTTCCTCAAGCAGAGTAAGAGTGGATCCCAATACAGAAGATCGAGAAAACCCTTCCACCCAAATGAAGTACAATCCGCACACAATTATCGTCAAGACGGTTATGAGGAATATGCCGAATTGATTGATATGATGCAGGTTGCGGAGGCTCAGGACAAAGTTCTCCGTAAAGAACTAAGTCACTCAGCCATCTGGGAGCTCCACTGGCCGTGAAGCCAACGCCGGGAGCAATAAGGTGCGAAAGCCCTTGATGAAGAGAAGGGGAAGGAAGGGTAAGACCGCAGCCCAGAAAGGCGAATTAGATGCTCCACGAGAGAATAAGGCTAGCAAGCCAAAACGGGATGGCAAAGGGCAGCATAAAGCCCACTTTTGCATCGGTTGAGGGGGAGAGTTCCGAGCAGCTGCTTGCGCTGATGGAGGTTGAGACCATCCAAGCAGCAGCACCCCCTCTCGACCTAGAAGTAGACACCGTCATGATTTCTCTTGAAGAGAATGTCACCCCGAGAGAATAGCAGAAGAAGTCTAGTGCACAGAATGCATTTAGACTTTAATTGTCATTTATTTTGTGTGAAAGAATATGTTAGAATTTGCATGGATGGTACTTAAGAATTGTTATTTTCTCGTGATGGTTGGATGATATTTGAAGAATTCATTCATTTATTCAGTTTATGATGGCATGATATGTTCTGATATTGGAGTATTTTATTTATATGTTGATTGCCTTCTCATACATGTTAATAAATACCCTATATTAGAACACGTGTAGCGCCCTATGAAGGAAGTGTGCTTAGCTAGCAGCGGCACAAGGAATATCATCTTAAGAGAGATTAAGAATTTTCAGTCGATTCGTAAGAGCACTGGCAGCCTTACGACAATCGCCGGAAGCGATGCATGTATGATCGGTTCCAGAAGAGCCACAATGGGCACAACTTTGGTCATTGAAGAAGCCTTATTGTACCCAGAATCGACTTGAACTCTCCTAAGTTTTAAGAATATCCGCGCAAATGGTTTCCACGTTGAGACTAAAGAAGAGTACGGTACGGAATACCTGCTCATTACGAAGCGCGACGAGAATGGAATCAGAAAAACTCCCTTCACTAGAAATTGGGCTATATTATACCAACATTAAGGCGCCTGCAGCGTACACTGTCCTGAAGACGGTATTTAAAAGCTCTGAACTCTTCTGTCTCTGGCATGACAGATTAGGCCACCTAGGTCTTAGAATGATGAGAAACATAATAAATAACTCGCATGGGCATAATATTAATTTCCCAATTATGAAGATTTTGTGTGCCCTGCATGTGCACCGGGAAAATAATAACTAGTCCCTCCACTCTGAAAGTGAAGGATGAAGTCCCTGCATTCCTGGAACGCATCCAGGGAGACATTTGCGGTCCCATTCAGCCCATCTCAGGGCCATTCAAGTATTTCATGGTGCTCATTGACGCTTCTTCGAAGTGGTCATATGTGGGTTTGTTGTCCACACGAAACCACGTTTTTGCAAAATTGATCTCGCAGATCATTCACATCAGAAATGTGTTTCCAGATCATCATATCAAGTCCATCAGAATGGACAACGCCGGAGAATTTACTTCGAAGTCATTTGATGATTATTGCATGGCGATGGGTATTGCAGTTGAGCATTCGGTACCGCATGTCCATACCCAGAATGGTTTGGCAGAGGCTTTAATTAAGAGAATTAAATTTATTTCCCGACCCCTCTTGCATAATTGAAGCAGCTGCATATTGGGGACACGCAGTCCTTCATGCAGCAAATCTCATCAACCTCAGATTTTCGGCCTAAAACATCCATTCACCTATGCAACAGCGCAAGGGCCACCACCGAAAATTTCCCAACATTAGGGGGAGGAAATCAACCCCTTGATGAAGAATATCGGGAAATTACGTGGCAAGCCTGGGGAATCCATGCAGATGACCCGCGCACTAGAGAAGTCCAGAAGACATTAGTAAAGCAAATAGAGAAGTCTAGAAGACAATAGAAGTCCAGAAGACAAGAGAAGTCCAGAAGACAATTGATTTGCGAGCATTGGCAAATCTGCTGCCTGATCACTTTAGTGATTTGAAGAGCGTGACTAAGTCGCATGTGCTTGCACGCACTGCACCGGAGAGGGTTGAAATACCAAAGAAACAGAAGGTATCCCTAATCTCGTCCAGAGGCCTCAGAAAAATAAAAAAGAGGACGAGAACTCCGGTTCCTCGAATCCTTAGTAACCGGGGACGCCTGGTGAAGTAGGATAAGAGAGATTTACCACAGCTGATCACTGAAGTCCCCCAGAATGAGAAGGGGAGCCAGTTGAGACCTGGCACAAGTATGACACCTTCAGAAAAGGGCATACCGGATCTGAATATCCCCATTGGCATGGATGTGTGCGCACACATCGGAGCCGAAAAAACTAAAGGAACTTGCCACCGCAATTGAAAGAAGCGATGCGCAAGGTGAAGCTCCAGAAGAAGCAATCACTCTAGAAGTAGCAACTCATGAAGAAATAGCTATAAATTATGTGCACACGGGAGAGTCCCTGAATAGGACAACAGCTAATATCGATAACTACTTCGCAAAGAAAAGTGCCACAATCATCGATCTTGATCCCGAGCCTGCATCGCTCGTTGAATATAAGAAAAGATCAGATTGGAAGAAGGCATTAGCAACTGAATTGCTATCTCTGAATAAAAGAGAGGTGTTTGGGCCCGTATGCCGCACGCCTCCCCATGTGCACCCCGTAGAGTACAAGTGGGTATTTGTTCGAAAGAGAAATGAAAGAAATGAAGTAGTGAGATACAAAGCAAGGCTAGTAGCCCAAGGTTTCACTCAACATCCTGAAGTTGATTATGAAGAAACCTACTCCCCAGTCATGAGTGGAATTACCTTTAGATACTTGATCTCAATGGCAGTGAACTTGAATTTGGAAATGAAATTGATGGATGTTGTGACTGCATACCTTTACGGTAACTTGGATTCGGAGATTTACATGAAAGTCCCTGAAAGAATTCCTCTCCCGAACCAAGACAGAGCAAATAGAAATCTGTATAGTGTCAAACTCAGAAAGTCACTGTATGGACTGAAACAATCTGGAAGAATGTGGTATAATCGCTTGAGCGACTTTCTCTGCAAGAAAGACTACACGAACAATGAAGACTGTCCTTGTGTATTTATACGGCGATCCCAGAATGGATTCTGTATAATCTCTGTGTATGTAGATGATCTGAATATCATCGGGACAGCCGAAGACATAAAAGAAGCAAGCTCCTACTTGGAGTCAGAATTTGAAATGAAAGATTTGGGCAAGACCAAATTTTGCTTAGGCCTGCAGCTTGAGCATGTCCCTGAAGGAGTCTTGGTACATCAGTCGACCTACACCCAGAAGGTGCTTGAAAGGTTTGGCTTTGAGAAGGCATTTCCCTCAAAAGTACCGATGATCGGTAGGTCTTTACAGCAAGAAAAAGATCCTTTCCGACCAAGGGAAGAGGGGGAGGAAGTCCTGGGACCGGAATTCCCATACTTGAGTGCAGTGGGAGCACTCATGTATTTAGCAAACTGCACTAGACCGGACATTGCATTTGCCGTGAACCTCTTAGCAAGGTACAGTGCAGAACCCACCAAAAGGCATTGGCAGGGCATAAAGGACATTTTCCGATACCTCCAAGGTAGCAAGGACCTCGAATTGTTTTACAGAAAGAATCAAGATCTGAACTTGATTGGCTATGCAAATGCTGGGTATCTGTCAGACCCGCATACCGCTAAGTCACAAACAGGCTATGTATTCCTGTGTGGTGGAACTGCAATTTCATGGAAATCGTCTAAGCAAAGCCTGGTAGCTACTTCGACGAACCACTCAGAAATTATAGCACTGTATGAAGCCGCACGAGAGTGCGCTTGGCTCCGCCGAATGGTTCACCACATCCAGCAGTCATGTGGGATGAACATTGTACAGAACCCCACAATTATCTATGAAGATAATGCCGCTTGCGTTGCACAAGTGCAAACGGGCTATGTGAAGAGTCATCTCACAAAGCATATCAACCTCAAGTTCTTCTATGCACATGAATTGCAAAGGATGGACGAGATTAAAGTACTGCATACTAAGTCATGTGAAAATCTCGCAGATTTATTCACTAAGTCACTCCCCGCATCTAGCTTTGAAAGGTGCGTGCGTGGAATTGGAATGATGAGACTTAGAGAAGTGCAGAATTCAGGGGGAGAATTCTCACAAGCCCACTAATAAATCTTGATCATGAAGATTAAGTACCCAAAAATAAAGTCTTGCAGACTAAATGAATTTGGGTGAATTGTACTCTTTTTCCCTTGACGAGTTTTCCATGAAGTTTCTCGACCGAGGTTTTTAATGAGGCAATTCGTGCATCGCAGCATCACATGTATCATGTACTATTTCTCCAAATTTTTCCCACTGGGTTTTTATGGAGTTTTGACGAGGCATGAGCATGTTGGGTGAGTGCCCAAGGGGGAGTGTTAGGAAACCTGGACTCTATCCAAGAGTCCTGATCTAATTGGGCACCCCATCGTAGGCTATAAATAGGGACCTAGACCCCCTCATTATGTACCCCGATGCAATCTAAAGCAATAAAGAAAGACCAGGAGTTCTCTCTACCTCTCTGTGTTCAATCTATTATTCTGTGATTCTGTGATTGATTCGTTCTTGTTCTAAGCAGAGGAATCGCTCGGACTGGACTCCAGCGACGGTTCCTCAACAGATTGAACACACAATGTCCAACCACGCCTGCTCTTCCCCTGTTCACCAGCCGCGCGCGGACACTGCCCGTTACGTAGCCTCACCAAAGACAGGATCTGTTAAGCAACCGCTGCTGACGACCAGTCCGATCGATTCTTCTGCTTAGAACAAATCGAATCAATCATAGAAGACAGAATAATAGATTGAACACACAGATAGAGATTGCTTTTAATTACATCTGTATAAAGTATGCCGGTACGGCTTTTTATTTATAGTCTCCAGTGAGATATCTATAATGGACCAGGTCTGCTGGCCTGGACCCATGTTTCCTAACAGGATCTACTTGTCAAACCTGCTTTCCATACCGTCTGTTGTTACAGCAGATCACTCAAAGACAGCCCAAGCTCCACATACGCTTCAGCAAAAAAAACACAGAGAACACCCACGACGGCAGCCCACAGAACACTATACGTACGTACACACAGCTTCCAAATACCGAACGCTACCAGCACGGCAAGGCCCACTCTAGTTTTAAACTAACCGCGAAACATTAGAGGCGATTGAACTGGTGATTAATGGATTTTGTACCCCCTAAGTCCTTCTGGGCACGAGGCGCGGGCGCAGCGGCTTCGCCATGACGGTGTTGAACTCGCGCTTCTCAGCGAAGTCCACCTCCTCGCCGGCCGCCTCCTTCCACTCGAACTCCCTCACCATGTTGGCCACGAAGTACTCCAGGTGCAGCATGGCGATGCCGAGCCCCGCGCAAATCCTCCGGCCGACGCCGAACGGCATCATCCTGATCTCCCTGTTGCCGGTCACGTCCACGCCCACGCCGTCGCCGTCCCCCAGGAACCGCTCCGGCACGAACTCCATCGGCTTCTCCCACTCCCGCTCGTCCCTGCCCATCTCGGCCACCATGAAGTTTACCGTCGCGTCCTTGGGGATCAGGTACCCGCCCACCTCCACGTCCTCCGCAGCCTTGTGCGGCAGCACGAAGTGCGCCGGCGGGTGCTTCCGGAGGCCTTCCAGGACCACCGCCTTGAGGTACGGCATGTTGCGCACGTCCTCCTCCGATATCTCTTCCTGGTCGTCTCCGGTCTTGGCTTTGATCTCGTTGTAGAGCTTCTCCTGAATGGCCGGGTTCTTCACCAGCTCGGCCATGATCCACTGGAGCACGGTGGACGTGGAGTCTGTCCCAGCGTTGAGGAACTCGGAGCAGAGTTGGTAGATCTCGTCGTCGGTGAGCGGACGGTCGCCGTCCTCGGGATGCTTGATGTCGAGCAGGGTGTCCACGTACGAGTGCTCGAACGTGGTTTCTTTCTTCGGCTCGCCGCCGTGATTCTTGTACTCCCGCCGCGCATTGATGAGCGGCATGAAGAGCTCCTTCTGCCGTCGTTGCAGGGCGTGCGCGGTCTGGATGCGCCCGCGGAAGAGGTGCTTGGTGACCGAAGTGAAGAAGGCGAAGACGCTCATCTTTCTCGAGAAGTAGAGCAGCGAGTCGCGCTGCGTGGCGGCGATCGCGCGCACCGCGGCCTCGTCGAGCCGCTCGCCGAAGCACATGAGCACGAGGAGGCAGAACATGGCGTACCGGAACGTCTCCATGACGCGGGGTGCCTCGCCGGACTCGCGCAGCTTATCCAAGAGCACGCGGCGCACCCATGCGCGCGCGGGCGCGAACAGGCGGACGCGCGACGGGTGCAGCGTCTCGGCTACGAGGTTGCGGCGCAGGAGGCGCCACACGGGCCCGTAGCTGGCGCGCGAGATGACGATGTCGTTCTCCCCGACGAGCCTGACAAACGCGGGGTTGGGGCGATCGGAGAGCGCGGCCCCGCGCTGCACGAGCGCCTCGTGCGCGAGCCGGCGGTCGGCGACGAAGATGGACAGCCGGGACCCCACCCGCAGCGACACGATGGGGCCGTACCGTGGGAAGAGGCGCTGCAGGAGTGGCTCCGCGTTGGCCGGCGAGTTGGTCAGCCACACCACGCTCCCCAGCACCGGCAAGGCCGGTGGGCCCGGCGGGAGACGCCGGGCACCGCCGCGGGTGCTCCTGCCATCACCCTGCGCCGCGCGGAAGAGGACGACGAGGAGGGGGACGACGAGGAGGACTGCACCGAGGAGGAAGTGCAACGTGTCCATGGCGCATGTGGTGTTTTCCCAGCTCGAATCGGAGGTTACTAGTAGCACTGCGTGGAGCGAGACTTTGGGCTGTCGTTTTATATGGGGCGGATTCCACGTGGAGTAATTAGCAAGAAGACGGAGTAATCGCGTCACCGCGATGGTGCTTGGAGGGGAAGGTCCGGCGTGTGCTGACGGAATCACGGAGTTCCATTTGGCAGAAAGGATATTATACTTTTATACGCGTGTGATGAAAGGCGTTCGTCGTATGTACGCAAGCGCGCGCGGGTGCAATTCTCTTCTGATCGTCATCACAACTCCACAGGTGGCGGTATTTCTAGAACAGATGTCGTTCTGAACGTCTATACGCGTATTACAGCTCCGGATAATGGATACCATTTTTTTTTCTTTTGAAACAAGTAGATTTACTTTTGAAACAAGGGATAATGGATACCGTTGAAATTAGATCGAGATACAATGAAACATTCAGACGTCTTCGATGGTTCGGTTGACTTTATAATAACAACTAACCGCGCGCAACAACGATTGACATGACCCGCACGTACTTTCTCTAGGGATAGGCATTTTTACGTGGCAACCGAATTACCGAATCCAACCGGATCAAATGAACCGAAATATGGTTTATTTAGTTTTTATGATTGGTTCGGTTTTTATTTTTGCGCTATTCAATAATAGTTTTGGTTTTTCACTCCGAAAACCAATAGACTGGTACACGTAAAATTTTTGCTTTTTAACCTAAAATTTGAAAGTTTTTTTATATATGAACACCTGGAGAAAAGATTTATAAAAATGGACCCTTCGTACGGCGCCAAAGGATATGACGCACATGGTACATGGTACACCGCCATATGCTTTGGCGCTGTGCTATGTAACAACGGTGCTAACGGCCGTGGTGCTGTGCTCTGGAACTTAAGCCTGAGCGCGGCCCCCCGCCCCCTCACTACTCTTCAAATAGACGCAAGCCCGCCGCCGCCCCTCTCTTCCCCCTCCAAATCCACTCTATATGTCGTAATGCTATGTATCATGCTTATTCATTTGGTGGAATATCAATTAATATTGTTTGCGAGAATAGAACGAAAGAACTGGCCGAACTTGCAGTTTTAATGCAAGTTCAGCTATCATGGTGCCAAACACCCTGGCGCCGCATGTGAATAGCACGGTACCAAAGAGTCTGGCGCCGAGGTGTTGAACTACGGCGCCAAGGTCCTTTTGGCGCCGTAGTTCAACACCTCGGCGCCAGACTCTTTGGCGCCGTGCTACCTAAACTTGCAGAAAAAATAGCAAAATTTGCTGTTTTTTCTGCATATACATACATCTCATAAAACACACATACACATACATTCACATATAAAACAACACATACACACATGCATTCACATATAAAAGTCTCAAAAAGTCACGTATAAAGCGAGGTCCGCGTAGTCGACATCGGTCCACTGTTGCCTCACCTGTAGCGGGTGGCGGTGTGGTACCAGGACAAGTAGTCTCGGAAGCTGGCGTTGGTGTGGGGGGGTATTGTCCTGCTCACAGTTGTCCTCCATCCTCCTCCACCACTGGATGTAGTCTCGGTGGTGATGAGCGAAGTCTATCACCTTTCGTTGGCGGACCCTGTCGAACCTGTACATATAGCAGATGTTAACAATAGGTGTTAGAGTAAGAGCCAATAGAATCCTAAATGAAACCATACCTGCAGGAGGAAGACACAGCCACCGAGCGTCGACGTGTGCGCCTTGCGTCTGCAGGCCTTGCAAAGCTAGCGGTAGAGGAACGCGAGGACTGCCAAGCCCAGCTGAACTGTCCAACGTCGACCTAGTCCTGGAGGCAATGGATGTACATCCACGAAGCAGCGTCCCCCGTGGCGTCCGGGAAAAGCACGGCCCCGAACATGTGGAGGACCCAAGCGCAGCAGTGGTAGGTCACCATGGCGTCGTCCGCGTCCTCAGGGCATATACCAAAGGTAGCCCGCAACCAGCTAATGTGGACCCCCGAGACACGGCCTCGCCTGGCATTTTCTGGGACAGGAGGCAATGGCGTGCCCAGGAAGGCCTCCAACACGTGCCTTCAACCCTCAGACACCGCCGGCCCGACCACCGGCTGTCCCCTTATGGGAAGTCCAAGTATCATTGCCACATCCTGCAGCGTGACGGTCATCTCCCCACAGGGAAGGTGGAACGTGTGAGTCTCTGGCCTCCACCTGTTAATAGTACACGGAGAAAAGAATTAGTTACATACTAAGAATATAGAAACGAAAACAAACGGACCCGATAGAGAAAATGCACCTGTTGACAAGTGCGGTCAAAGCTGCGGGGTTGAAGACCGGCATACCCCGCCGTAGTAGGTTAGCGACCGTGTGAAGGCCAGCACGGCGAAGCAGTGGGGTGTAGCGGTCGTCATAGACCAAGTGGAACCCATCATGGGTTCGAGGACGAAGTATGGGAATCTCCTGAAAAATGCTACAAAGTTAGCTGCGTGATGAAAACACATGTACACGAGAAAAAAATACATTTTGATAACACACATACCTTGCCGTCCTCCGTGAGCCTGCTGCGGTGCTCCCTGTCGTAGAACTTGTCCAGCAGCTGGACCTCGCCATGCTGTGCATTCAAAAATATGTTAACGAGTAGAATAAAAAATATGTAAAAATTATGCTCTCTAGACCTAACGTATTAGTTTTCATTTTCAACTCCCATAGTTATCCCATTCACCGTCGCTGCCAATCGAAACCAATCTCTTTATACGCGGCCCCTTTGACGACCCAACATCAATCAATCCTTGCATAATGATATCACCATGCTCATCTGTCCTTCCCAACCTCTCTTTCAAGCGACAAATGACCTCAACATACGACGGACGTGAACTAAATAGCAACGTGGTCTCTTCCATGGTGCAAACATACCTCAGTTGAATCAACCGCAACAACATTCACTAATCGCTAATTTCTCTATTACTAATACCATGGTGAAAACCGATATACCATATCGGATAAACTCTATTACTAATATCACTAATCGCTAATTTCTCTCTAACATTCATCACTTCTACCAATTTCTAAACATACCTATTTCTAGACATTCATCAATCTCACTTAAATCATAACCTAAAAACGAATCTACACACATGACTACTCTTACATTACGCATATCTACTACAAATCCAACCTAAAACCGAGTCAAATCCAACTAATTTCATCTAGGGTTTCAAATCTTACCCCACGAAATGTACCTCAAATAATCCATATCTATTGGAAAAAATCAAGGGAGAGGATGGAGTTCACCTTGCTTGCTCGGTTTGGAAGCAAAATCGCGAGAAAAACCAATAGATTGAAGTGGATTTGGAGGGGGAAGAGAGGGGCAGCGGCGGCCTGCTCAGTCTGTTCGAACGGATGAGTGAGGGGGTGGGGGTCGCGCTCGGGCTTAAGTCTCAGAACACGGCGCCACGGCCGTTAGCGCTGTTGTTGCATAACACAGCGCCATGGGCTTTGGCGCCGTGCTTTGCCACCGTGGCTCCTATGTGTCCACGCACGGCGCCAAAGCATATGGTGCCGTGCTATGTACCCTGGGCGCCATATCCTTTGGCGCCGTGCTAAGGGTCCATTTTTGCAAATCTTTTCTTCAGGGGTCCATATGTAAAAAAACTTTCAAATTTTGGGCTAAAAAGCAAAAATTTTACCCAGTACACGAAGATCGTCGAGCACTGGTGATATTTTGATTTTATGTATGTAATATTTTTATTATATATATATAATTAAGATTTTTATTAATTTTTTATTACATATATGACCGACAAATATTATATATAGCTTTAAAATACTGTAGCTCACTGTACGGAGCTAACGAATTCCTTTAGAAAAATAGGGACGTGACTAATTTGTTGAGGAACCGTCACTGGCGACCAGTCCGATCGATTCCTCTGCTTAATAGAAACGAGATCAATCACAGAAGACAGAATAATAGATTGAAAACACACAGAGAGGTAGATGGAATTCATGATCTTTCTTTATTGCTTTTGATTGCATGAGTACAAATTCTGCCGGTACGGCTCGCTATTTATAGTCTACCGATAAGGTGTCCACCATGGGCCTAGACTGCTGGCACAGGTCCAGGTTTCCTAACACTCCCCCTTAGGCACTTATCCAACACACTCATGTCTCGTTAAAACTCCATAAAAACCCAGTGGAAAAAATTTGGAGAAAGTGTACATGATGCATGTTATGCTGCGATGCACGAATTGCCTCTTTAAAAATCTTGGTCTAGAAACTTCAGGAAAACTCGTCAAAAGAAAAAGAGTACAATTCACCCAATTTCATTCAGTCTTCAGGATTTATTCTTTTGGATACTTGATTTTCATGATCAAGATTTAATAACAAGTTTGACAGAATTCTCTTCTTGAATTCTGCACTTCTCTAAGTTTTATCATTCCAATTTCTCGTATGCATCTTTTAAAACTAGATATAAAGATTGATTTATGAAATAAATCTGTTAGATTTTCGTATGACTTTGAATACAGCATTTAATCTCGTCCATCTCCTTTCAAAGAATAGACCATTTGTCAACGATGACAGGCTAGTGCCCCAGATTGTTCGGGGGACACGTGTGGACTATGGAGTTTTTCTTTTCCTTCCGTTTCTCTTCCGGGTCCTGGGGTGATCCGAAGATAATCCATCTTGCCTACGGCTGCTTTGGCCAGGTTCCAGCCTCACGCTTCAGGAGCACACGCACATATGGCATACCTTCCTGCCTCATGCTTTCCGAGCTCTCGAGCATCCGTCTGAAACAGCTCCATCTCGACTATGGCAGATGCAACCGGGCAAGCAATCTACAGTCAGTCTTACTCCGTAGTTGCTCAATGCACCAACATTTCACCTCATACTTGTCCATAGCAAATCAAGATAAACTGAGCATGCGTCACTGAGCAATTGAACATATGTAACACTAGTTGCAGCTCCGTTTCATCTCAATCGCATAGTAACACTAGTAATTTCCATCATTCAGGAATAATCATCCAAATGAACCATGAATTTTAAACTAACCGCGAAACATTAGAGGCGATCGAACTGGTGATTAATGAGTTTTGTACCCCCTAAGTCCTCCTGGGCACGAGGCGCGGGCGCAGCGGCTTCGCCATGACGGTGGTGAACTCGCGCTTCTCCGCGAAGTCCACCTCCTCGCCGGCCGCCTCCTTCCACTCGAACTCCCTCACCATGTTGGCCACGAAGTACTCCAGGTGCAGCATGGCGATGCCGAGCCCCGCGCAGATCCTCCGGCCGACGCCGAACGGCATCATCCTGATCTCCCTGTTGCCGGTCACGTCCACGCCCGCGCCGTCGCCGCCCCCCAGGAACCGCTCCGGCACGAACTCCATCGGCTTCTCCCACTCCCGCTCGTCCCTGCCCATCTCGGCCACCATGAAGTTCACCGTCGCGCCCTTGGGGATCAAGTACCCGCCAACCTCCATGTCCTCTGCTGCCTTGTGCGGCAGCACGAAGTGCGCCGGCGGGTGCTTCCGGAGGCCTTCCAGGACCACCGCCTTGAGGTACGGCATGTTGTGCACGTCCTCCTCCGAGACCTCTTCCTGGTCGTCTCCGGTCTTGCCTTTGATCTCGTTGTAGAGCTTCTCCTGGATAGCCGGGTTCTTCACCAGCTCGGCCATGATCCACTGCAGCCCAGTGGACGTAGTGTCTGTCCCGGCGTTGAGGAACTCGGAGCAGAGGTTGACCATCTCGTCGTCAGTGAGCGGACGGTCGGCATCCTCGGGCAGCTTGATGTCGAGCAGGGTGTCCACGTACGAGTGCTCGAACGTAGTTTGTTTCTTCGTCTCGCCGCCGTGATTCTTGTACTCCCGCCGCGCGTTGATGAGCGGCATGAAGAGCTCCTTCTGCCGTCGCCGTAGGGCGTGCGCGGTCTGGAGGCGCCCGCGAAAGAGGTGTTTGGTGACCGCAGGGAAGAAGGCAAAGACACTCATCTTGCTCGATAAGTAGAGCAGCGAGTCGCGCTGCGCGGCGGCGATCGCGCGCACCGCGGCCTCGTCGAGCCGCTCGCCGAAGCACATGAGCACGAGGAGGCAGAACATGGCGTACTGGAACGTCTCCATGACGCGGGGCGCCTCGCCGGACTCGCGCAGCTTATCCACGAGCACGCGGCGCACCCATGCGCGCGCGGGGGCGAACAGGCGGACGCGCGACGGGTGCAGCGTATCGGCGACGAGGTTGCGGCGCAGGAGGCGCCACACGGGCCCGTAGCTGGCGCGCGTGATGGTGTTATCGGTCTCCCCGAGGAGGCTGACCAACGCGGTGCTGGGGCGGTCGGAGAGCGCGGCCCCGCGCTGCACGAGCGCCGCGTGCGCGAGCCGGCGGTCGGCGACGAAGATGGACAGCCGGGACCCCACCCGCAGCGACACGACGGGGCCGTACCGCGCGAAGAGGCGCTGCAGGAGTGGCTCCGCATCGGCCGGCGAGTTGGTCAGCCACACCACGCTCCCCAGCACCGGCAAGGCCGGTGGGCCCGGCGGGAGACGCCGGCCACCGCCGCTCTTGCCATCACCCTGCGCCGCGCGGGAGAGGACGACGAGGAGGGGGACGACGAGGAGGACTGCACCGAGGAGGAAGTGCAACGTGTCCATGGCGCGCGTGGTGTTTCGCCTGCCCGAATCGGAGGTTACTAGTAGCACTGTGTTGAGCTCGCTCGTCGGGCTGTCGTTTTATAAGGGGCGGATTCCGCGATGGTGCTTGGAGAGGCAGGCAAGGTCCGGCGTGTGCTGACGTCATGGGTGATGAATCCGATGGAATCATGGAGTTCCATTTTGGCGGAAAAGGATATTATACGCGTGTGAAAGGCGTTTGTCGTGTGTACACAAGCGCGGGCGCAATCCTCTTCTGACCGCCATCACAACTCCACAGGCGGCGATATTTCTAGAAGAGATGTTGTTCTGATTTCTGAACGCCTTACCCCTCCGGATAATGGATACCTTTTTTTCCTTTTGAAACAAGGGATAATAACAACCAACCGCGCAATGAGACATTCAGATGTCTTCGATAGTTCGATTGACATGGGTCTGATCAACTCGGTTTCGATTTCTGATTTTTGACTTATTTTTTACTATTCATAAGTTTCGTCTTTTTCTGAATTTTTGGCTTTTTGTTGAGTTTTTTTGCCGGTTCTTTTTTTCCCGTATTTGTTTGTATTATACGTAATGGGCTAACATATTTTTTATATTTTTAAATTTAATTATGCTAAATAAGCCTCTGTCAGCTACAGTACTTTTTTCAGCCAGCTACAGTGTTTTCAGCCATAAGCCATGAGCTTTTCAGCCGAACCGATCACCACCATAGTAACAACCAACCGCGCGCGACAACAACTGACATGACCCGCACGTACTTTCCCTAGGGTTAGGCATTTTTTTTATATCGGAACCGAATTACCCGCACGTACTTTCCCTAGAGTTAGGCGTTAGTTATTCGTTTTTTATTTTTTAATAGCTTCGGTTTCGCAATGGATACATCATTGGACTACCTCATAGTTGTTGATGTTTTGTCCGACCGTCCCACGGTCATGACCTTGTCCAATCGTCCTACAATCATGCTTTTGTCCGCCCATATCGTGTTCGTAGACGTTTCGTCCGATTACATCGTGGTCATAGATGTTTCATCCGACCACCACACGGTCGATGCTTCGTCCGACCGCCTCGTGGTCATAGATGCTTCGTCCGACCGCCTCGTGGTTATAGATGCTTCGTCCGACCGCCTCGTGGTCGTAAATTTCGTCCGACCTACCAAGCTGTCACACCTACCAAGCTCGGATACGAGACTATTTTTGTAAAAAAAAGTTGTTTGAAAGCTAAATTTTTAAAAAAATACAGCACATTGCTATTTGTGTGAACATCCTTCATCTATACGAACACTGGTTGGAGCCTATTCCAACTAACGATCGAGACTCTGTGTACAACCCCGGGTTATAAATCTCCACACGAGAATGATACCGTCGAAAAGCCCAGCCAAACCACCGACGCACACCATGTAGACATGGATCGCCCTTGCTTGCGCCCTCCTCTCGCTCCTCCTCGTCATGCTCCGCAACAGTGTCGGCAAGAGGTGCGGCAACCTATTGTGGCTGTGCAACTAGAATGAAAATAGATCGGATACGATTGAATAGTCTTAAATACGAATACGAATCTGTATTTTTAAAACGAATATGAATTTGAATATTCTCCAATACGAATACGAATATTTTCGAATACGGAGTTTGCTTACCATATTCGTGTTTTCCCGGATACGAATATCGGATAAAACGGATTCCTAGCGGTTTTACCGATTTTTCACCGGTTTTGTCCGGTTACCAGTTTTAAACTGCCTAAATTCAATTTTTGAATCACAAAATTCGCCTGGGTTTTTCTCCAGTTCTGGAAACGAATCAAATAGTCTCGAATCGGATACGAATAGTCTTGAATACGAATGTGAATACGAATATTTTTAAATATAGATACGAATATTTTCGAATACAAATATGAACTTTTTTAAAAAACAGATTTTGCTTACCATATTCGTATTTTTTTCAGATACAAATATCGAATAAAACGGGTTATTCGTTACCGTTTTCCACCTCTGTGTGCAACTCAACGTGGAACCCTCTTCCTGCGGCTCTTGAAGAAGGACGGCCCCATCGTCACGCTTCGCATCAGATCGTTGCTTTCCATCTTCGCGGCCGACCAACACCTCGCACGACGCCGTCATCGGTGTAGTTTTGTAGTCCTGTTCGCATACTTCTAGACTCTATTAGTCACGTGAACGGATATTGTATTCTTGAACCTATCCCTAACTAACTAGTTGTAGAAAGACAGGACTAAATGTGCGTCTCGTCGTGCTACTAGACAGCCATGCCGGTGCCGATGTGGGAAATCTGGACACATTTGGACCCCTAAACACCCGAAATTCCACTTTTGGCCCCTAAATCAAAAAATTCCGTTTCTGGACCCCTCCCGACCGCGCGTTCGCGAGCTGGTGCCACGTGTCCCGGACGCGCGGTCGGCGGCGCGGTCGCGCGGGCGGGCGGGCGGTCGCGCGGGCGGCGGGCGGACGCGCGGTCGGGAGGCGCGGGCGGGCGGCGGTCGCGCGGTCGCGCGGTGGAGCGGGCGGTCGCGCGGCCGGCCGGGACACGTGGCGCCATCTCGCGAAACGCGCGGTCGGAAGGGGTCCAGAAACGGAATTTTTTTGGTTTAAGGGCCAAAAACGGAATTTTTGGGTGTTTAGAGGTTCACATGTGTCCAGATTTCCCGATGTGGAGCCGCAGACGACTTGTCATTAGGCTCATGGTTTCTCCAAACAAATAATCTTCAAAATAAATAAATAAGATAGTTTTTTGTTACCTTTTCAAACGGTTTATCAACCATCATTTTTAAGTGGTTTATCGACTTATTGGTATTCAGTTCATTCATAAAAGTGCTCATGTTAGAACCAAAAATCAGCCGTAGCCGAAAAACCCACTATATTATAATTGATAATATTATATTATTTATTTCATATAAATACATGTAAACTATATCTTTTTACAAAATAAATATAAATATTAGCGTGGTTGATAAGTGAGGCATATCCGCTCTCTCTTACCACTTGTTGGTATTTCGAGGAATGGCCCTTTTAGTAGTACTGCTGCGAAGTTAGTACAATATTGATATATGATAAGGGCATGTACAACCCACAGACAGGGGGTCATCTACAAACGTCTCGAATCTATCGTACAGACGGGTAAAAAGACAAGTCATACAACCCTTGGTCTATTTCATTGTCTGCAAGCTATTAATGCTTTGCATGTAGCCAAGATCAATGATAAACAAATTTTTGCCGAATCGACGACTTGAGCAGTCAGACTCCGTACAGCGCGATTCTTGCCGTCTACAGCATCTTGTACCACGAACCACGCCCGTCGCTTGGCGAGACGACGAGGAGAGCTTCTCTCCTCATTCAATACGGGTGGGCAGGGTTGTTTCTGTAAAAATCACATCATATAGACGGGGTATACAGACCCGCTGTACATGCCCTAAGCATGGCTATGGATGGCTATTTAGGTAGTAACACTGACTACACTAAAAAAAACCAAGATCATTTTTTTAGCAGCATACTGGCTTCTTCAAATCACAACTTAACATTCCAGTGAAGTACTAAGAATAATATAATTTAATTGGGAGACTAACTCTTACACATAAAGAAAAGCAGCATCTTGTTACAACACAGAAAACTTGTTACACACGTGCCTAATCCAAGACCTAGCACTATTCTCCGTGGCATTACCCGTGTCACTTGCTAGGACTTTTTTTCGATGAGACAGTGGGGTCTATATGTAACCTACACTAACAATTGGATGCTTGCTACGTGTCAAGATCCTAACTGCTAGCACAATATATCTACAATAAATAGTCATAGGTGTTGTAAGTCCTTTAACTCGACCGAATGGTTCAAGAAGGTTAATAAACAAGAGAAATACATGTTTACATCTCAAAACTTGTTTAACTTAAGGCATCTGATTGAATGTATATGTGGACTGATAGTGGCTCTATCGTATTTATTTTTATATTTCTTTTCTGGATGTAACAATGCAAATACAGACAATGTCAAACACAGTTGGTTATGGATGAATATGATTCGAATCTGAATAGGGATTGAATAAAACAAATCTTAAATCCTAACTTACATATTTACAATCTTAGAAATTTTTATGAAAGTTTAAGGGATCTTTGATGAATTTTTTCATCTTAGTTGCTATGTTTCCGCTGGCGACACAGTTGAGACGCCTGCCAGCGCCGGTGGAGGACCTTGAATTGGTATATGACGTGGTGAAGAGAAACAAGGGAAGATGTAGTGTTGTGCATGTATGTATTACCGATTCGGATTATGGATACGTAACACTTAGAACTTTTTATCCCAACTAGTCATAGCACCAGGAGACTTCACGGGCGGCCCATGCTATAAAAGCGTGGCCCGTTCGTCCTGTCTCTCTACCACAACTTCAAAAAAACTTGTAGCAACTACACGTACGCAGGTGCCATGGAGACCTGGCTCATACTCACCGGTGCCCTACTCCTCCCGCTCCTCATCCTCCTCCACCGCAACGATGTCATGGGTCGCCGCCTCCCGCCCGGCCCATTGGCCATGCCATTGTTTGGCAACCTCCTCTAGCTGCGAAACTTGGCTGCCGATGTGGAGCCCCTCTTACTTTGTATCTTCAAGCGGTATGGGCCCATCGTCATGCTCTGGGTTGGCTCCCTTCTCTCCATCTTCATCACCGACTAGCGTCTTAGGCACGACACCATTATTGGCACCGGTGTTATGCTGGCCGACAGGTCGTAGGCCGCCACGAACACGCTCCTCGACGTGAGCGACAACATCATCACCCGCGCTAACTATAGGTCCGTGTTGCGGGATGGGGACACGCCCAGCGTCGCACCATCGAGGACGTCGAGCGCACCTGGCTGCTCTACATCTCGAGGAAGATGGGCGTCTTCTTTTTCTTCCCGTCCGTCACCAAGCACCTCTTCCGCGGCCGCCTCCAGACCACACACGCCCTACAGCGGTGGCAGAAGGAGGACTTCATGTCGCTGATCGAGGCGTAGTGGGTGTACAAGAGGCTAGTCAGCAAAGACAAGGCCCTAATTAGGGAAACTACGTTCTAGCACTCATACGTGGACACGCTGCTTGATATCACGCTCCCAAGGAGGGCCACCACCCGCTCACCGATGGTGAGATCGTCATGCTCTGCTCCAATCCCTCAACGCCGGTACCAACACCACGTCCACTGGCCTGCAGTGGATCATGGCTAAGCTGCCGTCCAAGAGAAGCTCTATGACAAGATCAAAGCCACCTGCGGAGATGATGATAGGACTCAGAGGAGAACATCCACAAGATGTCGTATCTCAAGGCGGTGATCAGGAAGGCTTGCGCATGCACCCGTTGGTTCACTTCGTGCTACCGCACAAGGCGACGTAAGACATGGAGGTCGGTGGATACCATTGTTGCCTTTGGTCCTGGGTCATATGTCTAGGTCTAACCATGTTTACTCCCTGGGCTTTAGGTTCAAATGGGTTGAGCATAACTAAGTCCATAGGTTGCCGTATACAAGCCCTAAAGCAACAATTTTATAAGTGGTATTAGGTCTTATTCTCAAAAGATTAGTTCAATGGGTGAGGTATCTCTCACTAAGTTCAGGGCCGATCCTGTCATTTGGTAGGCCCATGGGCGAATTAGAACCCTCATTTATATATACTAAAATAACTTTTACTTGTAAAATATATTATGGACTATTCAAACTTATACACCTTCCAATTCCAAACGAATTAACGCTACTTTTGTTTGTAGCTTTTTTATATTTAACCCTTTGTATGTTTTAAAGTATGAAGATAACACGCTTACATCCATAGATAAAATACTATTATAGTATTACAATATTATGATATCTAGTAATCTACTATAACATTGAATACTTTTGTATGTCAAAAGTTGTAATGTTGCAAAACACAACAAATAAATGGGCGAAGTTTCTAAATTTATCCTCCCTCTGTATTTTTCCACTTATTCCACTCCATTTATAGGATGAATTTTGGAAAGTAGAGAAATATCCATATATAGTGCTTAAAATACAAGCAAATGTGCTATAGATATTTCTCTTTGCTTCAGAGGAAATAGATATTTTCACCAAGAATAATATCGGTTCAACAAACACCGCAAGTATCCTCAAGTGACCATGAATAAAAAAATATTGAAAGTGGTTTAATTTTGAAGGTTTAGATTGATAGTTGGCTTAGAGATATAAAATTTTAAAATAATTTTAATAAATGAAATATCTTGCCCTTATTTTGATGGACACTTATTTTAAAGACTTAGATTGATAGTTGGATTAGGGATATATTAATTTAAAAAACAAAAAAGAAGATAAGTAACTTTACCTATAATTCAAATGTTGAAAGTATCTAAATTTGTTAGAGGGGCCTACCTCCATCTCTTTGACATGGGTGTGGAGATATCTCAAAATCAACTGGACTAATCTACTATATTATTAAAACAGGGTTGAAAGGAGCTTTCACATCCACCATAAGAGGTTATAAATTCCTGCCTTAATTAGAGTATAAAGACAAAGATCTGTACCATTTATTCGGTGGATACATATTATAACAGTGCAAATTAATCAAATATAAATATGATATGATATGTTACAACTATATAAGCGATACAACTACATTTCCAACTATTGTAGTTGTATATCAAATACAACTCTATTTTCACACATAAATATATGTAAAAGTATCTAGCCGCGCAATTGTGCAAGTACTTTAGCTAGTTTTCTTAGTTGTTTGTTGGTGGTAACGCTACTCATACAATTATTATCTAATACTAGTAAATAGTTTGGGCCTGCTAAACCTGTACATGAGCATGTTCTTTTAGGCTATTGTGCCTTTTTGTTTTGGATGATGAATAGTAACAGTTGATAGAGAAGCCGTGAGAGAGAGTACGGAGTAAGAGAAACTCTCGTGCGATTCTAGCCGATATATATATGAAGTTGTTACAGTGTCTACTATAATCAATTTGTAGACTCAGTCTTGAAAAAACAATCTATTTAAAAGCTAGTTACTTTAAAAAAAACCAAAATCTAAAGCCGAAAAGAAGAGACCCTATATCTTTACATGCTCACATGACGGGGCCCTTGTTGGTGTTGGGCCTTAGGTAGACGCCCTTGTTACCTTGGCCCAGGGCCGACCCTGACTAAGTTGTGCATTTTTCCCCACAACAAATGTAAACATTCTCCCCATCACACATTAGCTGTGGACCACAACCATGAAGTTCAAAGAGATGTTAGACACATGGGCTCTTATACCAAATGTTGGCTTTGGTCCCGGGCCGTATGCCTAGGTCCAACCAGGTACTCTCTGGGTCTCCGGTCTAAACGGGTTGGAACACAACCAAGCCTACGGACTGCCGCATATAAACCCTATAGTAATATACTTATAAATGGTATTGGGCATTCTCCCCCAAAGGACTAGTCCTCTAAACGGGTTGGAACACAACCAAGCCCATGGACTGCCGCATACAAGCCCTATAGCAATATACTTATAAATGGTATTGGGCATTCTCCCCCAAAAGACTAGTCAAATGAGTGAGGTCTCTCTCACTAAGTGGTGTTTTTTCTTCTCACAACTGATGTGGAACTATTCTCAACATTCTCACACATTGGCTGTGCACCGCAACCATGAAGCTCAAGAAGACGTTAGGCACCTAGGCTCTAATACCAAACGTTGGCTTTGGTCCCGGGCCACATGGTTAGGTCTAACCGAGTTTACTTCCTAGGTCCCAGATTCTGATGGGTTGAACACAACCAAGCCTATAGACTGTCGCAACAAGCCCTATAGCAACAACCTTATAAATAGTATTGAGTATTTGTCCCTAAAAGACCAGTTCAATAGATGAAGTCTCCCTCACACTTATAAGTTATGTGTATTTTTTTTTCCACAATAAATGTGAGATTATTTCTACCCAAGGACGCGATGGTGAACTTCATGGTGACAGAGATGGGCAGGGACGAGCGAGAGTGGTAGAAGGCGATGGAGTTCGTGCTGGAGCAGTTCCTGGATGGCGGCGGCTGTAGTGTAGACATGTACAGCAGTACAGCACTAAGGGGATCAGGATGATGTTGTTCAGCGTTGGCCGGAGAACTTGCATCGGGCTCACCGTCACCATGCTGCGCCTGGAGCACTTCGTCACCAAAATGGTGAAGGAGTACGAGTAGAGGGAGGCAGCCGGCGAGGAGGTGGACTTCGCTTATAAGCGTGAGTTCACCACAGTTATGACGAAGCCACTGCACCCATGACTCGTGCCCAGGAGTTAGAAATTCAATTTTTTTTTTTGTTAATATACTTACCCTTAAAGGGGATGAAATAGCCGGCTTCCTAGGGCCCCCACGTCCCCAGTTTTGCAAAACAACCCTCGACTTTTTCGATATCGTAGTGACGCCCCAGCTGAACAGCGACCTGAGGGTTTAAATGCGTCTTTTTTTGTGAAAACCCCTCATAGTTTCTTCAAATTCCTCTTAGGTCCTTCGTGCTTTTGACCGTCCAACCGGCGCCAAGGGGTAGATCCAGCCGTCCACACGTGCGCTCCAAGCCCTAGCTCCCATCTTGATCCTCTCCCATTGCGAAGACCAACCGGCATCAACTTCCGATTGCAACGGAACAATCTTGGCACATGGTGGTGTGAGCGCAGTTGACTCCGTGAAATCGTGTATGACATAAGCCCTGAGATAAACAAGAAGGCTTCTTTAGGTTGGTCATGCGCTGTCTACCTGTCCTTGATAGATAGTACAGCAGAAAATGATTCCTAATTGTTTCTTCGTTCACCAATGATTTATGTATTCTGGAAGCTCATTGACATGAATAGAATATCTGAGCTTCTAGATTACATGCCTAGATATTATACAACAAACATGTACATCATCATAGAACTGCTTGTTTTGATGTGAGCTTGGCGAAGAGAAATGTGCTTAGCATTACTATGAACTTTTGCAATAATTTATGTATCTTCTACCTTACATAAACAAAGTGTGATAGATACTGCCAATGAGGAACCAAAGAATGATGTACCTGTATTTGCATGGCATTGCTCATTATGCTGAAGTCTCTCTTCTAGTATGGTGCTGCTTGTTTTGATTTCCTCTGCTCAGTTATTTCTCGAATCAGATGCACCTGACATACACAGCACACCTCAAAAGTCAAAATAGTTATGGTGTTAGATATTCAGTAATCGCATGGTGCACGCAGGAAAGCATAGCAGAACAATGTAAGAAAGCTGGCAACATGTGGAGAACAAATAACAAAAAGGCTCTGCAGACAGGTAGATATTATCGAGTGTTGACAAAGGCAATTCAACACCAGAATCTTGTTGGATGTGGCAATGAGGCATCGACATCTTCAAATTTCATCATTCGCTCTATTGTACATAACATATCTAGTTAAAACACCATTTGTGCAATTATCAGGCCTGATGCATTCAGCAGTGTAGCAGCTAGTGGGCATTCAATTTCTGACTCCTTTTTGGAGCCTTCATCAGCAGCACCTTACATTTCTTTCTTCTATTTAGAATGTAGATCTCTTGATGTTCATGGTGCATTGTCTTCATTCAGCTCCACATCAGCCTCGGCAGCTTCCTCCTGTACTTCAGAGGAGTGCTAACATCACCCTGTTCTACGGGCACTGTTTTTCTTATGGTTCCTACCTTCACATACTTGCTGTTGAACTTGTATTCCCAATCCTGCAAGACACTGAGTTCAAATGGCCCAAGACCAGATATATCACCATTCAGATCCTGTGGCTCGAAGGACATCTTGGCCAATGCCCTGCTGGCATCTTTACCAGCAAACGATGCATATGGTCCTCCACGTCCATAGAACATTCTGCAAAGAGCAAATCGAATTAGCTTCAGTGAAAATTTAATATATTAGTGTCAAACGCAATATGTTTTGCACAGTAAATTACAAATGTAATCTTAAGACACAAGATTCAGTGATTATAAAAACTTTGAATCGACAGAAAATTAATAGAGATATCCTTGGAATGTGGACATGTAACTGTAAATGAGAAAACCCATCATATTGGAAGGGGTACATTAGCTAATGAATTTCATTGGAGAAAACATAGGCATATGCGTACGTTTCAACAAGCTTCATGAGAAATGCAATGCAGCTTATATATAATCTTTTGTCACAGGAATTGCTGCTCTTCCAAACTTCCAGCAGTTCCACATGCATGCCATCCAACAGGAATAGACATGTTAGACCTTACTGAGACAATTGTTACTGCAATATCGCAGCACAAGCTGTCATTAGGTGAGTTTTGCTCGCACACAAAAATCAGATAACGGGTGTACTAAACACTGATGATCCTACAGAAATTGAGCTCAATATACAGTTTGTTTTGGAAAATCCTAATTGCTGCACAACTTATGAAGGAGTTTGCTGCACAACTTATGAAGGAGTGCAATGTTGGTTTTGCAAGTGGAATAAGTCCACAGTTTACTGCCTAAAAGAACAACATAACTCTGTTCTTGCCTATACCATCATAGAAAAGCAGTATAGATATGCAGTAGCAGTAATACTTATTTGGCATATCAAAGTTCTTTGGACTCTCAACTACTTAATTGAATCTGAGTTTACTGGCAAGTGGCAAGGATAAGAATATCAGATATCTCCGTGGATTAGTGTTCAATAACTGAACCAAGTTGACTCTAAACAGGCCAATATGGCTTAGCATTCAATAATTGAACGAACATCAACTCCAAAAAATAACAACAGCTAAACAACTCCATGCCAGGCACAAGGAGCTGCATTCCACGCACAAATTGGACAAAATTTGCACTACACACATTGATTTGTCAAGCAAACATTTGCTGCAATTACCACAATCCAGTCTCCAGAAGGAAGATACGTGCTACTCGACTCCATATGTTCCTCAATCCTTTCACTAGGCGATTACTGATTACCTACAATTGTTTAACGTTCCACATTCAACATACTGCCTGCTTCACTTCACATTAGTAGCATAGAAGAACTCAAACTAAGAACACCGCTTCTTCGATTCATAACGCATTTTTTAGATGACTCCACTTCTATAGTCATATTAGTGACTATCACTGATCAGCCTATCACAACCCGGCCTTGGATGATTTAGAGGTCACTGCGGAACAAAAACTAGGAGTACTGGGGAACAAAAACTAGGAATTAAAGCAGCAGGGCAGCTTTACATATGAGGTTTTAGAAGCCAAGCTTAAGGAAAGCGACCTGCTCCGGGAGACGTCGGTAGATCTGCCCCTTGATGGCCATGAGATGCGGCTTCTCGGGGTCAGACCCGTCGTACCGCCGCAGCTCCTCCTCCGTGATCTCCCCCACCTCCACCGGCTCTGGAGCTGGCGGCACCGCCTCATCAGGCTCCTCCCGACGTCACGGCGGCGACGTCGGCACGAGGAGACCGGAAGCCACCTTGTAGACCACCGCCGCGGCGGAGAGCCCGGCCCCCGGAGGGGCGCCCCTCGCGGCCTCCCACGGTAAAACCATCAGATTTCCATGGAAAATCCACGATGATCGGATCGTCTCAGCACGAGCGCTTACGCTTCCCCGAGATCCCGACGCTTGCGTCGGCCGGTCGGCGGCGCGCTATGTCGTCACCGGTGGGCGCGCCGGCCGCGCCCACCGGTGACGACATAGCGCGCCGCCGACCGGCCGACGCAACAGGCGAGAAAGTGGCAGCTGAGCGCGCGGAGCGAGCGGTCATTCGATGATCCAAAGCTACCTGTACTTTACATTCTACCGACTTCTCTTACCATGACACCTGAGAAACAGGCGCGCCCACCGGTGACGACATAGCGCGCCGCCGACCGGCCGACGCAACAGGCGAGAAAGTGGCAGCTGAGCGCGCGGAGCGAGCGGTCATTCGATGATCCAAAGCTACCTGTACTTTACATTCTACCGACTTCTCTTACCATGACACCTGAGAAACATCTTTCTACAGGTACCACAGAAATTAATTAACATATTGAAATTAACGACTTTGACATTTGATTTGGTTGGGGTGCGCCGGGCCCGGGCAGCAGTGCAACGCCTGGGCGACGCGCGAGGGCCCAGTAGCAAGCTACCGTACGAGCCCTCCCCCACAAAAAATAAATTTAATATCGAAGTGAGCGCATGGCCCACATATCAGATATTAAACTGATAAGAACAGATACTACACTTGATCTTAGCCAAAAGGCCGAGAAAGGTATGCTTTGGAGCGAAGCCCTGGGTCGCCTTATATACCGCGCCTCCGCCAACCGTGTGGTCTCGCTGCGCGATGTGGGACTAAAAGAGAGCACAGCAGTACAGCACGCTCTGCGGCGCCTGATTGGGCTTGAATTTTACTTAGACGAAGCCCAGCATAGATGGGCTTGCCCACCAATATGGCCCAATAGTGCCACAGAACGTCCAAGCCTAGCACATCACGGATTCACGGATTCCTTGCCAGGTAATTTTCCTTCTACACCTGTCAAAAAAAGAGTTTTTTTTCGAGGGAGAAAAAAATTCTTCCTTAAGAACTGTAGTGTGATGATATTGACCGTCTTTTAATATGAAAAAGGAGTGAAAAATTGTAGGGAACACAGGAATTTCATGACAAACTATTCTGTTCCGTAGAAATTCCCATGTTTCCAAACTGCCGATTGCCAAGCATGACCATGAACACATCCTTTGAACACAAATCCCATGCGATTCACGTCCTTTGAACACATGGCTCTGACTTGTTATCGGTCGGTCTTGCTCTTGCATGACAACAGTCACAGGCTCACACAGTTCACGGCGGAGAGCAGGCAGGCAGATCACACAAATCGGATGCAAATGCAACAACTGCATGATTTACCTGCTGATTGGAGGATTTGCAACTTTGCAGGACCATGGGAAACTGCAGAAGCATGTCAAAAGTTCTTTAAAAGGCAACTAAATATTATTCACCCAAAAGTATTAACAGACGCTTTAACGAAAGGGGGGCCGACTACGACTAGAAATAACAACGCACCAGCACCACCAGGTCCAATGTGCTGGTACAAATTACATATCCAATTGCACGAGTTATTGCTGCAAGCAAGGAGTGCTGGGTTGTTCTAACTTTCTTTGGCGCCTGCTTCATCAGCTGCGGCGGACTCCTTTTCTTTCATCTCCTCCGAGCTCGCCTCCCCCGGCTTATCTTCGGTTGCCGGCGCCTTCTCGGGCTCCACCTCGGCGGCGGTTTCGTTCGTCTCAAGGGATGTGCTTGTGGTGCCGTCTTCAACAGGGACTGTCCTCTTGACGGTGCCGACCTTCGCGTACTTGCTCATGAACCTGTATTGCCAGTCCTGCAATGCGTCGAGCTCGAATGGCCCAAGGCCAGAGATGTCGCCGGTCAAATCCTGGAGTTCGAAGGACATCTTGGCTAGAGCTCTGTTGACCTCCACTGCCGCCGGCCTTCTTCTCGATCCCCGAGGCCTTATCACCGCTTCCACCGATGATTGTCAGCTATCATCACCGCGTGTGCGACTGCCCTTTGGCCGCCGACGTTGCCCCATGTGACGTCGACCTGTGGCCTTGTGGTCGCGCTGGTTTGTCATATTTCATACTGCCGTTATGCTCATGTACCATTTATCAGGTACAAGTTGACGTAAACTGGATTTAAAAAAACAGATTCATTGAGACAATACTGGATCTGTGAAGCTGGGATTTGAGTAAGCATGATAACACTGCCACTGTTAATTGTACACCCATTAATATTCATCTCCCATGAATTACAAAGATGGCAGTTTCAAAGCCAATAGCCTGAAGAGTTGTGAAGTTGTCCCTTTTGGTCGGTCCTCGATCAATTGCAAACCAGACAAATGCAGAGAGCCTAAAACACCGCCCCTAAATCTTCTTCTTATGTCAAATGCACACCATACACAAATTCGATATTCATGAAATACAGTGGTTTCACTCCACTAAAATCAGGGATGAATTACCGGCCCCATGTAACCTCCCAGCCCCTGCCTCTGACCAGCTGACCCCAGATTGCTTTCTTTTTGCTACTAAGAATGCAGACTCTCCTACCATCACCTATCAACAATATAGAGGTGGACAAGACACATATATAGTCTCCCTAGTTGGGCATACCTGATCAGCTTCAAGTGCAGCTTCTGTAAGCAGCAACTTGTTCCTCATGCAAGCTTTGCTTGTTCACTCTCTCTTCAGTTTCAATCCTGGCTGTAATCAGTAATGCAGTGCACTCTTCAACAACCTGCACTCTTTTGAAATAAGGGCCCCTCAATCTTTGCAACTTGAAAAGGTCAAAAATGAAGAAAAAAAATGCATGAATAATACTGAACAACTGTATCGGGCAACAGAACAAAACATTCTGATGCTTTAATAAGTAAATATGTAACAGAATAAGCCAAATCTAAACTGAACATTGAATCCATTACTAAATGATGTTCGCTAGATGGATTATTTCATGCCCCTGTTCTCAAAGGAGAGTAACCTATGAAGGAAATTATGTTAAATCTATTAATTGTCACCTGTACTTTCCATTCTACCGACTACTAACACATTTGAGGTGCCACTAGTGCCTATTAACGTTGCACAGAGACTTAACAAATTGCAATTAACAATTTTAAGAGCTGATTTGGTTGGGGTGCGCCGGGCCCGGGCAGCAGTGCAACGCCTGGGCGACACGCGAGGGCCCAGTAGCAAGCTACTGTAAGAGCCCTCCCCCACAAAAAATAAATTTAATATCGTAGTGAGCGCATAGCCCACATATCAGATATTAAACTGATAAGAACAGATACTACACTTGATCTTAGCCAAAAGGCCGAGAAAGGTATGCTTTGTGGAGGAGCCCTGGGTCGCCTTATATACCGCGCCTCCGCCAACCGTGTGGTCTCGCTGCGCGGTGTGGGCTAAAATAGAGCACAGCAGTAGAGCACACTCTGCGCGTCTGATTGGGCTGGAATTTTACTTAGACGAAGCCCAGCATAGATGGGGTTGCCCACCGATATGGCCCAATAGTGCAACAGGACATCCAAGCCTGGCACATCACGGATTCCTTGCCAGGTAATTTTCCTTCTACACCTGTCAAAAAAGAGTTTTTTTGCGAGGGAGAAAAAATTCTTCCTTAAGAACTGCAGTATGATATTGACCGTCTTTTAATGTAAAAAAGGAGTGAAAAATTGTAGGGAACACAGGAATTTCATAACAAACGATTCTTTTCCACAGAAACAGAAGATGTTAAATCTAAGGAGAGTAACCTATGAAGGAAATTATGTTAAATCTATTAATTGTCACCAGTGGTATCATCGCACATGATGTGCAAGTGCAAGGGAGGAAAAAAACAAATCTCAAAACAATATTTTACTAACAGGCATTTTATGAACACAACATTAATCCGGATAAAAATGACACCTAAGCATCATCAGACATCAGAGTATCAGACAATTCTATTATTGCATAATGAGACAGAATGGTGTGCACTATGAAACCCATGATACACAATATACACGAGAAGTGAGACTTCACACCAAAAAAAAAAGTCTACCATATACCAAATTTTAAGTATAATGCTATTTATGAATGACCTACAGTATATCTAAAGGTTAGCTGCTTGGGCTAAGTGGATGAACCTGATCCTTTCTCATGTATCAATACATCTGTCTAAAAAACATCTTACATGAAAACATCACAGGTTCTTAGAAGTATCACATGTGAAGTCGATCACAGATCAACATCCGTTCTTCTCAAGTCGACATGTCCTGCAATCAGTATACGTGCGAATCTGACATTTCAATCGTCCACCAATGTTACCGCGACATCCATGTACGAAATCCACCTGTGGTGTGATGTACGCAATACCGTGCGATTAGCACCGCGCGTTTAACTCCTGCTTCTGCGCATTAGCCGCGCGCGGAGCGGCTTCTTCATGACTGTGGTGAACTCGGGCTTCTCGGCGAGGTCCACCTCCTCTCCCTCCACCTCCGTCCACTCGAACTCCTTGACCAAATTGGCCACGAAGTACTCCAGGTGCAGCATGGCGAGGCCGAGCCCGGCGCAAATCCTCCTCCCGACGCCGAAAGGCATCATCCTGATCTCCCTGCTGCCCGTCACGTCCACCCCCTCGCCGTCGCCACCTGCCAAGAACCGCTCCGGCATGAACTCCATCGGCTGCTCCCACTCCCGCTCGTCCCTGCCCATCTCGGCCACCATGAAATTCACTGTGGCGCCCTTGGGGATCAGGTACCCGCCCACCTCCACGTCCTCTGCCGCCTTGTGGGCCAGCACGAAGTGTGCGGGCGGGTGCTTGCGCAGCCCCTCCAGGACGACAGCCTTGAGGTACGGCATGCTGTGCATGTCCTCCTCGCTGACCTCCTCGTGCTCGTCCCTGCTCGCCGCTTTGATCTCGTTGTAGAGCTTTTCTTGGATGCGCGGGTTCTTGACCAGCTCGGCCATGATCCACTGCAGCGCGGTGGACGTGGTGTCGGTCCCGGCGCTGAGGAACTCTGAGCAGAGGTTGGCCATCTCGTCGTCCGTGAGCGCGCGGGCCCCCTCGTCGGGGAGCTTGATGGCCAAAAGCGTGTCCACGTACGAGTGCTCGAACGTCGTGTCCTTCTCTGGCACCACCGCGCCGCCGCCTTGGTTGAGCTTCTTCTTGCGCTCCCGCCGCGCGTTGATCAATGGCAGGAAGAGCTCCTTCTGCCTCCGCCGCAAGGCGAGCCCCATCTGGAGGCGCCCGCGGAAGAGGTGCTTGGTGACCGCCGGGCAGAACGCGAACACGCTCGTCTTGCGCGCGATGTACATCAGCCAATTGCGCTGCGCGGCGCCAATGGCTCGCACCGCGGCCTCGTCGAGCCGCTCGCCGAAGCACATAAGCACAAGGAGGCAGAACATGGCGTACTGGAACGTCTCCATGACTCGGGGCGGAGCCTCGTTGTCGGACTCCCGCAGCTTCTCCATGAGCACGCGGCGCACCCATGCGCGCGCGGGCGCGAACATGCGGACGCGCGACGGGTGCAGCGTCTCGGCGACGAGGTTGCGGCGCAGGAGACGCCACACGGGCCCGTAGCTGGTGCGCGAGACGGTGTTCCCGTTCTCGCCGAGCAGCGCATGCGTGACCTTCGGGCGGTCGGCCAGCGCGGCGCCACGCTCCACCAGGGCGGCGTGCGCGACGCGCCTGTCGGCCACGAAGATGGAGAGGCGGAAGCCCACGCGCAGCGAAACGACGGGGCCATACCGCGCGAAGAGGCGCCGGAGGAGGGGCTCCAGGTCGGCCGAGGAGTGCCTCAGCCACAGCAGGTTGCCGAGCACCGGCACGGCAAGCGGGCCCGCCGGGATGCGGCTGCTGTTGTTGCCCTTACTGCTGCCGCCACGTGCAAGCAGCTGGAAGAGGAAGGGGAGGACGAGAGCGACGAGGAGCAGGAGCCATGTCTCCATGGTGACTTCTTGCATTGCTTTGCTCTGCTCTGCCTTGTCAGTTGATCTGACTCTAGACTGTGTCAGTAATCAGTAATAAGTAGTTGGGAATGAGTGAAGTCTCAGTAGCTGTTTACGTCATGGCTGACGAATGGAATACCGCTACTTGGACGAAGATGAGGCGATAGCGGCGTGTATAGGTGGCCAAATGGGCCGGGCTTAAACGGGCCGCACCACGGTCCGTTACTGTAGACCCGGCCCATTTAGGCACGGCACGGGATTTAAATGGGCCGGGCCGGCACGGCACGACGGACCGGGCCGTGCCTAGGCCGCCGGTGCGGCACGGCGGGCCGGCACGGCACGGCCCGTTTAGCAATTGGGCCGTGCCGGCCCGGCACGGCACGGCACGGCCCGGCGGCACGGCAGGCACGGCACGGCACGCCCGGCCCGGCACGGCCCGCCCCGGCCCGGCTAATTCAAAAACTAGCCGTTTTTGTGACCGTTGGGGGTAAAAAAATTCGAAAAAAATAGCAAAAAAATCGGAAAAAATCTGAAATTTTTTCTATAAATAGGGGGCATCCGGCCTCCATTCTCCACACCTCAAACCTCACTCTTCTCTCTCGGTTTAGCTCTGAAAAATTCGAAAGTGTTTGCGCAAATTTGGTGAAAATTCGGGCAAAATTCCGAAAATTCAAAAATCTTCAAAGATTTTTGTGAGAGCTGCAAAGGAGGTAATAATGCTGTCTTATACTCTTATTTGGTATTATTTATTGGTTTAATTTTTTGCTAATCGTTCTTTATTATTTCAATTTGCAGTTGATTTAATGGAGAACTACGATTTTCAACTCTCCGAATACGGCCTCTCGGCGGAGGATATGCAATCGTTTCAACAAGCATATCCATCCGCGGAAGGTCCACATGTACAAACTGGAGATGCCGAAGAACCGACGGCCCCGGTGGCGCAGGGTCCAATCGATCCATCTTCTGCTGGCTCAACAAGTGCATCCACGACTCAAAGCACGGGTGCAAAAAGATCAAGAGCTAGTACATCTACAGTTTGGAATGATTTCGACAAGAAGTTCAGGACCGACGATGATGGGACTTCGGTGAGGTATGCTGTTTGTAAAATTTGTGGTAATGAATTGAGTGCAAAATCTTCAGGTGGGACGGGTCATCTACAACGACATGCTGCAAGCTGCAAGAAAAGGCAAGGAATACAAATGCGCCAGACACAGCTGCAATATAACCCCGACGGCTCGGTACGTACGTGGGAGTACAACCCAGAGGTAGCTCGGGAATCTCTTTGTAGATTAATTGCTTCTCAAGATTTACCTTTAAATTTTGGTGAATCTGATACTTTCCAAAAATATATTACGACTGCTCATAACCCTCGATTTACTACTGTATCTAGGCAAACAACAACTAGAGATTTAATTAAATATTATAACAATTGTCATGATAAATTGAAAGAAATGTTTCATACATGTACATTCTCTATTGCTTTGACATCCGACATATGGAGTGGTAGGGCAAGAGAGGATTATATTAGCGTTGTTGCTCATTATGTTAATGATGACTGGATAATGGAAAAAAGAATTATAGGATTTAAATTAATTAATGTTTCACATAATGCTGAAAATATTGCAGATAGCATTATTAAAGTTATAGAAGATTTTGGTCTCACGGATAAGATTTTTTCTATAACTTTAGATAATGCAGCTGCAAATACTAAAGCTATGGAAATTCTTACTCCTTTGTTTAATAATTATGCACAGTCTTTCTTATTGCATCAACGTTGCGCTTGTCATATTATTAATCTTATTGTTAAATCCGGTTTAAAAAGATTAGATGCTTGTATTAATTCTTTTAGAGATGCAATTTCATTTATTAATTGTTCTAACCAACGAATAGCCGCATATAAGAGTTTTTGCGTAGCAATGAATGTTCGTCCTAGAAAATTTGGTTTAGACATGCCTGTTAGATGGAACTCTACTTATCTTATGCTTAAACATATATTGCCACATAAGGGCACTTTATCTGTTTTCCTTCACACCAAAGTCATCAATCTCGTAGCTCCTCAAGTAGAACCCAAGTTAGAGACCCTGAACTTACTGAGGACGATTGGGATGTTGGTGAAAAAATATTTTCCTTTCTAGAAATTTTTCATAAAGCTACAGTTTGTCTTTCTGGAGTATACTACCCTACATCTCCCATGATTGTTCATAATATTGTTGAAATTGCCACTCACCTAAAGGCTTTTGAAAATGATCATATACTACGGGATGCTGTAGGTGCCATGAAATCTAAGTTTTTAAAATATTGGAGCGAAATTCCTATTTTATATGCATTTGCTTTTATTTTGGATCCTAGGGCCAAACTCCAAGGATTTATAAATGTTTTACAAGTTTTAAGTGAGGCTACCGGTTTAGACTATTGTTCATACTATACACAAGTTAAGGATAAATTATATGAGATATATAATAAATATGAAAATAAATTTGGATCTGTGCGTTTACAAAGACCCCCGGTAGTCCCTAGCACCTCTAGGGGGGCTATGCAATGGGGCAAGATTTTTGGTTCTTCGTCTAGTTCTCGTGCAGGTGCAGGTACACAGCAGGTGCGACAAAGCACTGGAGACCTATCAAGCTATCTCAACAGTGATAGCGTCAGCTTCGAGCAGGAGTTGAACATCCTCTCATGGTGGCAAACCCAGAAGGTATCATATCCAGTGCTATCCATATTAGCGCGGGATGTGTTGACTGTTCCTGTCTCTACAGTCTCCTCGGAGTCAGCATTCAGTCTTTCCGGAAGAATAATCGAGGAGCGACGAACAAGTCTCTCCAACGAGATGGTCGAAGTACTTATGACCGTCAAAGACTGGGAACAGGCTGAAGCAAGACTCCAACATACTGCAGATAATAAATATTTAGAAGAATCTTTTGAGAATTTGTATTTAGATAGCAATGAATAGGATTTTCAATATTTTTCTTTCATATGTGGTCAATAATGAGCTTTATAGGCTGTACTCTTTTTTCTTTACCAAGGTTTTCTCAAATTGAGTTTTTACTTGGTAAAGTTTTTAATGAGGCAGCCATCCCATGTAATTTAATAAATTAATAAAGCTCATTATGTCATTGCAAATATTTATTTTTATGATTAACAATGTCTACAATTTTCTATATTTTTTTCTGAATTTTCTACAATTTTTTTGAATTTTCTACATTTTTTCTTAATTTTCTACAATTTTTCTTAATTTTTTCTTTTTTTTCGGGCTAAACGGGCTAGCCGGCACGGCCCGTTTAGCCTTAATCGTGCCCGGGCCGGCACGGCACGGCCTCGGGCCGTGCTTGGGCTCCCACCGCGGCCCGCGGGCCGGCACGGCACGACCCGTTTAATACACGGGCCTTAACGGGCCGTGCCTAAACGGGCCGTGCCGAGCCCGGGCCCGTGCCGTGCCGGCCCGGCACGGCCCACTGGCCACCTCTAGCGGCGTGGAGCCAAAATTTTGCTTGGTTTATAGTTGTTGAGCGTGTATGAATTATGCTATCGATGCATATGAAGACTAGTCAAAGTCTGAAATATTTAGATTTGATGAGAATTAAATAATTCTTAATAAATAGGTTCATGTTCATAGTAATTGTTGATAAAAATTGCTCCAATAATTCTTTCAGTACTTCTAGTCGAAAAGAATATGCTCGGATCAAGCTGAGTATGGACCATCCCTAGTTAGAGGTTTTTTGTAATCAGACATGTAGACTTTATCCTCCGACTAGATACCAAATCCACTCTAATTAACTATATACGGTAGTTAAAAGGGACGTGTGCCCTTATCTCTCTGACATAACCGCACGTATCTAACCTCCGTCTCTGGCAATAACTGCTCGATGATCATGTAGGGCCAGAAGTCTCACTGATAATAATCAACTACCATGTATAGGATTCACAAACCGACGAGGCACCTTCCTACGGGCTGCAACTGCTACCCCTTCGACGCTTTATAAGGAATAGTGCCAAGAGATGGAGGACATACGCATACGGAGCATAAGACAACCATATACTTTTTGTAGCTATAGCCTTGTGTACACCCATTATAATCTCTAATAATACAAGAACATATGAAGTAAGATTATTGTTCTCTTCAGAGAAAACTTAAACCTATCTAAAATGCTTTGTCCCTTCGTGCATGATTTGCAGTGATCTATTTTTTATATGAGTACTGCTATACAACATTTGACTGTTTTTGAGGATAAAAACAGTCAAATTGATCTGGGGCGTTAGATCTCCATCTAACGGATCCACCCATACAAGCCCTCCTCCAAAAAATGACCCCTCTAAAAATGATCTAGGACGTTGGATCTCCATCTAACGGCTTAAAATCTAACTGTTTTTGTCCTTAAAAACAGTCGAATGTTGTATAGTTGTGCCGTTCGTGGGGACACAGTGGTGAAGTTTTAGTTCCCATCGGACCTCATGTGTTCATGGCAAATGGGTGGAACGAAGACAACGGATTTGACCTCATAGATTACGCAACGTTCGACATAGATGCTTGCTTCGATGAACCGAAGCATAGCGTCTTCTCATATGAGGGAAATACCTATTCCTATTCCTGAGATACGTCATCTCTTCGCGAGAAGATACCACCTTCAGAAATAATTCATCGCGAGAAAACAGCATACCTGTCGCGCGCTCGCTAACCACACTTTCAGCAGTCGCAGTTTACGTGTTCGATTTCAATATTAGGGTGGTGATCGGTTCAGCTGAAAGCCTTATGGCTTATGGCTGAAAACACTGTAGTTGCCTGAAAAAAACACTGTAGCTGATAGGGACTTATTTACCATAATTAAATTTAAAAAAATTTAAAAATAGAAAAAACATATTAGCCCATCACGTATAATGTAAACAAATATGTGGAAAAAAGAACCGGTAAAAAAACTCAAAAAAAAGCCAAAAGTTCAGAAAAAGACGAAATTTATGAATAGTGTAAAAATAAGCTGAAGTCAGAAGCTGAAGTCATATTGATCAGGGCCTAGAATCCTCGAAGAAAAATCGATCATCTAGATGTCAATTCTTGTTTTAGAGTCAACTAAGTGCGCCAAGAAAACCAAGCAAGATCACATGGCTCCTTTATAGATGTCACGTGGTCTCCATGTTTGAGCTGAAGCCCCGGTTCCCCCCGACTTCAGAAATTTTTTTTGTTTGTAACACCTTATTTTTTAGACCGTTTGATTTCCTCGTAACTATTCAGAATATTCAACTTCGGTGCATTATAATTAAGTGTGTATCAAACCAATATAAACTTATTCCATAAAAATCAAATTTATTATAGAATATAGCATAACAGCTAGGTTTACACTACAGGACGTCTGAGCCCAAAATTTATATCACAGCACAAAAAAAATTTCATAGGTGTGCCTGAGCGATGACGAGACCTAAAAATAGCATTCATCTACTCCAAAGGAATCATCAAAGTCTTCCTCGAAAGGCTCTCCATTATTTTCTCAAGTTTCTTTTGTTGATATTTTAGTAAGTACTACCTGAATGCCTGTGTGTTACTATGAATTTTTAAAATTTATTATACTACATGTTTTAAAACTCACGGGGTCGTGTCTCTGCGCATGGGCTCCTACCTCTCCATCTTTGTGGCCGACCGGCACGTGGCGCACGCCGCCCTGGTGGAGCGCGGCGCCGCGCTGGCCGACCGACCAGAGGTCACTCACTCGCGGTCTACTCGGTGAGAATGGCAACCTCGTCTCACACTCCAGCTACGGGCTCGTGTGGCGCCTCCTACACCACAACCTCGTCTCTGAGACGCTGCACCCGTCGCGCGTTCGCTTGTTCGCGCCCGCGCACAGCGCCGCGTGTTCGTGGACAAGCTCTGGGAGCCCGAGGTGCCACCACGCGTGATGGAGGCGTTCCTGTACGCCATGTTCTGCCTCCTTGTGCTCATGTGCTTTGGCGAGCGGCTCGACGAGGCCGCGGTGCGAGCCATCGCCTCCGCGCAGTGTACGTCGCGCGCAAGACGAGCGTCTTCGTGTTCTGCCCGGCGGTCACCAAGCACCTCTTCCGCGGGCGTCTAAGATGCGGCTTGCCTTGCGGCGGCAGCAGAAGGAGCTCTTCCTGCCATTGATCAACGCGCGGCGGGAGCAAAAGAACCAGCTCACCAAGGCGGCGGCGTGGTGATGCCAAAGGAGGATGCAACGTTCGAGCACTCATACGTGGACACGCTGCTGGACATCAAGCTCCCGGGCGACGAGGAGGACCGCGCGCTCACCGACGACGAGATGGTCAACCTCTGCTCCAAATTCCTCAACGCTGGGATCGACACCATGTCCACCGCACTGCAGTGGATCATGGCCGAGCTGGTCAAGAACCCGTGCAGCCAAGAAAAGCTTTACAGCGAGATTACAGGGACAATAGGGGATGCGACAGGGCGATCCCAGATTTGAATCTGTTTGGATTGGAGTCAGCAGTGACAGAATCCATCCCCTTTGGGGAATATTCCGGGAATATGCCCCCATCCCTCAAAAATGAGGGGATGGGCTTGTCCGTCTTCCTCGCTACCTGCCTCCAATAGTGTGTTTGGTTCCAGGGACAATAGAGGATAAGGACGATTCCATCCTTAAAAACAGAGATAGATTCATTCCATCCTTACCTGACTCCAAACCAAACGCACCACAAGACGGCGAGCAGGGACAAGCACGAGGAGGTCAGCAAGAAGGATACGCACAACATGCCGTACCTCAAGGCCGTCGTCCTCAAGGGGCTGCGCAAGCACCCGCCGGCGCATTTTGTGCTGCCCCACAAGGCGGCGGAGGACATAGAGGTCGGTGGGTACTTGATCCGAAGGGCGCGATGGTGGACTTCATGGTTGCCGAGATGGGCAGGGACGAGCAGGTGTGGGACCAGCTGATGGACTTCATGCCGGAGCGGTTCTCGACAGGCGGCGCCGACGAGGGCGTGGACGTGACGGGCAGCAGGGAGATCAGGATGATGCCGTTCGGCGTCGGGAGGAGGATTTGCGCCAGGCTCGGCATCACCATGCTGCATCTGGAGTACTTCATGGCCAATTTGGTCGAGTTCGAGCGGAAGGAGGTGGAGGGCGAGGAGTGGACTTCACCGTGACCCGTGAGGCCTGAGTTCACTGCCGTCATGAAGAAGCCGCTCGGCGCGCGGCTGGTGCGCAGGAGCATGAGCTAATGCAATTTGGTCAAAGATATGCCATTTGCAATGCACTTCATCTCTAATACTAGTAGTACACTTCAGCATACATACGATACAGTTACTATGCTTTCGCCGTTGTACATTAGTTCAACCGATATTGGTACATGATACAACATTCTACTAATCCACTTGTGCTCACCAAAAGGTTAACAAAAAGACTACTGAACCTACGATACAACCACAACGCCTCATGTATGGCCTACGGATGATTCGCACAATAGAACTAGCAGCACAGGGTTATGCACAGTGCTGCTGAGATGTGGCCCCAGCTTAGTTTTGGTGCGGCCAGTGTTATTTAGGACGGCTGCTGAAGGCTTTTAGCTCTTATCTGCGTTTTTTTAGCATTGCGGTAGAGACCACCACGGTTCGACGTTTAGCTTTTTGACTTCTAAAGAAACCAAAAATTAAAAATAGAAGCCAAAAGCTAAATAGAACAGGCCATAAACATGTGCTGCCGAACTGCATATACATGCATTACACATCAGACTAAGGCAGAAACATTGCATACAGCATACGTAGCATATTAAGACCTGACCTCGGCGACCTTGCTTGATGCATCAGAGATCCTGAGGTTGCAGAGCAATGCGTCACGCCCTGTAAGCACGACCTGGAAGAAGTCCCCTACTCGCTTCGACAGGGAATTCAACCCAAGCCGGAGCCCCTCGGCGCTTTTCGACATGCTGGAGATACAGTTCAGAAGCTCTTCTCTATTTTCCAGGATACTGTTTCTCTCGGGAACGGCAGCGTTGTTCTCATCGCTGATGCCATTGGCCTGGTTTATGTTATTATCTTGGCGCCCTTCGTTGCTGATTCTCTCAAGCGTTGTCACTTCATTTGCATATCTGATAGTCTTGGTGTCCTGCTTCATTTCAGCTCCTTGTGTTCCTCCTTGTGTAATACTCTCTGAGGTGATCACTTCACACTCACGGCTAGAGCCATCAGCCAGCTTAATATTATCCTCATAGTCTCCTTCCTGTGCAGTGCTTTCTGACATGATCACTTCCTTTGAATGGCTAACAGCACCAGCCAGGTTGGCAATTTCTTCTTCACGCTGAGCATTGCTAGTCAAAACATGCAGCCTTTTAGCACACGCCTCAACTTCTTCCAGCTCTTTCACAGCTGCAACACTTCCTCTTGATAATTGCCTGCTGAGTTCCCCACTAATTGCAGTATGAAGATCATTGAAGGCTTGAGACCAACCAAATTTCTCAGGGACATGCAGCTCCACCAGTGGCTTGGAGCTACCGGACAGTGCAGCCACAAACACGCTGCAGATAAAGACCGTCACAGCTTTAATTCCATACAAAGCTCTCATGAGTACCTTCCCCTTAGCAGAATTCTTGACCTTCATCAGACAAAGGTTCCCAGCAAGCTCCTGCAAGGCCGTTGAACAGCTCTCGAGCCTTGGAGACCTTGTGCCTACTCGCTCCATCCACTCCTTAAGTGACGTCTCAGCTCTCTTGACCTGCTCCCCTGATGTTACACCGCTCCCAGAGTCCAACACATGCAGGACGTACTGCATGAGCAACTGCCCTTGATCCAACCAAGCAAGCTCTGAGCTCAGCGCGATGCAAATGTCCAGCAGCTTCACGCTGCTGTTCAAGTAAATGTCCACCCACTTCTCATCCCAGTCCGAGACAGGCAGCTCGAGATCGGCTATCAGGGTGCCTATGTTGGCGTGCAGCTCCGACAAGCAATCAACCGCAAGCCTCACGACAGCGTTAGGACCTCCAAGGTGGCCTCCGGCTTGAGATTCCTCAAGCTCAATGCCAGGGCGTCCTCATACGAAGTGATCAGCTCCTGGAGAGTTTTTTGCTATTTTAGTACCCTCGAAAGTGGGCTTCTCTAAAATAGTACCGTTACCGTGGGCTTCTCTAAAACGGTACTGTTAATGATCTATCTACTCCATAATAGTACTCCACTTTATTTTCTTTTTATTTTCTGATTTTTACTCCCTAAACTACCTAAAGTACTCCTCCTAATTTGATTTCGATCTATCTCATTCCAGAGGCCACTCGCCAGCTGCGCGCGTTAAATCGGCATCCGTAATCAGTACCCCGTGGTTTTGATTTATAGAGCCTATACGGTTCTATCCAATCTGGAAACTCCATAGCTTAAGCTCTGTGTATATGTGGGTTGAAATCGCAAGGATTGCCTAGAAAAAATGCCATGAAAAGAATCGCACGGATTTTCTAGGGATCTTCGTATCCCAAAGAAAAGAAGCACACATGATGAAAGGAACAACAAAGGGGATAAATAAAGATTGTTGCAAGATTTTGATCCAACTGGATCCTAGCTGTACCTTGTAGTCGCAGGAACATGGAGAGGTCGCCTCGCGGACAGCTCGCCCAAGGACGCCGGGGAAGGCAAGAGGTCGCACTCAACTGAGCCCCGGCGGGCCTCCTTCTCCAGCCACCGTAGGCTGCGGCGGTCGTCGGACTCCTCGCCAGGTGAAGGGGTATGGAGTCGGGCCTAGGAGGAGAGGAGACGAAGGCGAGGTTAGTCGGAAGAACACTGCAAGCATGAGATAGATCGAAATCAAATTAGGAGGGGTACTTTAGGTAGTTTAGGGAGTAAAAATCAGAAAAGAAAAAGAAAAATAAAGTGGAGTACTATTATGGAGTAGATAGATCATTAACAGTACCGTTTTAGAGAAGCCCACGGTATCGGTACTATTTTAGAGAAGCCCACTTTCAAGGGTACTAAAATAGCAAAAAACTCGCTCCTGGAGCTTCCGAGACAGGTGGGGGCCTCCTGGAAAGATGACTCGGAAGGGGTTCCCCACGGGGAAGAACGACCTGTGCCCATCGTGCGCGCGACTCATCTCCCGCTAATGCACTGCAATCGAAGCAAAGCCCCCAATTAGCACCTCACAACACAAATACTATGCTTACAAACATCCAAGCAATACACAATTAACAACAGAAACAGTTCACTGTGGACAGAAGCAAGCGATAAATAGACCCGTTCCGAACAGTGGTAGCTTTTGGCTTCCAGAAGCCATAAGTTGTTTGGGACATGTTAGCTTCTTAGCGAGGCATTTTTCTTTTTTTCCTTTGCATTATCATTGGAGGTGGAGATATAACAATGTTTTTCATATTCCTATTTTTCTACATTTTTTTAATTAAATACCTCAAAAAAGCTATCTGTCGCTATAGTGTTATTTCAATCAAAACCACCGCACTTTAGAAACAGAGCATTAGTAGTACAAAATAGTGTGCAGGGGCGGATGTGGGCCTCGACCTAGGTAGGCTATAGCCTGAAGCCCAGAAAAATTAACAATGGAACTATTTCTACGTGGGCTAAAAAAACATCAAGTTTTAATGGCCCAGCCTAAGGCGGCACAACCCAGCCCGAGGCTACAGTGGCCACATCCCACGGCCCACAGGCGCACAAGTGTCATCCAGACATCCAACGGGTCACAGCCTGCCATCATAGATTCACGGAAGTCTTAGGCCCTGTTCTTTTCAGCTTCTAAAAGCTGCTTTTCGGCTTTTCTACAGTAACTAACTTTTGAACAGAGTATTTTTTCAAGATAATGTCTACTAGTTAATTGTAGTATATACTTTACTAACTTCATTTATATCGACAAAAACCGCACGTGGTTTTGTGTTACTCTATAATCTCTCATACAAACAGCTCAAAAGTCATAAGCCGCAGCCAAAAGCCATAAGCCGCAGCTAAAAAGAACATGCCCTTAACCCTTCGCCCGACGCCTTTACCCCTCCCTCCAGGTCCACACCTCCACCCCCTGCCCTACCGGCGGTAGCCATGGGAGGTGGAGGTGGAGCGGAGGAGGACTCCAACAAGAATCAAGAGAGGAAGGTGGTTGTTGTGCCGACGCCGCAGCCACGCAAGGGGGTAGCCTCTTGGGCGCTCGACCTGCTCGAGTAGGCTGCTATCAGCCTCGGCCACGACAAGTCCAAGCCGCTCCACTGGCTCTCTAGCAATTTCACCCTAGTCCACGACGAGACCACCAGCCCCCAACCTCCCCGTCCGCGGCCACCTCCCAGTATGTCACCCCTCCTTAATTCGTCCTTTGAATTGATCATACATAAAGGACTGGCCTGCCAATCTGTAACTCTACTACTACTGCAGCTACATAAGCAGTCAAAATCCCTTCTTTTCCCCAACAAAAATCCTGTAGCTCCCCACTAAACTGATTTTCTGTAGTTTTCCGATAAATTTTTGTCTGCCCTTAGACTCGACTCAAGTCCAAACCCTCAGTTGACAACTTGAGATTCTACCAGTACACCGTTACCCAACCACTATGAAAGATTGGAGTGCAAAAATTTGTATTACGACGTACTTCTATAATGCCGTGGTGTGGGCATAAATTCACACATGCGTTCTTACTTTTTTTTAAGCTGTTAGCCTGATATAATTTAGCCCGAGGGGCGATGAGATCCTTGTTGTATTTGAGAGGGCTTTTTGGGAATTTCCCAATTGATAAGAGTGGAAGGGAGCCCTAAAAGGTGGGGCCCACCTGTCGGTCTCACGGGAAAGAGATAAGGGGGAGGAGACTTTGTCTCCTCCCCGATCCGGCTTTGGTGGCTCTCTCCCGTGCGGCGGTTTCTTCATCTTCTCCCAGATCCGGGATGCTCGGGGCTTGAGGGGAGGTGGCGCGTGGAGAGGCGAGCGGGGAGGGTGCGGGCTGGCCCGGGTTCTTCGGAGCCGGCCGCTCGTGCCGCCTTCTCGCAGACCCCGCCTCTTCTCTTCATATACCGAGCTCCCTCCATGGGTGAAGGGTGAACTTCTCTGATCTGGTTCTTGCCCTTTTGAGTCTTCTTCCTCCTCTTTGATTTCTGGTGGTGCTGAGGGTATTGGCTTCGGCCATTTCCGATTGAGGCTTGATCTTGGTCTCTTGCGCAAACCCTAATTTGGGGTGTGGGGACTCGGGATCTTGGAGTTCCATCCGAGAGAGGAGAAGGTGACGCCGGCTCCCTGCTGTGTGTGCGCGCGCTTGGCCAGTGCGCATATCGTGGTCTTGTGCGGCATCTCTGTACCTCGACTTCACCTCTGGTTTTCGGCTGAGAAGTGAAGAGCGGCATTGTATCTCCGTGAATCATCTACTTGCGCGTGATAGCAGGTTGATAGATTTTCTGGGTGAGCGATTCATCGTGCCTTGCCGAATTATTTGATTTCTCCTGTGGCTCATTGGCTTCTGGACAGTTTCGAGTACTGTCTGATTTGTGAGTATAATTGTTTCTTCATTTACAGCAGCTATACTTGATCTGTACTTTAGTTCAAGTCTTGAGAACTGCTGTGAATGCTAGTGGGCTTATGTGTTTGCTCTGTGATCATCATAGTCCATAGCTGAGTGTAATCTTGTTAGAGAAATCGAATTTGAGCTCTATTGTTGGTATTACTGTCTAAACCGCAGCTAGTTGTCTTTTGGATTATCAATTCTGCAGATTTGTTAACATGCCATCTTGTTGATTCAGTATGTTGTAGTTTCTGCTATATGTTGATTATACATTTCTGTTGATACATAGAGGTATCTTTTGTTCTCATTGGATTGTATTTATCAATCGTATTTGGTAGCCCTCTTGCTGTTTTCGGTCTGGGCATTGGCCGCATACTGATCTGTTATATATATGTGCATGTGAACATCTTAAGTCTGGCACATTTGTTCGGTTCAGCAGTTTATTGTTAGGGCTCAAATTCTGTTATAGTAACAAGATTATACATATGAAGAGAATGGACATATGCATGAGAAGGCCAAAATTTTTAATTTTGTGCAACTCTGTTCTGAGAGCAATAATAAAACAATTAATTAGTTATATGCTGGAATTCGCTGTTTTACTGCTTTTAGAACTGGTTATAGAGTTATTTTCAGCAGCATGTAAATTATATTCTTTGAATATATTTGTAGAGATGAATAGCAAGATGGAATTTCATGTTTATATGCAATTTATGCTATTCTTCTTATGCTGGAAATACATTGTTTATATGCTAATTATTGCTGGAATTAAATATTCAATTATACTTATACCACGATATTTACAACAATCCTACATCCGCCACTGGCAGTGTGAAAACAGCTCACCCTTCGTAGAATCATTTCAGAATCTCCTTTCCAGATTCAATCTGAAGCTAGCGATGCCTCACTCAGCTCACTGGACCGAATTAGCGCAGCAATCGCAAGCCATGAATAACTTTTTGCCACAGCATCCCTCATATGCAACAAATTAGAAGCTACAGCCGACTTGCTGACCCCAGTTCCACCGAAATCCTCCTCCCCCCCCCCCCCCCCCCCCCAAATTAGGCCAAAACTATTCCCCTCGAAATCAAACAATCAGCAGATCGGGAGCAAACTAGTACGGGCCGAGGAATCGTATTCCCCTTACCTGGAATGGGACACGCGCGCGGCTTCGACGCGAACTCGACGGGGTGTTGCCGCCGCGGCGGACGCTGCAGTCTGGCGAAAGCCGTGTGTTTGTTTAGTTTTCCGGTGTGTTGAAGCAGTGAAAATGTTCAGGTGGGCTCTTAGCCTACCGTTGAGCCTTAAAAACAGAGTTTTCCGATGTGCGAGACTTGAGGAAGGAAGGAGCGACCCGGGAAGGGAGAACAGGAAATAGAAATCTCTACTCTTAAAAGAACGAGTTGAAGGTGATGGTGCGTCCGACGCTCTGCCACCCTCTCACAGGAAAAAAAGCGCCGACATGTGGGCCTCTCTGCTTCTCTCCTCTCTGCTTCTCTCGTGCGCAGCTTCTGCTCCTCCGCCCTCACGCCCGGGCGCCTGCCTCCCCACCGAATCCCGTGCGCCTCCTCCCCTCCCTCCTCCGCCGCCGCTCTTCCCTCGCGTGCTCCCCTCCCTCCTCCGCCGTCGCCTCCTACCCTCCCACCTTCGCCGCTCCGCCCTCGCCTCCTCCCCACAGTCCTTCGGCGCTGAGACCTCCGCCTCGCCTCCTCCCCACAGTCCTCCGCCCTCCTCACGACTAGGCGCCTGCCTCCCCACCGAATCCCGTGCGCCTCCTCCCCTCCCTCCTCCGCCGCTGCTCTGCCCTCGCCTGCTCCCCTCCCTCCTCCGCCGCTCCGCCCTCGGCTCCTACCCTCCCACCTTCGCCGCTCTGCCCTCGCCTCCTCCTCCCCACCCCGCGCCACCATCGCCAATGTTGTGTTGTTTACGACCACTCTGATCGTGGTCGAGTGCACTTACGACTACATTGATCGTGGTTGAAAAGGGCGGAGCGCGGGCTGGCGCGGGGGTGGCAGAGGAATTTTTGAAGTGCAGAGGGTGGGAGCACGGGCTGGCACGGGGGTGGCGGATGAATTTTTGAAGTGCAGAGGGTGGGAGCGTGGGCTGGCACGGCGTAGGCGGCAGCGGAGCGCGGGGGGGGGGGGGGGGAGGCGGCGGCGGAGGAGCGGTAGAGGAGGCGTCGGAGGAGGAGCGGGGGAGGAGGCGATGGTGGCGCGGGGTGGGGAGGAGGAGGCGAGGGCAGAGCGGCGTAGGATGGAGGGTAGGAGGCGAGTGCCAATAATTAGTTTCGGCACAAAAGCATCTATAACTCAGGTGCCAAGAAGAATAAAAGTTACATGATAAGGGCTACATGTGTAACCAAGTTTTATTCAGAAATTGTATACTCGGAACGCTAGCAGCATCTCATGACAAAACTGGAGCAACGGTAAAATGAACAGGAAAAGCCACAACTGATCACATCTCAACTATTTGATTTATCCCCAAAGCAAGATGATAATAAAAAAGTAGATAAACGGATGTTTGTATTAGTCTTTTTGTTTTTTACCGTAGCGTTAGCACGGGCAAGGAAAAAATATCATCATTTGATTGTTTTCATGTGCATCCCTCAAATGCCGCCGTAGCGTTAGCATGGGCACTCTACTATGAACAATAATGCACAAGACCTATGACCGCTTTCCAAGTCAAGACAACCAGCCCAGAAGTCATTACGACCGATTCCCAGAAGATTCTACCGCTCCAGGAAGCCATACGAGTTGTTAGACTCAAGTTACGACCACGACAGAAGGTTCTAACGTGGTCGTAAGGACTTCCGGCCACGTCTCACCACGTTACAACCGCATACGACCGCTACTCGAGCACTTCCAACCGCATACAACCGCAAACGACCACGTCCGGGGCTTGTCCGACCGTGTTCGACCTCAACTGACCACATCCAGTCGCTCCTAAAGAGCTACGACCACAACCGACCGAGCTCTGACTCGTTACGACCACAACCGACCGACTGCGACTACATCCGACCGGCTACGACCACAACCGACCGAGCCCGAGGCGATCTGACCACGTTCAACCACCTCACAACGTGGTCGAAGACTGCCGACAACCCACGTGGTTGAAGTCGAAGTCTGCCGACTTCCGACCACAGCGGTCGAAGCCTTGGCTTCCGACTGCTTCTCGCTACAACGTGGTCGTAAGCTACTGACTTCTTAACGTGGTCGTAAGCCAGAGCGCCGACTATCGACCGTAGCGGTCGAAGCCTCAACTGCCGACTTCTTCTCGCGTTAATGTGGTCGTAAGCCGCCGACTACCCAACGTGGTCGTAAACCACAGCGCCAACTTCTAATCCCTTCAGCTCTCGACAACGTGGTCGTAAGGCGCCGACTCCACAACGTGGTCGTAAACCACAACGCCGACTTCCGACCGCAGTGGTCGTGGCTTCGACTTACGACTTTCGACCACAGCCAAGGTGGTCGTAGCTGCATTCGACCACGACCAACGTGGTCGTAGCTGCGTTTGACCACGGCCAGAGTGGTCGTAAACGACACTACGTGGTCGTAAACGGTCCTGATGCCCTTCGACCATGGATATGCGACTACGTTGAAGCTACAGTGGAGCCGCGACTACGTTGAAGCTACAGTTGATCTCCGACTACGCTGAAGCTACAGTGGAGCCCCGACTACGTTGAAGCTACAGTCGATCTCCGACTACGTTCAAGCTACAGTCGATCTTCGACCACGGCGGGGTTGGAACTGAACTCGTTAGCTCCGATTGCTACTCGCCAGGAGAAAATGCAGACATGCTTTTTTCCTTAAAATGACACACATGACTGCGACTCATTGGGTCAGCCGTTACTCGAATGCCCAATGACGACATACGACCACATAGTTCTAGACGAAGTCATGAAGGAGTTCCGGTCAGACCAGAAAGCCAGTAGAAGTCATAGTCGAAACATTAGCCCAGGTGGTCGCAATCGATTCCAACCACATATAACAGGCGAATTCATAGCAAACGGCACAGGAGATGTCGACTCGCATGCAGATGTTTCTAGAGGTGTTCGGATGGGCGTGGTCAGATGGCGGTGGTCCAAAGATGGCGTAGTCGAAGATGTCCGTGGTCGAAGATCGCCTTGGTCGCAGAAGCCCTTGGTCAAAGATGGGCATGGTCCAAGATGGGCATGGTCCAAGATGGCCATGGTCCAAGATGGCCGTGATCGAAGATGGCCGTGCTCGGATGGGCGTGGTCAGAGATGGGCGTGCTCGGAGCCGTGGTCGGATGCCCATGATCGAAAGATGCCCGTGGTCGAGCCGCCGTGCGTGGTCGGTATCGACCACGTTGTTAGCGGTCGTTACGACCACGTTGCAGCGAGCGGTTATGACCACGTTGAGCGGTCAGTACGACCACCTTGAGAGAGGTCGTTTACGACCACATTGTAAGCGTGATAAGAAGACGTACGACCAGAGCAAAGGTGATGGAACGTGCTCGGGAGGCGCTACGACCATGGTAAGGTAGAATTGAACTGATCGGGAAGGCATTCGACCACGCTGAAGAGTTGAACGTGGTCGAAAGGCTTCGATCACGATGAAGGAGATTGAACGTGCTCAGAAGGAGGGCAGGGACCATGTTGTAAAGACACTGAACGTGGTCGGTGAAGGCTTCGACGATGTTTTGAAGCTTTGACCACAGTGTGAGTGGTCAGAAGAGGCTACGACTGCGCCGTTAAGCCTTGAACGTGGTCAAAAGGGACTTCGACCACGATGTAAGGAAGTGATCGTGGTCGAAAAGGTGTTTCGATCACGGTTAACACTGATCACCAGCATCACTATGTGATCGGTGAGAGTTGTGATCAAGGTGATTCAAGTGGGGTCGAAGGAAGCGCAGCACACCGACAGAGAAGAGCAGTATGAAACCTTAGTAGAAGGTTTACGACCTCGAAGGAAAGCGGCCAGAATGGCCGACAGAGCGGTCGAATGGCAGCGAGAAGCAGTCGTAAGCAGCCATGGCCGGTTGTAAGTGGTTAGAAGCACTCGTAAAAGGTCGGAAAAGTCCTGGGAGAAGTCATAAGACTTACAACAAGTGGTATCAGAGCAAAATCCAACACTCGAAACAGACATGCATTTATAAAAACGAAACAAGACAACCATAGAAAGAATAAAATCTACGAAGCTAATAATAACACATATAGAACGTGCGGTGCAGAAGCTCTACGTTGTTTGTAGTTGATTATGACTACGGTGTGTAGTCGTAACAGGGCTTGTGGGACTGATCGTGGACGAAAGTTTGGAGTCATAGTCGAAAGTTTGGAGTCATAGTCGGAGTCGGAGTCAGAGTTGGTCTATAATCGTAGTCAAACCCATGTTAAAGTCAAATAGCCGGGTATAAAGGGGATGTAGACATGTGTAGAAAAGCACCAAGCAATTGCGAGTAATAAGGGAGAAAAGCAATCCCTGAATGAACTCGCAGACGTGGTCAAAATTGACTTACGAGCACGGCAAGGCAAAGTAGGAGGTGATCGAGAGGTTTACGACCACGTTGAAGGAGCGCAGCACATGATCGTAAAGGGTTATCGACCACGACCAAGGAACAAAGTTTTTACAACCACGACAAGCTACAGCAAAACCAGAAGACGGTAAGGTCGGCAGGTGATACGACCACATCAGAGAAAGATCGAAAGTGATCCGAAGGCGTACGACCGCAACAAAGAAGTTTGAACATGGTCATAAGGAGGCTACGACCACGTTGTAAAGTCACTAAGTGTGGTCAAAGAAGGCTATGACCACGGTGTAAGTGGTCGTAAGATGAATTACGACTACGGCAAACCGTCAATAGACATGGTCGAAAGGTGTTCGACCACAGCAAAACTGAAAGAGGCATGCTCGAGAGGACCTACGACCACAGCAAGGCAAAGTAGGAGGTGATCGAGAGGTTTACGACCATGTTGAAGGAGCGCAGAACGTAGTCATAAGGGGTTATCGACCACGGCCAAGGATAGTGTTATTACGACCACGGCAAACCAACAGTAGACGTGGTTGAAAGGTGTTCGACCATGGCAAAACCAGAAGACGGTGAGGTCGGCAAGTGATACGACCATATCAGAGAAAGATCGAAGGTGATTCGAAGGCGTACGACCGCAACAAAGAAGTTTGAATGTGATCGTAAGAAGGATACGACCACGTTGTAAAGTCGCTAAGCGTGGTCGTAGAAGGCTATGACCACGGTGTAAGTGGTCGTAAGAAGACTTACGACCTCATCAAACCGTCAATAGACGTGGTCGAAAGGCGTTCGACCACGGTAAAACTGAAAGAGGCGTGCTCGAGAGGACCTACGACCACAACAAGGCAAAGTAGGAGGCGATCGAGAGGTTTACGACCACGTTGAAGGCACGCAGAACGTGGTCGTAAAGGGTTATCGACCACGGCCAAGGACAATGTTATTACGACCACGGCAAACCTACAGTAGATGTCGTCGAAAGGTGTTCGACCACGGCAGTTCGACTCCGACCACACAGAAAGTCTATCGACCACACTCACTCTCTTACAGCGTGGTCGTAACCCTTACAACCACTCGTAAACGCCCACCACCCACTTATGCCACGGTCGAAGCACTTTTCAACCACGCTCATATCGTTTACAAGTGGTCGTAACCCTTTGCGACCGCTCGCCTCGTGGTCGAAGCCTCATCGACCATTCCCAACGTGGTCGTAGCGCCTTATGACCACGTTCATCCCGGCACAACGTGGTCGTAGTCTCCTAACAACCACGTTCAACTTCCTTCGTTTTGGTCGTACGCCTGCAGATCACCTTCGACTTCTCACCAATCTGGTCGTATTGCTTCCTGACCTCACGATCAATCGATTTTGCCGCAATCGATCGCCTTTCGACCGCGTTAGTAATTTTACCACGTGGTCGTAAAATCACTGTTCCTCTGCCGTGGTCGTAGGTGCCTCTCGATCCCGCCTGCTGAGATTTTGCCGTGGTCGAACGCCTTTCGACCACGCCTGCCGATATTTGTCGTGGTCGTAAGTCCCTCCGACCACGTAATCGTTTACGGCCGGCGTTGAACTCACAGCCATGCGGTCGATTTTCGACCACGTAGTCTCCACAACCACACTGTCGTCTTGCCTTCGGCTGAGGGTCCCGCCTGTTAGACTTTCATCTTTTTCCGAATTTATTCCAACAGAGGATTTCAACCGACCATAACTAATTCATTTTAACTCCGAATTGAATGAAACAAATTTCTAAATTTTTCTAAAATCAAAATCTAACCAATGGAAACCAAAATCATGTATTTTGAGTTCATTTGAGTTTTTCTATTTGATTGTTTTGCTGATTTTTATTCGAATTTTTATCTTATGTTGTATTTTACCGTAGCGTTAGCACGGGCACACTACTATACCAGATTAATTAGACCCCTGGGTAAAATGGGCTTCTAGGAAAAACATTTTTGCCCAGCTAGCCCATCTGAAGCCGGAAAGTGTTGCCCTAATACCCCAGCCCCTAGGTGCGCATTGCTTCCTGGCGGCGTGACCATTTTGCTCTGTCTTCAACCTCTGTTCGTTCGCCGCTCACTCGCCCATCTCAATCGCCATCGGATCTTTTACTCGGTTCGCCGCCCTGATCCCCACTTTGGCACTTCATTCCTCTTAAGTCCCCCTTGAATGGTGGGCGGTGGAGGGGGGGACCCTGCACGATGGTGGAGACTAGGGCAGGGGTGGGAGAAGGCAGGACAACGGTGGAGGCTGAAGTGGCGGGGGCGGAGGCGGAGGCGAGGAGGGCAGTGGCGGAGCCCAGGTAGGTGGTGGAAGAGGCTAGGAGGGCAGTGGTTGCCAGGACGTCAGGGGCATAAACCAGGGCGGTGAGGGCAGAGCCTTGGACAGTAGTGGAGCCCAGGGCAGATCTGCTACAATGATAATTTCAGGTTAGGTTCGAATGATCTTGCTGGCTTGCCCTCTGTGATTTTTTATACTCTACAATGTGCACTAGAGTCACAATGCCACTCCACTACTCTTCAGCCTACAGGACAAAACAATAGAAAGGCTATATACCTAAAGGCAGGCATCTCACTGAGTCATGTCTCTTCACATACCACCACTCTCTCCTTCCCCAGGAAATTTCCCCATCTTCCCCAATGTGCTGCAACAGTCCCCTCTCATGCATCTGTCTCCATCTGTAAAATCGCCAGAGCTGTGTCTTGTCCATCTGGCGCCAATTAGAGCAGGAGCTGGATATGGTGCTTGATTTTGTCCATCTAGCGCCAATATGGGAGAGAGGTGCAGGGGTTCAAACTTTTGGCGCCCAATATTTTGTGATTGCAGCTATAAATAAACATTCAGTGTGCCTTGCTCCATTGTTGTTATCAGACCAGTGTGCTCTATCAGGTACGAGTCAATTGCAATTTTTCTTTATGCACCAATTTGATGCATAAAGTTTGCAACAGTAGATTAGAATAGAGGCATCAGTTTGGTATTTGGGTGGAAATTCATAGTTTGCAGTCTATGGGCATGCTACTTCCAGGTGTGCTGAAATGGTAGCTCTTCACACAAATACTTTGCTTTGAGGGGTTCTTGTGGGTGGTTATTGTCGAGCTGGTATCCCCAGCTTGTCATTTTTATTTCCTGTTTGTTACTCTGTCCTGTCAGACTGGTTTTGATGGAGGCTTTCTAATAATGCTGGGCAAGGTCTTGTTTGTGGTCTATAAAAGTATCGCAAAATGGAATTTTATTCATTTTTCTTGAAATGAGTTTAAGATGAATCAGCATCTACCTATGTCCTTGAGAAATATTCAATTGTGGTAAGGGATGCTGTTTAGGTGGGACCATGAAATGCGGTAGTTTTCTGTACTTTAGGCAAGATTGCAACAGAAAGGCTTGCAGCATTATGTTCATATGAGTTTTTGAACTTCATGTTTATATTTTTTCGGGGGATTTAGGATGAGGCCCTTGAAGCGTCTTAGAGTTGAAGCTCCACGTGTTCCAACCTTTGGTGATTTTCATCCTTCAACAAAATGGAGCATAGGTGTTCGAGTTTATCACAAGTATCATGTTGAGACATTCGCTCCTGGTAGGAAGAGGCTAACCTTGGTTTTGTTGGATGAGCAGGTAATGTTCACACATGTTTTTTTAGATATGCTTAGTTACATTCTATTGAATTTTAATGGTGTCTGACTTTGCCTACTGTTAATAGGGCAAAAAAATGGTAGCCACTGTTTACGATGACCAGGTGCATCGTTTAGATCCCCTACTTCGAGAGGGCTGCGCATATTATGTGTCAAGGTTGTCCGTAGAGCCTACGAGGAGAATAGAGCATAAGTGGCTTGCAGAGCATGCTTATGGGTGTGTTTTCACACGTGTCACTACTGTGAGTGAGATACCAAACATGAGTGAGAAGACATTGCCGCTTTTTCCGCCGCTCATGCCACTTAGTGAAGTTTTTGAATTCACCTATCATAATGACATTTATGTTGGTATGTATTTCAGTTGACCACCCAAGTAATAGTGCTTTGTAATGAATCAAAGTTTTACTAACATTTTTTTTCACATGTCAGATGTTATTGGAATGGTCATGTTTGTAAGCACTGTAGGCTATATGCAAGGCTACTACAATAGAAATATACCTTTTAGAAATGTTCTTATAATTGATGGCAGGTATGTACTTTGTTGTAGTATCTTCTTGATTTTATGGTTGCACGTCTAAATTATTTATGTTACTATACTGGTTTCTGGAAATCATTATTGTCCATGGCTCCCAAAGTTTGCTCCTTTGCCACTTAGAACATTACGGTTTGCTGCTATATTTGGTTGTTTTTGCATAGAACGGAACCCCTCTTGTATAATTAATCTATAAATGCTAATGGCCTTCCCTGTATAATTAATCTATACATGCTAATTGCCTTACAAAATTTCCCTTCCCTTCATGACTTGTCTGGTTAGAATATATAATCATGTTTGGTGATTACATTTTCAAACAGATGGAATACCTTCTCAGTTTTTATATAATAGTGATAGTGATAGTGATAATATATGAATCAGAAAATATTTTTTCTTGAGTCTCCCAAATTTTTTATAAAGTAGAATAACCTGCTAAGTTCATATGTTAGATAAAGTGCCATGTTTATAGAGCTTTTATAACACAAAATGGAAACTCAGCCCATGTTTATATTCCTGTAGCTTCAAACCTGTGAAGTTAGTTGTTAAGGACAAAGTACTTACCAGCCATTTGACTAAATGGACGAGATGCTCTGATGATCGAACTATCATCGTGGCAACTATGCTTCGAGCAAGGCGTGAACAAGGTGAGTTGATGTGTGTTCCTTGTTCATTTTGTGTTGATCTACTCTATGTTTTATACTTACTTATTTACTTTTTAGATCATAGCCTGCACACTACATGCTTCAGTAGGGTGCACTTTGAACCTAATGTTGCAGTTGCACGCGATCTGAGACGGAGGTAAACATAATTTTGATTATAAATTTTTTAGTAATTAGTTTTAGCTATATGGTTTATCATTTATGGAATCTTTTGTAGGCTCAACAACGAGCTTATTGGAAATGCTTCTCCATGACATTACTAGGGGAAGTAAATGCAAATCTTTTGGCTAAGGGACCTCTAGCTATATAATTGCTAGAAGTGCAAGACTCATTTTGGTGGAAGTAGATGTGATTTGTCATGAAGGAAGTTGATATGGTTCTTTTGGCTAGGATATTCATAGCTAGGATGCTTGCTAGAAGTAGATGCAAATGTTGTGGCTAAGATACTTCTAGCTATCATGCTTGCTAGATGATTGTGCTTCAATGTGTAATTTGACGCATAGCAAATTGGACATGTGTTCATGCCATTCTATCTAATTTTAGTGGTAGTATTTGTAGTATCAAGAAACTTTCTTATATATCTGTGGAATGGAGTTATATCCTAATTGAATATCACTAGGAACAATGAGTGCATCCATTTGTGAATTGTTCGATGACGTCTTGTCAATATCTTTTATCTTGTCCATGGAATATGCTCATACAGGTGTTTAGCTTGCTGTTTTCTGGATGAGAGATTTCCCATATGTAACTGGGTGTTCTCTTTTCAGCTTGTACCATGTAACCCCTGTGGAAAATTTTTATTTGTGAATTGCAATTAATTACATCTCTCCTTTTTTTGGCAATCCTTGTAAGTCAAAGTCTTTCTATATGTGGATCTATAGTGTTCTTGTTTGATAGACTAATCTTAGAGTATTTCCTTTGCTCCCTATCATTTTGCAATTAGACTTTTTAAATGTTATGATTATGTTTTAATCCATAGCAACGCACGGGCATCCAACTAGTACAATAAAAGAAATTTCGGCAGCGCCGGAAAGTTCGAGACGCGCAATTGGGGTTGGGCCGCCCTAGCGAGAGCGACCCGTTGGATTGGGCTAGGATTGTTTTTTTTTTGCCCTTTTTTCGCAAGGTGGGCGCCAGCTGGCCGCTCCCAGACGGTGCGGCGCATTTAGGACAACAATGGTACATATCAGTTTGTATGTAAATATGTATCATATAGAAGTAGGATTTTGGGTGGTTTATTTGGGCTGTGGTTTATGACTTCTAAATTAAAATTTTGAATTTTGTTTGTTCGTAAGAAAGAGTATGGAGAGACATTCACGTGTGATTTTGACCGATATAAATGAATTCGACACAGTGTCTACTACAATCGACTTGTAAACTCCGCCTTGAAAAACACACCGTTAAAAAGTTAGTTATTATAGTATAAGCTAAAAGTCATAAGCCTAAATGCTAAAAGAACCTAGCCTTTGGCTCTAGTTGGTATTGCACATTTAGGGCATATATAAGGGCATATGTCAGCTGTCTGTAAACCTATACCATGTATGATTTTGGATGATGTGAAGGAGAGAAAGAAGAGAGAGAAAAATATTGTTTAGTATTTAGTAGACAGTTTTCTACTATATATATTATTGTATGATATAGATAAATATATATACAACACATTAATTATATGAGACTATTACATATAACTATATAGATAACTGAGGGCATGTACAATGGTATTGACAGTTGTTATCTGTAATACACCTCTATGTCATTTATAAATAAGACTAAAGACAACTCGTACACCAGATTATCTATATAGTTATCTGTAGTGATCTTATATAATTAATGAATTATCTATACAATAATATACAAAATAGAAAGTTGTCTATATGGCCGTCTGTTAAATAGTACATATCATCTTTCTCTCTTCTCCTTCTCTTTTCTCCACATCATCTAAAATTTCATGTAGCATAAATTTATAGATAGCTGATATCTATCATTGTGCATATCCTTATTGAATGAATTATTTTTAATTTTATCTATAAATAATACGAAGAGTTATTGTAGACAACCATTGTATATACCATCAGACGCGTCGTTGCCTTCAGGCGCTTGTTAATTTCGATCATGTCGTTCTCTTTCAGGGATTTGCTGGCGTGCCTCAAATTGTCTGCTGGTTTAAGGAGAGGGTAATCCGGTTTGCAAGCTTTCTTTTCTCCAGGGAGAAATATCATCGAGAGCAAATAGTAGTATTTAGAGATTTTTTTCCTTAGCCTGTTTCCATTTTTCTTCAATCCTCTGAAGTGTCTAGACGGCTGCATTTATTTTCAAATAATAGGTATCCACATGGTTTTTGTGATATGATAATCTCTCTGGCGTACCTGTGACAGTTTTTTAGTGAGACTGGAAGAGATCGGTGTCCAGATGGCTGATTTATTTTGAGGCGAATGGTGACCAGAACTACCCAAGAAGGCCAGGAGTGTGCTTGGCAACAGTGACGCTCTTCAACGATTTCACTCCGTTCGTATCGGGACAGGCCATCCTATCCTAAGGCCCAATTGCTACGTGGGCCATGTAATTGGGCTACAATTGTACTGTACTAATTGTTTTCCAACAGTAGCAGCAGCGACAATGCATGCTTTGTTTGTTCTACAGAACAGGCCCATCCGTCACCTGATAATGTTCCCATGAAAAACTTGGCCCAGTATCCAGCTGGCCGGTCTCTCCAGCTGCCGGCGTTCGTGCACTTTTTAGGTTTGATCCCGTGAACTATTGGATTCTAAGTGTGTTTAGGACGAGAGACTATTCAGTTTTCACTCTGTTGTAGAGGTGATCCAATCCTCTATGAGAGAGTTTTATAATAGGCCTAATAGTATAGGAGCATATATATAAAGAAATGTATCAATGTACTCTCATCTTTTTGTAATTATTAAGGGGTATTATAAGAATTTCTCATCCTATTTCATTCATGTATATAAACCCTCTAAAAAAGGTACGAGAGAGGCAGATCCTTTTATTCTTACTCACCAGCTCTCTTTAACTCTCTTAGTATTATGTCTCCCATGGAGAAGAGTACTCTATACCCACTGTTATAGCTATGCTACAATAGTTGGCGTCGTCCATGAGTGCTCGTGCCGCGAGCACCCCATATGCTGCCATATCCGGGGGTACTTCCGGCAGCTGCCCCATCACACCTACAGAGGTGGAGCAGCGTTTCTCATGGTCGGATACCAGGGAGTCAGCCTCTGTGCATGACGTAGATCGGCTCCGAGCTGTAAAGGTGGAGCGGCATTTCTCATCGCCGGACACCAGGGAGTCGGTCTCCGCGTATGGCAAAAACAGGCTCCAGCCGTTAGCAATAGCTTGTTGAGCCTCCGCGACTCTGTCCGACTACCTCGTGGTTGTAGACGCCTGTCCGACCACTCTGTAGTCGTAGACACTTAAGGCTTCACCTACGATCACGTCGTGGTCAACTCTTCGCCGACACTACGACCTTCTCACAGTCGAGACTTCATTGACGCCAGTCCGAAGCGTGGGGACGAAGTGCCCGCTGAAAGATCAACCTCCGTTTAAGTTGGTTTTAGTGATAATGACAAATACTATTATGATATTTTAGTGATAACGACAAATCTATATATGAGACTACTATGTTTATTTAAGTATATTAATGCTTAGTATCATTTAGATGAAAAGTATGCATTCAATATCTTTTTTATAATCTTGTTGCAATTCTCACATCCAAATATATGATTAAATGACAAATCTATATGTAAGACTAATATGTTTTTGTAAGTATATTATTGCTTAGTCTAATTTGGATGAAACGGTGGAATCAAAGAGATATACATTCAAAATTACATTTTCAAATATTAATGCATTCCTTGAATCCAAAATATAGATTGGACTCTACAAATAGTACAAAATGCATATGTGCATATGTCTTTACTACACATACTAGTACGCACACATTTAAGGGGAGTCTACTCTATATTTTGAGGTTTCATAAGTATTATCCATGCCTTCTTTAATACACATATTTAGAATCTTTACTTTGAAACACATCCGTTGAGTATATATAGCTTGTGTGGTTTATATATAACTCATTTGCAATCGGGTTGGTATCTAACTTCTTCATTATGTGTTAATGGTTGGATGATTATTGACAACTAGATAAGTAAGTTTGCTTAAAGCTTATCTTAGAGTATATAAGTGTTGTGTACATATTGTATACTCGCAACTTAATATTTCTATCTCACTATTTGTTGGGATTGTCTTGAATTACCAAAAAAAAAGGAAAGATTGTTGAATCTAGTCCCTTCATTATGTGTTAATGACGAAGTTTGGTAATTGATGGCAATTGGTTTGTGCACTAACATTTCCCATGAATTGAATGAGTAGGTTAGGTTTCACGAATGAAGATGATTTGGGATGACTTGTCATGACCACAACATAATAATACGTCTTTCTATGAACACGATAGGGTCGTGGGCTTTGCCCTGACCACTTCGTGATTGTAGACCCTTTCTTAGACTATGATCTAGCCCTGGGCTTCACCACGACTACCTCATGACTATAGCACATCTCTCCACCATCTCCAACTCACCTGAGTCCAATGCTGGGACCCTCTCGTGACGCGGGCAACTCTACGGAGTATAAAAAATCGCACGGTGGCGCCGCTCCTCGGTGTACTCAACGGAGTATAAAGTGCCGGGAACTTAGCCGTCCTGGATAAATCTACGAATTATAAAAATCGCATAGTGGCCCTGCGCTCCAGTGTACTCAGACGAACAACATCGAACATCCGACTACCTCGTGGTCGTAGACGCTTTGTTCGTCCACCTCGTGGTCAAGACCCCTTCCGACTATCCCGCGATTGTGACTTCATCCGACCACCTCGTGGTCATAGATGCTTCGTCCGACCATCTCGTGGTCGTAGATGTTTCATTCGACCGCCTCGTGGTCATTGACGCTTGCTCTGACCATCTCGCGGTCATGACGTCGTCCAACCATCTTGTGGTCATTGGCGTTTCTTATGACCATCTCGTGGTCGATGATGATTCGTCCGATCGTCTCGTGGTCGTGACTCTATCCGCCGCCTTTGTCGACGCAAAGTTCGAAGGGTAGGGACGGACCGCGTGTCGGAGGTTCGTCTCGCCGCCGCCTTCATCGACCCCAAGTCCGAAAGATGGGGGACGGGCCGTGTGCGTTAGAGGTTCGTCTAGCCGCCGCCTTCGTCGACCCTAGGTTCGAAGGGTGGAGGATGGGCCACGCACCAAAGGTTCATCTCACCGCCGCCTTCGTCGACCACGAGTCCGAAGGATGGGGGACGGGCCGCGCATGTCACAGTTTCGTCTCGCCGCCGCCTTCGTCAACCCCGAGTCCGAAGCTTGGAGAAATCAGAAGAACACTCGGTTTCCTCACTCCTCTTTCCCCGTCTCGCTTCGAGAATAAGACATGGGTCATGGGCATATCACGCACCCCACTTATCTCACACACGTATCTCTTACTTATTTTCCTACCGCTTCTGCCCTCTTTGTAAAAGCTACTTTTTTAACTATTACCATTTACTTTCGGTTAAAAATCATCCGACCAATATAACAGGGCCTTGGTGGCTTGGCCACGAGAGGAGAGGCCTCAGCTCCGCGCAGTCCCTTGACAGCCACGGGAGCGAACGAATGGTCCAACCCCACTACCACCTTCGCAGATGTGGCCATGCCATTTGATTTGATCGCCTGCCCAGTCGCACGCACGCACTCGCGGCCTTTCAACCCTGCACCATTTCTCGTTTGCTCATCGCTTCTTCTCGGCCTCGGATCCATTCGTCCACCGTAACGTGGCCAAAATCCTCGTCACTTCACCGATTCCTGACCAGGCGTGTGGTAGTAATCCTTGACTTTGCAACCTCCCCGTCTAGTATGATCCATTCATCCAACTATCCAAGAGAGTTCAGTTCACGTAGGTCGCGAAGGCTTTTTTCCCGTGCGGCCGGGCGTCCGTGGCTAGCTACGAGAGGCTAGACTTGCGTCATATCACCACACTGACGTACATGCATTGCCAAGATCAAACGCAATCAACGGAGTACGAGACAAGCAGACGAGGAACAAGCAATCGCCGACCGTGATCTGAGTACATGTCAATAGCTCGTCGTTAGCTAGCTAGGGTTCTAGATTGGAACGTCGTTTCAGGCTTTGTGCCATCTTCTTCCTACCGTACACACGTTGCGTTTTACTCGATCGTGTGGCTGCTGTTCGATCACTTTGGGAGAGCGTGGTGCCGTGATTATCATATCTAACGATGTGATCTTATTGGAATCAAGATGTCGGCAACAGATTGCGCTGTGACGGAGTGATGGGTAGAGACCGACCGCATTTTCGGTAGGCGCTTTGAGCCTGAGGACCACATCGCCTGGTTCTTTCTACCTCAAGCAGTACTCTCCTCTCACCAATAGAACTCTGGTGACGATTCGCTCGCCATTGCTGCCCGTCTTTTGCGCACCGTGCAGCGCTCTGCTGCCATCTTTCCTTGCCTCGGGCTGTCGCCTCTTGCCGTGTCTTGTCGCGGTTCCCGGTCTAACACGGACGCGTGCAGCTTGCTTCACGTGGCTGGCGTTGCTTGACCGACGAAATCGACGGATCGATTTCCTGCCGCTGGACGAGACGAGACGACGGCGACCTCGCCTGGCTCCTCTGCACGGGCTCTGCAACGCGCGCCGGGACAGGGGACACCGAGAGTCCGAGACTGCGTGTAGAGACCTCGGGAGCGCAGCGCGAGACGGTCCGAAACAGAACCGTCGGAAGACGATTTTTTCAGCGGCTAAGTTGATGCCATTCGTTTGAACTGAAAAATAGTAATTTATAACTAAAATTATATTATATCTGATTAAAATTATATTATAATTGATGGTAGTCTATTTAGTATAATTAAAGTTAAAAAAATTAAAAATAGAAAAAACAGATTAGTCCATCACAGACAATGCAAATAAATACGAGAAAAAGAACCGGTAAAAAAAGCTTTAAAAAGCCAAAAAAGATGAAATTTATGATAGCGAAAAATAAGCCAAAACCCAAAAAACTAAACCCGAAATAAGCGGGGCCCTAATAATCGCTTAGGCTTGATACCAATTATTGGCTTTGTCTCAAGAGAAAACGCATATATCGTAAATATAAGAGAATTTTTAAATTTCTCTATTTTCTTACAAAATCGGTTACGAGTTTTCTCATTATATAGACTAATACTCTTCTACTAGCATACGTATTTGGACTTCAAATTGATTACGACTTCAACTTAATTTACATATAGAGACGCACTCTACTGCACCTCGAACTCAATTAAACTCATCAAGATTATTTCCAAAAACTTTTGCGTGAACAATTGATAAAATCCCAAAGGACCTGTAACTTCTCTCCATTTTCAATTTCCAATCAATCAGATCTGATCTACCACTTCTTCTCCCCCAAATCCGTCTACCATGAACAGCTTGTGAGCCCTTTGTAATCCAGGACAATCTGTTCCTGTCTGCCAAGGCCTAGTTGTGGTTTCAGGACCCGTGGCAAGGGCGCAAGCCCTTGGCGTCGGTAGGCATGCCTACGACGAGGAGGCGAGCACAGGGGCCCTACGCCGGCCGTGGCAGCAGCGCAGCGGAGGCGAGGTGGGCAGGTGGCGGTAGGCTACTTGTCAGGTTCATTTCTTCAGCAAGAAATTCAGAGGAACCTTCAAGGCAGAAGTCAGCAGACAAGCAAACGTTTTGGTAGGTTCACTCAATGAACAAAAGATGACTGAGAGTTAACATGAGGAAGCATGAAGAAATCTGATGGTGGAAGGTGTTTTCGGATGCTAGTGTGGGGCACTGTAGAAGTCACCCTTTTGTCATTTGCTACTGTTAATTTCTGAAGTTTCAATCATTTGCGTTTACACTTACTACTGTAATATTTGACTTAATGGACTGGGGAATTTATAACTCAGGAACTGTGAATGGAAGGCAGGGTGAACTCTCTGATATCATTTCCTTTAGCTGGTAAAGTAGTTTAGAACCCTAGTTCGTTAGTTTTTCCCCAAGTCCATACCACCAGTGACAGATTCGGACATCATTTTGCCTCGCTTATTCCTGGGGGCGTGACACTACTGCGACGAGTATAGGTGTCGCTATCCATCTTCTTTGCCTCGTCGCCGGTCGGGCGATGAAGTTGTATGATGTTATGTTTTATCTCATCAACCATCCTAAATAATTTGTTTATTTATTTATCAGTCGATTTCCTGTTATATAAGTACTTATGCCTGTTGATTATATTCAGTGGCAGATGTGGATGATGACTTAGGGAGAATAAACAGCTGATTTGCGCATGATTCTTCCTGGTTTGAAATTCATGGGAAACATAGTAAGCACCAGCAGCTGCAAGCTTTCCTCTTTTGATTTATTGAAACTAGCATATTTGCCCACGTAATTACACGGCTAGATATTATAATATAGTTGTCTTTGGTACACAACTCTGCCATCTATAATTGAAATACAATTGTATTTGCTATACAACTATAATAAACATATATAATTAATCTGCACCATTATAATCTAGCCTCATCAAAATAAGTGATGAAGATGTTTCTCTTTTTCTCGATTAATGTGAGAATTTCTAGGATTTTTTCTTTTTTAGAATTATTATGGGATTTTCTTGCCATCAAAACAAAGGAGGTGCCTTGAATCTCACCAGTTGTTTTTTATTTATATAGATGACCTTATGTAACAGCTCATGATGAAATATCTCAGCTTGACATGTCAAAGCAAGAGAGCTTATTTTGAGAGGACTAGCTGAAGTGCATGTAGTAGTACGATGTTAGTGGTAATTTATTTTCAAGATTGTTGCCTATTTTTGCTTAATCAACATGTAGCTATGGTACAGTTAATGGCAATATTGCTGCCCACTTTTGCATTGAAGTTACGCTACAGATTTTTTTTTTCTTCACCAAAAAACTGAATACTGGCTGGGATAATATAAGTTTCTGCCAGAAGCTCAGAATAGAGGAAGCATCACCAGCTTCGTACGTCTTTTATGTCCCAACTCCTAACACTTCACCCTCCCTTGATACCACCGTTCAGTGCCCTGATCTGATAGTGTAGGAAGTTGGCCAAGAAGGATGGATGAAATGCTGGGATTGATGATCCATGGATTTCAAAGCGCCTTGCATGTTGACTTTACAAATATTCCGAATGGTTTCGTTTCTCATTTGGCCATACCTATATATAGTTTGTAAGCACCTGATGGTTAGAAGCAAGGGCGGAGTCACACACGGGCAGGATAGGCTTCAGTCCGGAGTGTGAAGAAATATCTAGTGTACAGTCTGAATAAATTTAGTTCAGCTTGGGTAATATTTTCATGATCCAGCACAGATAGACTAGATCATTCCACCACTGAGCCCGGGGCGTAATCAAATCCTGGCTCCGCCACTGGTTAGAAGGAACCTTGAGTTCAAAGGTGAGGAGTCTGCCAATCTTTTCAAATCAGTTGTTTTATACTCTTCAAAAGTTGGATGTTATAAAATTTGTCAGTATCACAACATATTTTTACTTCATTTATGTTACAACTTGAGATTTACTAAACTGTTATATGTTGTAGCCTGTAGGATTCATGAGGAGAACTGATACGTGAGAGGGCAAGAATAATTGATGATGGGAAAAGCATTCGGCTTCCAGTGGTAGTGTAGTGTGTGTTTTCATGTAAACATTTTATATCTGTGTTGTTGTACGAATGAACATATTTTTGTACGGCACTCTTTTACATATGCGTCAGATGATGTTTGTACGAAACAAATGTTCAATTATTAACATTAAATTATGAATGTTTGAATTTATAGTCATATATGTGTTCTTTATGTGATTCTCATGACATGGGATTGTAACAAAAAAAAAGGGTCATTAATGTAATGATATTACGATACTAGTGATTGTGTTATTGATTTTCATAATAAAAGGTGGTCGCTAATACCCTAAAAAGTAATCACTAGGGTATTAGCAATGATCAAAAGTGGTCATTGTTTCTTTATAATTAACGATGGCATCTATCCTGTTGTTAAAAAAATAATGATGAAAAGTTATATATGATCGTTAATACTTATAACGATGGAGTCTTTAACGACGTTTTAATGACCAGATCTGCCGCCGTTAATATCCATTTCTCTAGTAGTCTCTTCCCGATCCCCTTCTGCTGTCTCCGACTACCACATGATCAATCGATATGGCCGCTGCCGCTACTAGTAGGGCCTGTTTGGGAGAGCTCCACCAACTTCAGATTCACGAAAAACGTGGATCTGGAGCTGGATTCACCGTGGAGCAGCTCCATGGTGGATCTGTGATTCATCAAAGTGTTTGGTACAGCTCCACCTCCCTCTCTATCTCACTTCCACCTGGGCCCCACGCGTCAGGGGGCAAAATGAAAAAAAATCCCGGCGGCGCAGGCGCGGCAGCGGCCGGCGCAGGCGCGGCAACGGCCGGCGGGCGAGGCGGCCGGCGGCCGGCAGGCACAGGCGGAGAAGAGGAGGAGGCGGAGCGGCCGGCGGGCGAGGCGGAGCGGAGCGGCCGGCAGGCGCAGGCGAGGCGAGGCCGGCGGCCGGCAGGCGAGGCGAAGGCGCAGGGGAGGACGGCGCAGCGACGAGAAAGAAGAAAAACGAACCGTTTTTTTGTGTAATCAGTGGCATGGTGGGTAATTTTCCCCAACTCCACCAATTTGAGTTTGGTGGAGCACCCCTTGAGGTGCTCCACCAATTTGGTGAATCTGGAGCTAGATCTATGGTTTTGGTGGAGCAGATCCACGGTGGAGCTGCTGGAGCTGGAACTGTTTGGCTTGGAAAAGTGGATCTGGATCTAGATTTGGTGAATCTGGAGCTGGTGGAGCTCTCCCAAACAGGCCCTACTAGTGAGAAAAAAGGGAAGGCAGGCAGGGCAACGACGACCACCGTACGTACTGCGTGATTTGTTCGCCATTGGAGAGATCTCATGTCGGCGTGAGGAGGAAAAAAGGGAAATCTTGAGGCCAGCAACGCTCCAAGGCCGGCCCTAGCTAGCTGCCTCCATCCAAATGATGCTCTTTATTCCTGACCTCAAAGTCCTGTTGTGTACTTGTGTTAATTCTGTTCGTGTGTAGATATGTATATATGCTTGTGCATGTGCCCAACCAGCCAAGAACAAATGCTCTGCTCGATCGAATGATCGATTGATCACGGATCACCCCTTTTTGCTCATGGCCCCAGAGCTGCACAGCTGGGGCTTTACTATTTCAGGCATACAGAAACGTCCTTGTTCCTGCAGTTTTGAAATCTCTCGCTCGAGGCCTCATTGCACAGTGGCAGCGCTATCACCTCACCGAATTGCACCCATGAAAAGTACAGGTGGTGTGTTGTAACGCCCCGATTTCTAAGATCCATAGGTTTTCTCGCAACTATCTGAAACATTTAGCTGCGAGGTACTGTAATCGAGTATACATCGTACCAATACAAGCTTGTTTTATAAAATCCAAACTTTATTACTGGATTATGGCTTAACAGCTAAATTTTTCATAATGGGACGTACGGCCCAAAGTTATGATATAATACAAAAGTAATACTATAGGCGCGCCTGAGCGAGAATAGTCCTACCCCCAGATATCGTCTACTTCGTAGGAATCCTCGAAATCCTCCTCCATGGGTTCCTTATTTTGTTCCCAAACTTTATCTAATGATATTTTAGCAAGTATGAGCATAACCGTACTTAACAAGCCACACGCCTGATGTCTAATGATGATTCCTTTTTATTCGGATCCTGCTTTGTTTTCTTTCCAAAGACAGCAGCAACCAATTCCTTCTTTCCTTATTCTCCTCAACCTTCCATGCATGATGTCTAGGGTAGTAGCCAAATGGATTTCTTGAACGCTTGACGCCCATTGGTTCTGACAAATGGGGTGGCGTCATCTCATGCTCCTCCATGCTTTGGCTCCAAAATCTTCAAGTTGCTCAAATCTAACAATGCACAAGAAATTGGCATGAGGTAGTATATTACTCTTATTAATAGAGGGAAACTTATTAAGAAACAAATTCACCTGTTTATTTAAAAGTTTGGCTCTCGCTCTAGTTATCGGGCCTTTTGATTCTTCATGAACACTTGGAGAAGTAGATGATATAGTAGTAGTAGGGATGTCCTCATCAGCAGTAGCGGTGGGGTGGTTGGCAGACTCCGTGGCACCTCGGCCTCAGCGCTTCCTCGATTGGCGAGTTGTGGTGGTTAAAATTTCGGCGTGACATGTCAGCCATGAGAGAGAAACAAGGCTCATTTAAGGGTGGTGTCAGAGCACGGTGAGCGAAGGTATAGCACCGGCAGGGTGTGCAGCGGCGAGCAAAGTCTTGGCGGTGACGAACGGGGAGAAGCCAGGTGGAGGGGAGGGAACAAGGAGATGGCGGTTTTTTGAATGACGCCAAGGACAAGGGGAAGCGTAAAGCCGGGAAATGAATGCGTAAAAAGGCCAGGAATTGCCGAATTAGGAAAGATTTCAAATTAAACCGAAATTCAACAAAACTTCAAATTCGTTTTGAATTCTGGGGCGTGTCATGTGTTGTACTGCTCAGTGGATCTTCTCATCAGCAAATCTGAAGGCATAATTCATCAACAAATGGATCTGAATTCGGAGCTCTCTTACCTACCCCTCCTCCTCAACTGCCATTAATTCTTGCAAGTTGCACCGCCAGGATGTGAATAATTACCCATACTAAACACAGCATGAGGTGTCCTAATCATGTGCTGCATGCATCACTGATGCGCTCACTATATTCCATGTTCCTCCTAGTGCCACACCATGGCTGGATTGCTGCTGCAGCTAGCCATTGGCATCAGTCACCATATGGCCCCTGCCATGAATGGCACAAATTCTCTTTACCTTTCCTTTCTCCCATGGGCATCATTGCCTGGAGGAAGATTGCCGATGACAATTGACAATACACTTTTTATTCCCCTTTATCGTCGACTTTACGGTGGATGGCCATCGGCATCTCCCCCAGCTTTTGATTAATCGTGCCGCACGATTCGTCCCTGTCATATGTTTGACAAATGCTAAAGCAATCTCAGCTCTTTCGTTAGTTAATTGAGTTCTTCAGCGAGTGACCATGCCCGCCTGCGGCATGCTGCGACAGTAAAGAACAAGAGATCGAACGCATTGTACACATGCTTTTCGATCGATCCATTGGACGTGTCGATTGAGTGGAAATGCGAGGTAATTCAGAGGGGTACAAAGTGGATGAGGACAAGCTGTCAGATGTTTGGCTGCAAAAGAAGCCAGGTATGGTCCAAACTCTGAACCATGCCAGCAAAGCAAGAATCATAAAGTATACTAGAGATAGCCTGATATTTAGTTGATGGTAGTGGCACCATGAAGAACTATGATTAATTGATGATTGTCGTAACCCAGGTGTCACCTCTAGAATATGGTAGAAAAAAATTAAAGGAACAGGAAAAACAAGCGAGATGGTGATTAATTACAGGACTGTCTTATATGTTTACCTTCATAATGATTTTCCTACTTTACCCTTTGCTGCAACTGTGTGCGCTGTAGTTTTCCTGATGCGCCCTCCTGAACTGCCAAATTAAGCAGTCAAGATCACACGACAAATCGAATAATTAGGTCAGGCCTCATTGCTTTGGAGTGCAGATGTTACATCGCCATTATCTGCGAGACTACAGCCTCGAGTCTATGATCGCCAAGAAAAGACAGGCTACATGTAGATCGATCATTCATCGATCGCCATGCTTGTTTCCATCCGTACACCTGCTCTGCTCGCATTACTTGCATGTCACCCAAAAAAGTTGCACCTTTCCCTGCTCGAAACAGGACGATGGGAGGCCCCCGACTTTCCTGCCCAGCTCCATGATTTGGGCACAGGGAGGGAAGAAAGGACAGCCTCAAACCTGAGCCTCACGCTGCGGCAAAATCGTTACATACCGGGAGCTCACGCACTGGCCGAGAGACTGCCATGTGGGCCCACGTCCCAGTGTCCCAGATGCCAGTCTGCAGAATGCATGGTGACCACGGTGACACGGTCTTGATCAGAAGAGTTCGTCAGGGTTTCAGGGTTTCTTGCTTCCATGTCTGTTTGGGACGCCGAGATCGAGCAGGAATCTGATCCGATGGTGTGCATCATTCTCCGGCCTCCATGCGGGCATGATCGGTGGAACTGGCCAGAAGCGACGGCCTGAGACGGACGCTTCCTCGCCACACATTTCGTTGCAGGGAGGGGGTCCCTTGGTGCTGAAAAGGTTGAGTGGACTAGGCACTGTTACTTTCTTCAGCCATGGCCAGGTCAAGAGAGAGAATGGTGCAGCTAGCTGTGGCCTGTGGGAGCCGCTGTTTTCTCGCATGCCACTCCCATGCCTGACGGATCATTTTCCCAGGGGAGCAAAGCAATGGCTACTTGCTTTTCCTTTTTTTTCTTCTTCTCTGACTCTTGGTGATCAAGGCTTCTCGCAATCGGAAAAAAAAATTGGATGCTTCTCGCAACGTACTGAATTAAACTCTGGTTTGTTTCTCGTTCAAAAGACGTTGTAAATTAATTGGGTGCTTCTCGCAGCATGCGTACTGAAACTCTAATTGGTTTCTTTTTCTTTTCTTTTTTTGTTGAGCTCTTAGACTGATTGGTTTCTTGTTTGATGGATAGGAAGGTGTCTGATCTCAGTTCGTGCCATGTTCGTGTCAAGTATGGGCAGGGGCGGAGCCACACCCCGAGCTCTGCTCGGGGTGTAGAAAAATATCTAGTGTACAGCCCAAGTAAATTCAGTCTAGGCTAGGTAATATTTTATGGTCTAGCTCAGATAGTCTAGATCATTTCACCACTGAGCTCAAGAGGTAATCAAATCCTGGCTCCGCCACTGAGTATGGGCACCAACCCAAGATGTAGCGTGGAGCGGCACTAGGGACAGGTGCCGGGCGGCACCCAATATGGCATCGCCGGTGCAACCGACTATACCTAAATTTTCTTTTCCGTTTAGTATTCTTGTCTCTTAGTATTAATATGTATTTCTGTATTATAATGTTTTAGACATCCTATCTATTGAAAATAATATTGACTTGTCAAGTTATAGAGTGTCAAGATCTTGATGCAATCGACATCAGGTTAAAATTGATTAGTTTGTTTCCTTTATTAAACTTTTCTTATTTAAGTTGTTCCATATATAGATCTATATATGTACTATAAATATAAATATCAAGGTTAAGATGAATAAGAGAAAAAGAAAAGATGTCAAGTTATGCCGATGTCGGAAAAATCTGTGTTCTTCTCCGTGTTCGTATGTGTGAGTTTTCTCCAGTTAACCAACACTATCATCCTATGTTTATAATCTCTTCTCACATAGTTATTTACGTCTATTTTCGTAACAGAAGGAATGAGGATCCCATTTCAGAGACATGTAATGCTTCATCAGGCATCGAGTGAATGACCAGAGGAGTGAAATCTACCAGCGGAGTAAAGTTCAAAGGATCTCCTTTCTGGCATGCGACGCACCCGGACCGATATATGGCTCTGAGCAAAAGTAGTTACCGGCTTACTGCAGGAGGAACAAGTGCTGCATGCTACGCACTGATCCGTATAGTGCAGGTCACAGAAGCGCTAAAGCTAGCTGCTTCACTAGCTGTTGGATTGGAGCAGTGTTGGGGCAGCGTACGTGAGGTTTTACTTGCTTCTGAACTTTCTCAGGGTCACGGCGAACACACCGTCAAGGCTGCATGTGTAGATGAGATAGGAATTAATCTGTCTACCTGCAGGCTGCAGCGCGCCAGGGTCACTTGTGCCTGAGGTAATTCTGCACCAGGCGCACGGTATTCTGTATACTGTCTCAAACTGGGATTCAGAAATCTCAGGACGCTCAAGGAAGGCATCGTCTGAACGTGCTGCCGCCGTGTGTCCGTGCCAAGGCAACGTACTTAGTGGCCATTTTCGTCCAGTCATTCGCCGTGCAGAGAGAGAGAGAGAGAGAGAGAGAGAGAGAGAGAGAGAGAGAGAGAGAGATTTGAGAACAATTGGCACATGCATATCGAATTGTAGATGGCCCAGGGCATCATATCCTGAATTAAAAGAACGGATTTGTTAGTTCTTTTAAAGAAAAGGATCGAAAGCTAGCTTACCTCGTATTGCAATTCATAGTATTTAGTATTTTAGTAGTTTAATTAGCTTGTTTTTGTAGTATAGGCTCCCGCCGTTTACTAATACTACCACGCCGCTCGTTTTTGCTCTACTTTCTTCAAGTTCTTAAAACGCTTCCATTCGCTTCACTGTTAGTATATGCTCGATTCAAACATAGTGAAAAACTATTGGTAGGGTAGCGTGATTTTGGTGTAATTTAAGTACTGTCGTTTCTGCGACAACTGTTGGGCCACGTTCCCGAGCACAATATTTTAATCTCGGTGTTAGCAGCTAACCCAGGTTACGATCACGACGGGCTCAGAGAAAAGCTGCAGCGTCAAATCCGGCCGTCGCTCTACGCAGCAAGAGGCTTTTGCAATTAATTAGCCACTGACTGAATGATTTGTGGTGGCTTTTTGCTGCACATTGTGCTGTTCTTTGTTCAGACTTCAGGCCGAGAGGGTTTATTTGAGCCATTCCTCTTGCATTGTTCAGGCAATCATTTGGAGACCAGGGGTTTATTTGAGCCATTCATCTTGCATTGTTCAGGCAATCATTTGGAGACCAGGAGCGACTCTCCTACTACTGGTAGTATCCATTTGATCACGGTGACTTATATCCTAATCTTTTAGTATTTAAAAATATATGCTATAGAAGTCCTAAATGAATCTTAATGCTATTAGGATTCCTTTTCATTAAAGCACGATTTCTACTCCACTTTGGAGGATGATTAGGGGACTATATCAAGCCATGAGAGGTTGTCATGAAAAAACCAAGCAATAAAAAAAGAAGTCACTTGTCCAAAGGTAGATAGGTTATTCTTTAGCACTAGATTTTTGTATATGGCAATGATTCCAATGTCCTAAAAGATTCAAGAGGGTTGTGATAGAGTGACAGTCCCTTATTTTAAGGTTATGATTAAGGAATTTGCGGTCAGCTTCACCAAATCTTTTCTATCTCATTATGTTTGTTTCAACGTTGTTATTTTGATTCTATCTACAAGATTCATCTTCTTCGTTCTTCAAACATACATGCTTGTACCGTATCTCATAAACTCTAATTCGATCTAAGAGCCGCTGTGTATCAGAAGGGTAATCTGATTTGTGAGTGGGTCGGTAAAACATTAGGTGGTATAAAATCAATAATGATGTCGATGATATGAAATCAAGTAGAAAATTTTGACGACGGAGAAAATTTCAGTATGTAGCAATACATAATGAATGATGTCCTTATTAAGCATGAACTAATCGATGCTCTTGAAGGGGACAAACTAGAAAAGACGTTTGATGAAGAACTGAAGGTGATGAAGACTTCAGTTATCAAGGAGAATCCACCGAAGAAATTATAAGAAAATTTAGAAGAATCGTATATAACAAAAATCGCTGATAAATTGGTGGGTCTGAAGCGCCAACTGTACAAGTTGTGCGTAGAGGAATGTATACAGTTCGTTGACTATCTCAATACCTTCAACAAACTTATCACACAACTGACTAATATCGATGAGAAAATTAAGAATAACAACAAGGCCATCATACTGGTATCATCTCTACCACCATCATGGGAGTAATTGGTGATGAATACTCTCGTCGGGAAAACTGCTCTCAACTTCAATTACGCAATTGCATATTTATTGGAGGCGGAGTTCTTAAAAAAGCTATCAAAATCTTTATTCTTAAATGATCAAGCATTGGCTACAGTATGTGTTGCAGGCAGAAGCAAAGTCACGGAAAGAAGAAACGCAAGAGTAAGGTCACATATGCATGCCATCTATTTGATGAAAAAGATCACATGATAAAAGATTGTCTGAGTTCGAAGCAAATAAAGGGTGCATACTCAGTAGTGGTAGCAAAGGATAATTCGGACATACTATTCATCGGTCAATCATGTACTTTTCATGGATTGATATTAGATAAATTTAGGCTTAGAAAGATATTTAAAGAATCCGTTTTAAACGGCTCATTTCGACATTTAGCCTTTTAAGGTGCCGCTCGGTTCGACTGAAATAAGTTAGCTTATGACTAAAATTACACTGTAACTGATGATGACTTATTTTACGTAACTAAATTTAAAAAATCTAAAAATGGACAAAAAAAACATATTAGCCCCATCACGGACAATGTAAATGATACAGGAAAAAAGAATTGGAAAAAAGCTAAAAAAACTAAAAAATTAGAAAAAGACAAAATTTAAAAATAGTAAAAAAAATAAGCCAGAAGCTCGAGCCGAAATGAGCGGGCCTAACTTGCTAAAAGCAAAAACAAAAAACAAAAGTAACAGGGCCAAGGAGGAGAAGTTGAACAAGTGGAGAATGTGAACGGTAGAAGATTTGGTCTGACCGGAAGCACATACTGGCATGGCATGAATAGGTGTGCAATCGTCCTGCCAACCTTAGAGATCAGACAGACATGACAGGATCAAGTGGAGAGGACTCAGCTCTCAAGGCAGCAGGTATATTAGTATGAGTAGGACAAAACGGCACTCACCGGATCAAGTGGAGAGAGCTCAGCTCTCTAGGCAGCTGGTATGTCTAGTATGAGTAGGACAAAACGGCACTAACCAGCAGCTATATCTAGCATGAGTAGGACAAAACGGCACTAACCAAAATGGTGTAGTACTTACATCAGATATACCGTTGTGGCCTAGTGGGAGATATTGGAACCCAGACTTCATTGCCTTGATTGACTTCATTGCCATGACCTAGAATAGAATAAGAACTCTCCATGCTAATTCCCAAGTACATCGACTACTCTCCATGCTAATTCCTAAGTACATCGATCAGATTTCCAAAAATCTTGGCAATTTTGTACTACTTTCGGTGTGTGCCCATCGTCCTCAGGAACATGGGCATTGATGTTATTTCCTGCGAAAACGCTACCAGTATACCAGTGGCGGATCCAGCGGTGGGGCGGGGGGGGGCTCGAGCCCCCCTACCGCTACCGGACCCTTAGAGTCCCCCTGGAGTCCCCCCTAAATTTTTAGCCATGGATGTATAATGTAGAAGGGGCTGAGGTCGAGCTGAGGGTACTTCAGCCCCTCCAAAAAATTTTCCTGGATCCACCACTGCAGTATACGAAACGTGTACAAGCTACAACCGGACAGCCACTGGCATGCGGGCCACTCCCCCATGAGTTTCACTCGGTCATTGGGTCCCACTTTGTCAGCTGGTGTTCATGGGGAGTCCATGTGCACATGTATGAAGAAAGGTCGGTCGGTACGTGCAGAAATTTCTCTAGCTCAGATGTTTGCTGGAACATGACATGCAGGCAATTTTATATTGCTTAGGAATCTTCGGATTCACCAGAGTGAAAGCGCTCGTTCTCGCGTGTCAGCGTGAGATAATGTAATCTATGGGTTCCGATCAGACTGAACATGCGTCCAATATTTTAACGAAGGATTCCATTGGACTGGGCTCCGATTAATCAAAGCCTAATGATTAATGTTTGCGTCAATACAATGGCACTGCGGCTCTTTTGGCTGCAGCAGATGATTTTTATCTGTGTTTTTCAATATGGCAGCAGTAGACAGTAGAGACGCTGACATGAATGATGTGTATGGTTTTGGACTTAGATAGTCGTTTAAAGAATTCGTTTAAAGAAACAACCACATTTATTTCAACCTTCAAAGAAACTAAAATACTAAAAGGACAGGACCAATATCAGCTGATTCTATAGAGAGTGGTAAACAAAATAAGAGTATAACAGTATATATAAAAAAACACTGCATGGTTTTTGATGGATGTGAAACGAAGGCATCAGAAATTTGGTGAATAGCGCCATTCATATGTACAAATTAAGGAGATTTCTGATGTGGCATGACATTACTAGTCGAAATATATTTGAATGGTATTTTTTTTTCATTTTTCCTTTCTTTTGGTTCTTACTACATATACCACCCCTGGACAGCTACTCCATAACAGTTTGTTTGCTTAGCTACAACTAATACTGTTGCTAATTTAATTCAAGTACTTATGGTGATGCGAATGCGATCCCCTAGCTTTTAGTCTGTGTTGCATTATTCGAGAGCAGTTGGGAGAGATGCCTCCAAGTGGAGGAAGCCAATCCATTGACATCGATCCATCGCCTCATGTGCGCCTATATCTCACCCACTCCATCTCTCCCCCAAGCCCCATCTCACTGCTCCTTCCTCCTCCTCCTTGCCTTCTACCTCCATTGCTCTTGCATTTCCATTGCATTGCATCTAGCACTACTACTCCTCCTGTTCTTGTTCTTCTCATGTGTCTAGCTCTCCTCCTGCAATCCTAGAGAGATCAATCTTGTTCTTGTGAGACAGAGCTGGATACCACCTCCCCACCCATTATTCCTTAGCCAAACCTTGAGAAAAACCCGCGAAGCATGTAAGAACGCCATCTCCAGTAGTATCCATCCGAATCCAACCCAGAGAAAAGACACAAAAAAAAGAAGTCGCTTCCAAGTCCCAAAAGCACATAGTGTTGCATATATAGGTGCAACTTAGGCTGGATATACCGCCACTAACCCCTTAGCACAAAATCTACAAAAACCTCCAGATCATGTAATCTTTGTCCACCATCTTTGCTTGCCACCCAACTGAAAGGGAAAAAAACACAAAAAAAAAGTAGGCAAAAAAATCCAGCATGTATCGTTAGCAGTAGCCGTCAGTCATAGTCTAGTAATCCTGGAGCCAATCCATCCATTGTTGTAGCATTACCTTTGCAAAAATCATCAAATCATGTAATTAGTACCCCTCCTAGCTATTTGTACCACACCACTCGTCTAGAAAACAAAAACAAAGAAGAGGAAGAGGAGAGTTTTTGGCTTAGCTGTGTGCACCGGCGATGGAGACGGCGGCGGGAACGCCGAACGGGTCGGCGCCGGCAACGCCGGGCACGCCGGCGCCGCTGTTCGCGGGGCAGCGGGTTGACTCGCTGTCGTACGACCGCAAGTCGATGCCGCGGTGCAAGTGCCTGCCGGTGGAGGCGTGGGCGTCGCCGCACGCCTGCGTCGTCGAGATCCCCGCGCCGGACGTCTCGCTCACCCGCAAGGTACGCACCCATGCACATGCGCACGTGATCATTGGTTCCGATATACTGCATACAGTACCAGCGTACGCACTACCTTTCCATAGCTAGCTAGCTTTTACAACTAAGTGTGTCGAATAGAGGTTTGTTTATATTCGTATTACATTTTTTAGAACGAATTAAATATTATAACGAATACAAATATAAATTGAATACCTACTCAATTTGGTTGGATACGGATATCTTATGGCATAATAAAGTTTAGCAAATTGACACCAGTTTTATAGTAATATTTATGTTCCTTTTTCTCTAGTTTATCATATAATCATTGATCATTGGTGTCATTTTGCTACTAATCCTAACTAATTCTAGATATATTGCGAATAAATCTGTTATAAACATGTCAAAATTGGCTAAAAAGAGCATGAAAAAATTTTATTGAGGGATGCACCAAATTACAATCCACCATAACGATGGCCTTGTTGAGATAATCGAAATACACCAGTAGAGTTATATATACTACTGCGGTACTCGTCGTTCTTTCTTAAGTGACATTTTTTTATTTTTCATAGTCTACGAAATATGATTTTGACTATTATTTTTTTATTTTATCTTATTATATACTAATACAATTATAATATTACAGAAGTATTATTAACGATAAATCTAATATATAATTTTTATGTAACTAATCTAAATAATTTTAAATATATTAGTGGCTAAACCTTAGAATGTTTAACGGCACGAATTGTAGGCTGCCGCATTAAAGAGAATGGAGGGAGTAGCACTAGAACTTCGTAGATTATAGAGGTTTGATGATCAGGTCAGCACTGTGATGAAAACATTAACAAGCGAGGTCCGTCCTAAACCGTTCACGTCCACACTATCCTGTCCCCTAACCAACCACCAGCACCATTAGCTTGGCTCACGCATGCACTTTCCCGATTATCTAATCACGTAAAAGCCGGAAAAGACGCGGATTTCAGTGATTCTTTTTTCCCGGAAGTGCTATACTGTCGACTGTTTTAGGGGAAAGTACACGTGAATTTCTGACATTTCAATCTTTGTGGTATTAGTGCGCCGCAGCTGGCATCTTCCTCCTCTCTGACGACATCGTCGTCTTTGCATACCACCACCTTGTGGGATTAGAGCTCGAGTTCATCATTAGGGTTACGGTTCACTCGAGCCCCCTGAGCTTAGAGGGAGACTAGGGTGGCGGTAGACCGTCGGTGGAAGGTGGTGGTGGCGCCGCCTCGGCCGTGGGTGGGGTAGACGGTGGGGACGACACGTCATGGAGCCTATTAGGTGGTGGAGGGTGGCTCTAGCAGATCCAATGGTGTTAGCCCGGAGATGAGGAAAAAGGGCGGGGCGAGGGCTTTGATGCCGGATCCGACCATAGATGGAGACGCTGCTGGAGACGGAGAAGAAGGGCGGGGGCTTCGACACCGGATCCGGCCGGAGATGGAGAAGGCGGCAACGGGGAAGGAGGAAGTGGAGAGGGGGGGAGTGGTGGCGCGGCGGCCTCGCCGCCGGTTAGGAGGCAGGGGTGGCACAGGGGAGGGGGCTGCGGGATTGGGCTGGGACGGTGGCTGGCAGTGGGGATGTGGGATTAGAGTTAGGAGGGGGAAGAATATAAAGGAGCCAAGGATATATCTGGGCCTCTGAGTCTCAGTCCAATGGTTCAAATATTTGATTGTTTTCAAGCCGCTATAGACATATCTTTTTTTTTCAAATCAACATAAAATTCGCACTGGTTTGAAACTTGTGGCACATAGCCACACAGAGCATAAAATGTGCTGCTCTTCAGTGGTCAGTCAATCGATGGCCTGCATCCCACATATAGAACCACACAAGTCATACTTCAGTACTAGTAGTGAACAAAGTCATGACGCATCTTTTGTTTGAAAAACTAGCAATAGCACTGTTGATAAGAAGCTGCGTTTTCCCCCACACACAAAAATGAAGAAAGTACAATAATTTTGGTAATATGGTTCTTGGACGTAACATGGGAGGACCATGTCCAAAACTCAAAGGCTGACTCAAGAATCGCTTCAGCCATCCATGACGAGAGTGGTCATGTCCAATCTGTCTGTGAATTGACATATAATCATAGAATTAATGGCCCATGATGATTTCTCAAAAAGCGAGGCAGCGTAAGATTCAATTGGGATATTGGCATGTGATTATCAAAGAAAACACACACAGAGAGAGAGAGATAGCAAATAAACAAAGATGTCATTTCAAGTTGTAATTAGTGCTGGATGATCAAGCCCGCCTTTAATAGACGACCCAAATTCGCTAAACACCACTTTTGTTCCTAAAGAAAACCTTTTGGCGTTGGAACATTGGACTGAATGCCACACAATCAGATGCACTTGAAAGTGCTCGTGGATTTTGGATCGTCGTTTATCTGCGCTCTGTTACGTTTATGTCTATCAACACGATGTACTTCTGGAAAGTGTAGTTCGTTCCGTATTTGATTAATCGACTCCACAAACCAAATAATCACGATTCGCGAGGATGCTGAATCGATTGCAGATCTACCACGATTACATACCCAACACTATCACAGCCTCGTGGAGTACATCAACAACTGGAAAACATTTTCACGTGCATTATACATTGGACTTGCACGGTGACTAGTACTACAATCTGCAGCAGTGTTGAACTCTGTGTTGAGCTGACATGAACAATGTTGAATGGCATGGCATGCATGCTTGCAGCTTGGCGCGGAGTTCGTGGGCACGTTCATCCTCATCTTCTTCGCGACGGCGGCGCCGATCGTGAACCAGAAGTACGGCGGCGCCATCTCGCCGTTCGGCAACGCGGCGTGCGCGGGGCTGGCCGTGATGATCATCATCCTGTCCACGGGCCACATCTCAGGCGCGCACCTGAACCCGTCGCTGACCATCGCCTTCGCGGCGCTCCGCCACTTCCCCTGGCTCCAAGTCCCCGCCTACATCGCCGTGCAGGTGCTCGGCTCCATCTGCGCCGGGTTCGCGCTCAAGGGCGTCTTCCACCCGTTCCTCTCGGGCGGCGTCACCGTCCCCGACGTCACCATCTCCACCGCCCAGGCCTTCTTCACCGAGTTCATTATCACCTTCAATCTACTCTTCGTCGTCACCGCCGTCGCCACCGACACCCGCGCCGTACGTGACTAACCATGCAACCTGATCGCTGTGTTCACTCGCATGCTCAGATGTTACGGACCGGTGTTCAGTTGTGAAATCTCTCTGTTCTTGCATGCAGGTGGGTGAACTTGCCGGGATCGGCGTGGGAGCAGCCGTGACGCTCAACATCCTCGTGGCCGGGTAAGCACGCGTCGTCTTACATGCATGTGTCACACTGATCCTATACGCGTTCAAGTGCAACGTAGTAAATGTGTGTAAATGAGGGCATGCATACAGGCCGACGACGGGAGGGTCGATGAATCCTGTGAGGACGCTGGGGCCGGCGGTGGCGGCGGGGAACTACCGGCAGCTGTGGATATACCTGATTGCGCCCACCCTGGGCGCGGTGGCCGGCGCCGGCGTGTACACGGCGGTGAAGCTCAGGGACGAGAACGGCGAGACCCCGCGCCAGCAGCGCAGCTTCCGCCGCTGAACATGCACAAACCCCGGCCGTGCGTCCGGCCGGCCCGGTTGCTGATGATCAATACCAGTAGCAACTAAGCAGCGACGACTGCGTAACATCTCATCAGGTATAAGTATTACGGTTTCCATGCATGCACGCGGCATACTATTGTCAGTTCGTCACTGCTAAAAACTGTGCCTCGTGTCGGTGTGTAATTAATAAGCGCCGTTTTGCTTCGTCCGAAACGGCGTAGACCTGTCCTTTGTGACGTGTTAATTTGCGGTGTTCGGTCGTGCGTACATGCCAGAATAAAAGCCACGCCGATGCGCCGGCTGATGGGCATCTGGCTGTGTGGATTGATGTACGCACTACTACAGAAATCGACATTACAGACGGTTCAGAAACGTCATCACAGACGGTTTTCTGAACCGTCTGAATTTATGGGTCAGTGATGATCGAAGGTTATCACAGACGGTTTTCGAACCGTCTGTGATTATTAGATATCACAGACGGTTTTTAATTAAAAACCGTCTGTGATTATCAGATATCACAGACGGTTTTTAATTAAAAACCGTCTGTGATATCTAATAATCACAGACCGTTTTTAATGAAAAACCGTCTGTGATACATATCACAGACGGTTTTTACTTAAAAACCGTCTGTGATATTCCTTCCTCCTAAACCAAAATCTATTTCTGTTTATTGGCTAGCCTCAGGAAATGCTAGCCATGCCCTCTGAAACAAGCAGATAATCACAGACAAAAAACATACAATTCACACATCTCATTTGCTTTCAGGTACATTTCGCAGACATAAAACATCCAATTGACATCGCACTTCATCTCACAGACATAAAGCATGCATCCATTTCGCAAATCAATTAATTGAATTGAACTGAAATATCCATTAACAAATGCACAGTTACAAAAGATCTACACTGCATTTACACTTAGTGATAAGACCAATAGGAAATCAGTGTGCGCAGTGGAACCGTCCTTCTGGCTGTATGACTTGAGTCAGCAAAAAGAACGCTAACTCTGATTGAACCTCTCGAAGCTCAGACTGTTTCAATGCAGTTGACGGGATTGATACAGCCTGTCGATAGGAATATCAATGTACATATATATGTAACGTGATAAGTATGAAGTAATTATGGGAAGAGTGACAAACCTTGCGATTGGTGACCCTCGAGGAATCGAGGAGTAGTTCCATATGTTGGCAAACGTAGTATCCACATGTGTTGCCCGGCTGCTGCTGGTGGCACTGCAAAAAATGGAATGTGTTAGTTCAAAAGGCATTAGTACCATCTGTTGCATAGGATTAATTAATGTGAAATAGCGAATACCTTAAAATCTCGAACATGTGTCAGCAGGCCGTTGGCCCCGCGCTTCGAGTCACCTCCCTTTTCAATGTACATCGCGAACGCCCTACGTAATTCGAAAAGGTTAACCTTAATCATTCGGAAGGAAAGAAAGAGTACAATGTAGATATGTATGGGGAATATGTGCTTACCTATCGATTACTTGGCCGACAATTGTGAAGTCCATTTTATTCTTACTTAGGGAATCAAGGTAATATACCTTGTTCCATTTTGGTACAATTACTATTAAAATCCAATGAAAGCTCTGATTGAAGGGCATAAGTACATAGTCCTTATTGCGACAACTCAGCAGGCCTGATGCAATGTACCTCTCGACGAGGGATGCCTCCACGTCGATGGTAGTCTTGGCGACCAATTGTGGGTCCAAGAAACCAGCTGATGAGTTCGATACTCTAGCTTTAATCAGCATGTGTCTATATATATACACACGAAAGCAAAAAATTAGATATGGCATTTATCGGTATGACATTAACGGAGACTGTGATTGTACACACTTACAGCGTCCAGCATCGAACGATTGAGACGTCAAGAGCGTTGAGCATGAACAGCTCGAATAAATCCTCAAAGGCGACCACGAATGTACACTCTTGAAGATTGTGGTGTAAATCTTCCTCGGAGAATTTGACAGTGATACTTGAAGTCCGTTCTCCCTCTGGCTTATTGGACTGCTGCATATACCACGTGTGCAATTGCATGCAACTATATGGTAGCTTTTGGAGGGCTTTTTGCTCGAGCAACGGCTCGCCAAGCACGAATTTGCGGGCCAAAGGGTGGTACGGAAGATCATCATTGGTCTTCTTTGCTTTGCCCTTGCTGGCCTTGCTGCCTCGGCTATGGGTCGACTTCACGGAAGTCGACTTTGAAGGTAGCAGCGGTGCAAGTTGCTCTGGCGAGAATAGGGCCCGTGGAGATAGCACCGTTGTAGTATCCGATGGTGGAACCGACTGGTCTTGTACTGGAGATGGCACCAGTGCATGTTGCTCTGGTCCTGCCACCGGTGAAGAAGCCTCCAGGAAGATGTCGCTTTTGGGCCACTGGATGAATGTTCCAATGGCCTGTCCTAGAGTCACGATCTCGTCGTTGGGGGGCTTCGGTAGCGGGACCACCTCAAAATTGACATACACACCATCCACATTAACTTTTGCGAAGCCTGGCGCTAAAGCTTGGCCGTGCACCATGGCCCCGTTACCAGACGAATATGCCTGGCCCCAAGCAGCGTACAAGGGAATGGCGCCATATCTCACTTGGAGCTTGCAGTTCGTAGGCTCCTACATAACGATACAAAATTAGCTACTCGAATAGGCCTACCAATGGAGCAAGCATTCGAGAGGTAATAATTATTACCAGGATGTCGTCCACAGGAAATTTGGACTGGGTATGCGTCGGATTGGACGCGCAGCTACTCGGACGGTTGTGCGGGCTACCTAGCATAGCAGCGGCGGTGGCGGCCTGCTGACTTTCTGTCTGTTTCCGCACCTCTTCTCTGATTACTTCACCCATCTGAGCAAATAGCTCCTCTCGAAGAGATTCAAACAACAGTATTCATACAGATCAAGACCACACAAGTTAACTTTGCCCAATAATTCAGTCTTTTAACTTGTCAAGATTAAATCCGAACAGATCAATTTAATAACATGCTATAACCTGAAAACTGCATGAACCGACAGCTATTAGAGCTCAAGCACTGAATGAACCAATCTCAGTATATGATTTTATCATCATCGAGCAACTGTAGTAAACAATTAATGTACCAAATAGCAAACTAATTAAGCTACTGCAGTAAACCCTAGTCCATCACAGAAAGTGCTCACAATGCAGTCGGTAATCGAGGGGAGGTGGCCGGCGAGGGGCTCGACGGAGGCGGCCGGCGAGGGGCTCGGGGAGGCGGTCGACGAGGGTTCGGGGAGGCGGAGGCGACGAGGGGGTCGACGGAGGCGGTCGACGAGGGGCTCGGGGAGGCCGAGGCGACGAGGGGCTCGACGAAGGCGGCCGGCGAGGGGCTCGGGGAGGCCGAGGCGACGAGGGGCTCGACGAAGGCGGCCGGCGAGGGGCTCGGGGAGGCGGTCGACGAGGGTTCGAGGAGGCGGAGGCGACGAGGGGCTCGAGGAGGCGGAGGCGACGAGGGGCTCGACGGAGGCGGCCGGCGAGGGGCTCGAGGAGGCGGCCGACGAGGGTTCGGGGAGGCGGAGGCGACGACGGGCTCGGGATTTACTTGGATCTAGATCGAATAACTGCGCAGCGCACAGGGAAAACCCTAGCCAGAGGGTATATATAGGGAGGTTATCACAGACGGTTCTAACTCAAAAACCGTCTGTGATATTAATATCACAGACGGTTCCAAGTCTAAAACCGCCTGTGATAGTATAAATATCACAGACGGTTCTAAGTGTATAACCGTCTGTGATAGTCATATTATCACAGACGGTTTTAAACTTAGAACCGTCTGTTTTATTGATATCACAGACGGTTCTAAGTTTAAAACCGTCTGTGATAAGCCTTTGCGACTGTAGTTATTAAGACAACACCAATAACCACAGCTGCATTCATATCCACCACCAAACAGCTGCATTCATATACAACACCAACCAGCTGCGTAGGAATACGGGCCCGCACATTTTTATCTCCCACACAACGTGAACAACGAGATGGACCATGATATCGAAAAACGAAGGAGGGAAATACATTTCAAGGTGACATAGAGTCATCACCACCTCGTCCTGCAGAGCATCTAGTCCTTCGGGATCGATGACCTTCTGAGCAATTGTGTTAAAGAAATAACATAGCCTCATGATTGTCTCTCGGACTTTGATCGGCAAAATATTTCTAATTGCAATAGGGAGCATCTGTGTCATCAGCACATGACAATCATGAGACTTCATGCCATTTAACTTCAAATCTTGCATCGAAACAAGTTTCTTCACGTTGCCGGAGTAACCAGACGGAACTTTCACACCATGCAAGCACTGGCACAGTTCTGTTTTCTCAGCCTTGGACAGAGTGTAACACGCAGGGGGAAGGTACGTTCGTCCATTATCAGTGCTTGTCGGTGCTAACTCAGGCCTGATGTCCATGTCAGCCAAGTCAAGCCGTGCGTTGACACCGTCCTTTGTTTTATCACGGATGTTCAGTAAGAGACCAATCAAGCTGTCGCACACATTCTTTTCTACGTGCATGACGTCGATGCAGTGCCGAACATCTAGGTACTCCCAATAAGGTAAGTCCCAAAATATTGATCTCTTCTTCCAGGTGTTCTTCTCATGAGCCCTCAATTTACGTCCCTTTCCGAGGACAACATCTAAATCATTAACCATATCATAAACCTCGCGTCCCCTTAAATGCCTTGGAGCTGAACCATCTTCCTTCTCTCCGTCAAATTGTTTCTTCATCTTGCGGTATGGGTGAGCCCTCCGAAGGAACCGGCGGTGACGCATGTAGACGGTTTTGCGTGAGTGTCTCAGCCACACACTCTCGGTACCATCTAAACAGTGAGTACAAGCTTTGGCACCTTTTGTACTATGGCCCGATAGGTTACCAAGGGCAGGATAATCATTTATGGTGCAGAACAATAAGGAGCGCAGAGTGAAGTTCTCTCGTTTGTACGCATCCCATACCTGTACCCCTTCGTTCCACATTACTTTTAGATCTTCCACCAACGGTGCTAGGAACACATCGATATCATTCCCAGGTTGTTTTGGCCCTTGGATAAGTATCGACAGCAAAATATACTTTCGCTTCATACACAACCAAGGAGGAAGGTTATAGATGCAGAGAGTCACGGGCCATGTGCTATGTCGGCTGCTCATGCTACTGAAAGGATTCATTCCATCTGTACTCAGTCCAAACCTTATATTCCTTGGTTCTGCACCGAACTCTGCAAAACTCCTATCGATGTTTCTCCACTGCGCGGAATCAGCAAGGTGTCTTATCATTCCATCCTTCTTGCGCTCCTCCGAGTGCCAACGCAGCAGTTTTGCCTCCTTTGGATTTGCAAAAAACCTTTTCAAACGGGGAATTATAGGAAAATACCATGTCACCTTAGCAGGAGGTCCTTTCTTCGCCTCTGTTCCCTCGCCATCAACTGATTGATTGTTACGTTTGTATCGGGATGCGTTGCACACCGGACATACATGCATGTTTGCATACTCTTTACGGTAGAGGATACAATCGTTCGGGCATGCATGTATTCTTTCTACTTCCATTCCCAACGGACAAAGAACCTTCTTGGCTTTATACGTGGTTTTAGGCAACTCATTTCCATCCGGAAGCATGTCCGCTAAAAGACCTAGCAGCGCCGTGAAACTCTTGTCCGACCAACCGTTGCTTGCCTTCAATTTCAACAGTTCAAGCACGGCCAACAACCTCGTGTACTTGCATCCCGTGTACAAAGGTTTCTCTGAGTCCTCCATCAAGCCACGGAATTTAACATACTCTCTCTCATCATAGTTCTCTTCAACATCGCGAAGCATCTGATCCAGATTATCATCGTGCAACCTATCCGAATCCGACCCACAATCGACATCAGCCGGCGGCATGTCATTCAGTTCACAGGCGATGTCATCCGGGGGCATATCATTCACTTCACCGGCGATGTCATCCGGCGGCATATGATCATTCACTTCGCCATGACTGGTCCAACACGTATAATCCTTTTTGAAACCCCTCCGAATCAAGTGCGATTCAATTTGCCCTCGGTTCTTAAACATCTTCACATTCTCGCAGTCAGTGCATGGACAGCACATATATATCGCCCCCTTATTCAACATATCCTCCTCGGCAGCTCTTATAAAAGCAGAAACGCCATTAATGTACTCTTCACTCACACGGCTCGCGGCATACATCCAGCTTCGGTCCTACGTTACGTACATATATAACAACTTAGTATTAAAATCTAGATTAACTAATTATAACTACATATATACCGGCCACATTTATTATATTGAGACTTTATTTGCTAGATTCATATTACAAACACAACAGCTATTATATAACCAACAATTTTGCAAATTAACCATCTTCAATAACCACTCATGGATTACTTAGAACTAAATTGTAATGCAATTAAAGAAAAAAATAAATTGCATTACTAACCATATCTAGAACAACCAGCAAAGTATGAATCTTCAAAGCTCAATCTCTGCCTCTTCCCACCAAATTAACAAGGCCTGAAATCGCCTAGCTTCCTCCCGAGTGAAAAAGTGCGCAGCAGTGGCTAGATCTGGATCGAAATGAAGACAGATGCGGTCTGAGCAGCGCAATAAATGCCTACTGACATTATCACAGATGGTTTTTAATAAAAAACCGTCTGTGAATTATCACAGACGGTTTTTAATTATTAACCGTCTGTGATAACAAGGTTATCACAGACGGTTTTTATTTAAAAACCGTCTGTGATAATCTGGGATTATCACAGACGGTTTTTAATACAGACCGTCTGTGATACAAACGTATCACAGACGGTTCATAGTTAATAACCGTCTGTGATAATCCATTTTCCCGCCACAAATACCACAGACGTCCTCCAAATTACAACCGTCTGTAATAGTGCTCATTAGAGACGGTTTCACAAAACCGTCTGTGATGAGGCGTCTACTATTAGTCTTTCTGTAGTAGTGACGTAAGACTCCTTAACGTTTGTATGATTGTATCCATCTACAATTTCTCGTGTTACATCTTTCTACCGGCTGTGTTTGGGTTTGCAATATTGTAGTTAGTATGGTGTTTCATCACACTATTGCGCTTCTGTATGATTTTTTCTCTCCATACTTTCTCGTGGCGATTCTGATTCGTAAAGCAAGCGAAAAATAAGGGTTCGTGATTGGCGATTTGATTCGTAAAGTGATTGGAAGCAAACGAGAGAACTGTAAGCGTCCGAGTTTGGAGCACCGATCCGCAAGAGTCCAAAGAACAGTGTCTGGCACAACTACAAAAAGATCATTCTAAACATCTCTTTACAGGCAGTTCAATATAACCCGTCAGTAATAAAGTTACCATAAACAATTTTACAAGATGGATCATCTAAGTTTGCCGTGATGAAAATAACCATCTATGATGACCTACTTATTACAGATAATTGTTATTTCGAACCGTCTATGATAAATCATCTGTGATGTCTGTACTTATTACAGATGATTTTTGTTCCGAACTGTTGATGTATCACAGACGGCTCGGAACAAAAACCGGCTGCGATGACTTATTTATCACAGACGATTCTTTACCTAGAACCGTCTATAGTAATATTTTAACTTACCTACTCTCGCTGAATTTGAATTTCCTGCTCATCTTCCTGGATTTATTCCTTGAAATAGAAGACTCGGTTGTTCTTCACCTCATCTCTGCTTCTCTCTTCTCAGTTCTCCTCCTCTTCTTTCTTCATCTCCTCTTCTCTCTTATCACTTCTTCTCGCCAAATTTCCCTTTAGAAATAGAAGGCTCGGTCGGCTCTTCTTCTCCTTATCTCCTTTTCTCTCTTCTCTCTTTTCCTCCTCTCCTCTTCTTCCCTACTTCTTTTTCAATCACATCTATCTGATTTTGCAATAACTTGGAAATCCAAAATTTTGGCTAAGTCTAGATTTTTAACGTGACTTGGATGCTCAAAATTTTAGTCATCTAAACCATGGTAAAATTGCCCAGTTTGTTAAGCTCTGGTACTACTATCACAGATGGTTTTACTAAGAATCATTTGTGGTAACTGACTATTATAGATAATTCTAGTTTTGAACCATCTATGATAACGGACGATTACAGACGATTCTAGTTCCAAACTGTCAATGATACGATTTTCGCAAATGGTTCAAAAACCGTATGTGAATAACCCATATTATCACTAACCCATGAAAGTTAGACGATTCAAGGAACCGAACCTTCTGTGATGAACTTTTCTGTGGTAGTTTGGTTAACACACCAAGACTACTGTTCTTAGGCCCGTTCGTATTAACTTTTAGTTTTGACTTATGAATAGTAACAACTTATAGAGAAACTTATAGAAAGATCAGATAAGATGAGCGGAGACAAGTTTATCAGCGCCAATACCACTACGCATCGTGGCTGTTCCCTTGGGAGGCGGATTTAATTTCTTCCCGTCTGTAGTGCTTCGGAAGTCATTCCCAAAAATCGTAGTTCTCAAACGAGCACTTGAAAAGATATGGAGTATCCTCATGATTAGGTACTCTTTTTGGCCAATATAAATGAAGTTACTATAGTATGTACTACTATCAGGCCTGTTCCTAAGGCAAGGCTAGAGGGGCGCCCACCCAGGGCTCCACGGCAACAAGGGCCCCTGTTTTTGTGCAATATTTGTATATTGATGTAAATCATGCTACTTATTTTAGTCGTTAATTAAACAACCATATTTAGTTTTATACAAGGCCATACACAAAGATATGCAGTCATAATTTGTTTAATTTCCAAATATAATTTGGAACCTTGCAATGGTTTTTAAAGGGTGCAATTGAGTTACTCTACATCGCCTTTTAATCAACCATTTCTTGGAGAGTTTTTATAGGTACATAATTTCCATAAGTTGCATGAAGTACACCATTGGTTTACAAGTCAACGCCCCCTTATTTTTAATTCTATATTCACGTATCTTTTTAGTAATAAAAATTTAATGGCGTGGCATTATAATCCACAAATTAGAGTGCAATCACTATTGCATTGTTTTTCTTTCGGAAATATTCAATTTTCTTTCAGGTATGTACAATTTGTGATTTATTACATAAGTATAAATTTTGTAGGATGTATAAACATTTCTTGAGCTAAAACATTTTATATTTTATGTGAAATAAACTAATAAAGGGTTGTTACTTCGCCCTAGGACCCCTAAAATTTCAAGATCAATTTTGACTACAATCGACTAGTAGAACCTATTTTAAATAGAAGTTTTGTTTTGTTTAAAAGTTAAATATCATAAAAATAACCATTTACAAAAGTAAAATTTTGAAACCAATAGCTTTCTCGAACCCTACGCGTACACCCTCACCGTCGCCTCGCTGCCCCGAGGCCCCACACTGGCCGGAGCGCCCGCCGACTTCTCGCGGCACCTCCGCCGCTATCCAGCCTTCGCCGGTGTAGTGCTGCAGCAGCGCTGGTCACAGCGGCGCGGCGGCCGTGGCCGCGGCATCGCGCTCGGCTCGATCGTATTGCACGTTATCCCTCGCCCGTAGATGCATGCCGCGTACGTACGTGCAGAAAACAAAAAACGGCAGGGGCTTAAGAGGCTGCGTGCAGTTGGGCCTCCGGCATGAGTTTCCTCAAAGGCTAGGGCACAAAAAGTGTGGCAAGCCACACTTGACTAAAATTAGACGTGGCAAGATTAAGCATCTACCAAACAGGCCATAAACTACACATTTCAGTGGGCCTCAGCGTCACACTGCTCGCTAAAATCCGGCCTTCTGGGCATGCACCTGGATTGCGTTGTCGTGGCCGTCCCTGGCAAGAGACACGATGCCCATGTCTACCAGCCCAGCTAATTAACTCCAATAAAGCTTAGCCCACGACATACCATTATGCTAGTTCTCAGTTTCTTTCTGCCGACCGCTAGGTTCTTCCCTACTTGCAGCGTATAAATGATGTATTTTTTAAAATAAGATTTAAAGAAATATTATAGTAAACACTATACTAAATTCAATTATATCGACCAAAATTATATACGATTATTTCTCTGTACGTACTATCTCTTACGAACAGTCAGAACTCAAAAACTATAAACCAAAAGCTAAATCCACAGCCAAACAGCGGGCCTATTCTTTTCGACTGAAGCTAGCGGCTTTTGGCTTTTGGTACAGTACCTAACTTTCAAACGGGGTATTTTCTCAAGACGGGGTCTACAAGTTAATTGTAGTACACGTTAAAAGCCTAACATCTGTATTAACCAAAATCGCGAGCGAGTATCTATCTCTCCCGTAATCTCTGTCGTAAACAGCTAAAATTCAAAAATTTCAGCCAAAAGTCATAAGCCACAGCTGTACCAAACAGGCCAGCGGTGGAAGCTTACTGCTGACGTCAGCCAGCGGCGGTGGGGAGCAACAAGCCACGTGCCAGCGGAGCAATTGGAAGCTTGCTCGTCAGTCGTCAGAACCGCGTCAGTCGATTCTGCCGCCGGCCGGCCGCTCGCGCCCACGGCAGACCGGAAAAACGAGAACGCCGAGGCGCGCGGTCCGGCCCGGGCTCACTTCTGTTGCGTGCCTTGACTGCACGAGGAGTGGCATCAATTCCTGCCTGCCCAGACTAGTCACTGCCGGTACCACCACTCACGGGCTCACCGGCTTGTAACCCGCCGGCCGGCCTCCTGCTCACAGCACGGGGCGGCCGGGCGCGCGGCCGCGCGTTCGACGTGAGCCTTGTCAGTTCTTCTCTGAACCGCATGGTAGTGTAGTTGAATTGGCTTTATCTGCGTTGGATCCCCTCTTTGCTAGCAGAAGATGGAACGATCTATCATGTGTCGGTTATTCTATGGCCTTATTTTTTCTCTACGGTTAATAATTTTTTTATATTTTTAAGATGACAGTGAATGGTGAAATATTGGTATAAATAACGTACACAGTTTTAACTTAAAAAAACCGGTTAAAAAAACCATTCGGAATTTCGGAGAAGTGTGTAGAAGAAAGCCAAGCCTAGAGATACGAAAAAGCAAAAGAAACGATGGCTATATACAGGAGTATTGCAGCTCGTGCGGAGAAATAAACATCTTCTTGTAGTGTGTACAGTGTGTTGTTGCATTCCGACAGGTGACTCAGACCGTACTAGTGTACTGGAGAATTCCGGGCTGACTGGCCGCGCCCGATGGGTGACGCGCGGACGGCGTGGACGGTCCGGATTCAAATGATACCGATGTCTCAGATGGAAAGAAGTTAACAGGCGACGACGCCCGAGATTCGACCACGTCGCCCCCAGGAGGTCGTCTTCAACGTCCAGCTCCCCTCTCCTGCGGAAAACAGAGCACGACGGCTCAGCAAGGCTTCTCTGGAGAGATGGGTAGTGCAGAAGGGGGCGGTTTAAGCTTAAGAACCCATTTTGGGGCTTTGGAAGGCGAGAGAATGTACGGCGGTGGCTGGCGGCAAACGAGAAGGCGGCAGCCTTCACGGCGGCGCCATAGTTCTCTAAGGGTTCTTGGGCAAAATTGAGGGCTATTTATCCATTTAGGGAGTATCAGGATCACGATGGCAGTGGTGGTTTGGGTCGGGAAAGGCCTAGTAGGGTTGGCCACGAGAGAGGCCTTTCAGCCGACTGTGACTTCAGCCGTCAAGGCCTCCGGCGGATGCTCGTGCCCAGGCGAGTTCACCATCGTATTCAGGGAGTAAAGAAGACTGTGTTAGAGCAAGGAATCGAAAAATGATCAACGGAAATAAGGAATGGCCGCTAGGGCTCACCGGGCGCAGGGGAGGTCACCGGCAGCGATGCGGTTGACTTGAGCTGAAATTGCTGGCTCAGGAAGGTTCATAGGAGTGGTGTGAAGCATTCTGCAGTGGTCACGAGGCTTATAATGCAAGGAGTGTTGATAGCCACGGAGAGGCAGTTCGGGAGTGCGTCTCTCGTGCGAGAACGAGGAGATAGGGCGAGCTTTGCCACCACGCAGTGAACAGGGGCGAGGTGACACTGTCTCCCTGTAGAAGTTGACAGGGATTTGACCCCGGGTACAGCACGCCGTGAGCAGCGAGCGAGCAAGCTATCCTGCGGCGAGAGGAACAAGCGTGCGAGCGACGATGCGAAGCGAGGGAAGAGCAGGAGCACAAGGCTGACGGTGGGAACCGCGCTGACAGCTGGGTGTGAATGCGCGGAGAGCAGTGGCCGCAAACCGGCGAAGCGAGGGAGCGGCGCGTGTACGGGGTGAACAGGGAGGTGGTTGGCGACGGCGGCAACACGGGGAGGAGCCAGCGCAGGGAGAAGGCGGAAATGCCAAAAAAGGAAGGCGCATTTCACTGGAAATTGCCAAATTGGGAAAGAAAAGGAAAATCAAGCAAAATTCATTTAAAATTCAAAAAAATTTAATTTTGAGGTTATTTCATATGCAAAGTATGTTTTGAGTCTGCAACTTCTGCAGTGTTGCTTCCTTGTCGGCACTTTTGCTGTAAGAGACCACCTCCTGTTTAGAGAATTGTGTGCTTAGCACGCTGATCGTTCATGTTTACTAACGCCAAGATGCGTCTTTTCGGTGTGCAAGCCTTGCTCGCTTGCGTGTTCGGAATGCCCTCTATGCCGCACAAGAATTGCAGACAGGATAATTACCTTCTTGTTCGTCTGAAGGTATATTTATATGTTTCACAGAAGAATGCTGAAGTCATGAACTAGATGATCTATTTGAACCACTATTTAGACTTGTTAAATCCAACTGAAATCTTTGTTCCATAGTTGTAGGCGAACATCAAGTGTGTTGTTGCTGGATTGCTGATATCTGCCACTTGTGAATCTAATAAATTTTGCTGCACAGGCTAAAATTCAAGAGATGAAGGAGAAGGAAACTGATTTCTTGGGCGATAAAGATGGAAATTCCCATGTATGCAAAGTATGTTTTGAGTCTGCAACTTCTGCAGTGTTGCTTCCTTGTCGGCACTTTTGCTGTAAGAGACCACCTCCTGTTTAGAGAATTGTGTGCTTAACACGCTGATCGTTCATGTTTACTAACGCCAAGATGCGTCTTTTCAGTGTGCAAGCCTTGCTCGCTTGCGTGTTCAGAATGCCCTCTATGCCGCACAAGAATTGCAGACAGGATAATTACCTTCACATGAAGTACATGCTAGCCCAAGGTACGAAACACTTCGCCACCCGCACGTCGGTAGCTATTTACACTGACGTCGGAAATTTTCTGACAAAATGCTGTGTATCAGCCAGGTAACTTTGAAGCACCCAATCTCCTTGTAAAATCATCAGCAGTATATATTTCTTTTCCCCCTGTAGCAAAGAAGGTGCCTTTTATGTTCCTTCTGTGTTGTGTTGCCATTCTTTCGATTTCCTTGTAGCTTCACCCTTGGTTCTTTGTTGTATCGAGAGGTTACAAGCGATGACATCTCGCTCTGCAATATGTAAAGATTTGCGACTCAACACTGTAATAAATTTCGATTTTTTTTTCTCGGAAGTAAAGCAGCGAAGAACGTGAGATCCAGAAACTCGGCTGCTTGATCATGCAGTGCTGTTCACATAATCACATGCAATGCTGTACAGGAATTGTACCAAAGGTTGAGGCATCAAATCAGTATCAAATCAGTCACCTGTCATCCTCTAATGCACATCGAACGCCGTACCGAGGGAAACTTACAAGCGTCACGGGCGCGTTCGATTTTTGTTTGTACTGACAATTTGTTCGAGCTTGTGTATGCCGTGCACTCTCGAGCCATGCCAGTGATTTTTTTTGAATGCTTGCTCGAGTCCTTTCAAAGAAAGGTTTTTTTGTATTGGTTGCTTGTGTGCATTGGAACTTCACTATCTTCCCAGAGAACTTGAAATAGCCCGATTCAAAACCAAGAAACTTTCCTCGCAAAAGAAAAAAAGAGAGAGACTCGATGTGCTGTTTTTCCCCCTGCTCCTAGTTGAAGCGAGTCTTACGGTCTTACCAATCGAGCTTGCCTGTGCAGAGCTGCAGTTGTGCTCGGCTCTTGTCCACCTTGGCTGTTATTGCTCACTATTAGAGTACGAATGCAGCTGGGATAGTACCGTGTATCCAAGATCACAAAACTTTATGGTTCGAATTGCAAACTAAAACGTTCTAAGATTTGAGTCATAGACAGTAGTACACTAGCACTATCTATTAGAGCACGGAGGGCACTGCGTAAATACTTAAAGCACAGTACATTACATGGGGAACACTATTTAAGTACACAAGGTTGACCGCGGCATGTGTTGGGCTATAAAAAAAGCTTGAGGCTCGTGAATTACTCAAGCTTAGCTCGGTCTGCACTCGATTCGAGTTCGGCTCAAGCTAACAACGAATCGAGTTCGAGCCCTATCGTAAGCTCGCAAGCCTGTTCAAGCTGAGCTCGAATAGTTCCACCAAGCTCGGTATATCTTCTAACATTTTCCTCTGAGTGCTCCTGGCCACACGTCCCATTCTTATCTACTCCCATCTCTCCTTCCTCCATTTCCCCCTCCCATTTCCTTCCCTCTTGTTTCTCTAGCTGATCTATTCTGGATTCGTCACCCACTCGCCTGTAGATTCCTTCCCAGCACATGGCCTCCGGCGGCCAACACTGCCGTTTCCCTCCCCGGCCCCTGCTCCCACCCACCGCGCCTCCTCCGGCCTCTCCAGTCCTGCCTCTGTCTGGCTCCACCTCCGGCCTCCTTGTGTCAGCCTCCGGGCTCCCTGCCATCTCCCTCCAATCTCCTACGAGCTGCCACTCTACTTGGCCGCCGCGTCTCTTGGTTCTGGCTGCGCCAGGCGTCGCTGCCTCCGTTCTAAATCTGGCTCGTCCTTCGGCCACCGCCCAGCTTCCCCTTCGGCCTTGGCCCTCCACACTGGCCTCGGCTCTGGGCAACCTGCTTGTAGCCCGGCACCGCTCTCTCGGTTCCAACACCCGAGCCGCCTCACGCCGGCTTAGCCCTCCATGTCGACCCTCCACGATGGCCTTGGCTCCGACCCGACCATGGTTGCCCCTAGTTCGAACTCCCCTACGGTAATCTCCAGTGCCTTTTCCTCCCTCCAGTGGCTTTTAGTTATTTTCGATTTGTGGATTTGATTTGTTGCTTGTTTGGTGATTGCCCTGTCTGCCTGTCCCTATGATTTGTGATGTGAGAATGATTTTTTCTTGATGAGAACATGAAGTCATGTCTTATTGAGCCTAGACGAGCTTTGTCGAGCTAAGCTTGAGCTTCGCCCGAGCCGAGCCAAGCTTGAGCTGAGGTCAAAGCTCGACCGCCAACTTAGACTCGTTTGAGCTCGGCTCGTTTACAATTTCTAGGCACATGCTTTCTCATAGAATAGACGCACGTGTATTTCTAAATTTAGGGAACATTTGTTTTGCGGTACCAAGTTAGATAGAACCGTCCTGTTTGAGACGGTGTGGTTAACTCGATTTTATCAAACGACGCGATACAACATCTGGGTGGAATATCATTACCAAATCAACTAAATGAAACAATCTCATCCCTTGAATCAAACGCCCCTGAAGAACTTTGTCATGTCTAAAAGTTAAACACAAATAGACTGGATATACACTTGTACGCCTGAGCTCTAGCCACGGACCAGCTTCCGGTCCACAGGAAGCATTTGACATAGACACATAGCGGATGGTTTTTTTGTTCTGTGGATTATGTCTTTAGCTTAAAATTTTGAATTCTGACTTTTCGCGAGAAAGTACAAAAAGATACTCGTCTGCGATTTTAACTGGTATAGAAAAAGTTAGGATAATATCTATTATAATTAACTCATAAATCCTAATTTTAAAAGACATTTCGTTTAAACTAATTACTGTAAAAAAATTAATATACAAGTGCAAAATCCCACCCACTGTTACCGGGTACCAACTCAGAGCCCAGCGACTCCTCCCGGTCGCCTCAACCATCCGATGATCCGATCGTTACCACGACCCTTCAAAAAAGAGAGAAGAAATCAAAAAAAGGGGGAAAGAGAAAGGAGAGCGGAGCAGGCCGGAGCGGGAGCCTCAAGCCAGCGTCTCCTCCCTTCCGATTCAGATCTCCCCTCTCCTCCCTCCCACCGATCGGATCCCCTTCGGCTTCCGTTCCATTCCTCCCCCACCTCCGCCTCTCCCGATCCCCTCAGCCTCTTCATCACACACACAGGGAGCTAGCGGCGGCGGCTAATGGAGGCCATCCGGAAGCAGGCCTCCAAGCTCCGGGAGCAAGTTGCCCGGCAGCAGCAGGTGAGCGTGCCACACCGCACCATCCCACAAGGTTTCCCCGATCCATTCCTTGTGTCGCGGCCCCCGGATTCGTATCCCTTACTCCTCCGGATGCGGTTCTTGGCACGAGGGCACCCCCTCGAGATCTTGCGCTGCCGCGAGGCTCTTAACGGCCGTGCCGTGTTTGCAGGCCGTGCTGAAGCAGTTCGGGGGCGGGTACGGCGCGGACAACGTGTTCGCGGACGAGGCCGAGGCGCAGCAGCACTCCAAGCTCGAGAATCTTTACATCTCCACCCGCGCCGCCAAGGTTTCCCTTGCAGTTCTCGGCTCTTAGCGATAGCCCCGCCTCGCGTAGGTTCAGCTTATAAATGGAATGTTTTTTTTCCCTTTCGTTCCAGCACTTCCAAAGGGATATAGTTCGCGGGGTCGAGGGATACATCGTCACAGGGTCGAAGCAAGTCGAAATCGGTAAAAAAAAACTGTGCCCTTGTTTTGGAATGACACTAAACGCGTATCCAATTTTGAATTTTGGATTGCGGCGTGTAATGTGTGTTGTGGTTTCGCAGGGAATAAGTTATGTGAGGATGGCAAGAAGTATGGTGTTGAGAACACCTGTACCAGTGGTAGTACGTTGTCAAAGGCGGCGTTGAATTTTGCAAAGGCACGGTCCTTGATGGAGAAGGAGCGGGGGAACCTGCTGAAAGCCCTGGGCACTCAGGTATTGCTTGTCTGTAACATATAAAAACATATGGTTATGTGAGACGAGTTATGATGCGCTACGCTTGTTTCAGTTCTGCATTTATTTAAGTAGACATGGGTAGCGGCAAGGAGCTGAAGATTGTTGTGTGTCATCATTTCCTTGACTAGTATTTAAGTTACCGTGGAACAAAAACACTACCATCTTTGCTCCTTTTTTTTGTGTCACATACTGTACTGATAGGGTAGCAATATATGCTAGGATAATTTGTACTAATAGAATAGCCTGTTAACTTTGTGGTCATTTATGAAACTGAGGTTTCAGAAACTTTTTCCTGATTTCTTATTCTTTTCTTTAGAAAAAAGCAAAGTAGAGGATAGAAAAGGGGTGTGAGAGATGATTTGCTCTATAAGATTACAACTATAGCTACTCGTTAATGGAGAGTAGTGGCTTGTAAAGCTGCCCTTTTGACCTGTATTTTCTATTGGTAATATCATATTCTGATGGTTTTATTTTTATTCACGGTAACCCCACATCTGTCAAAAATGTATCAAGAATAAATTATTCATTAGGCTGTGTAGGCTATTAACTACCCTTATTCTGCCATGAATGTCATAACATCCTTGCAATCCTGTCCATTTATGTTACTCAATCTGCATGAACATTTTGTAACTAATGGCTAATATTATCAGGTGGCAGAACCACTGAGGGCTATGGTAATGGGAGCTCCTTTGGAAGATGCTCGCCACCTTGCCCAAAGATATGACAGAATGCGTCAAGAAGCTGAAGCACAGGTAATTTCACTATGAAATATACTGTCTTTACCTTTATCTGTTGCCTCCATATTGCTTAAACCACATCCATTGTCACTTTTGCTTCTTTTACCAAGCAGTCTCTGCATGAATTGGAGTAGGTGAAACTTGGAAGCACACGCAGTAAAATGGCAAAGCAAAACTATTGTATTACATTTACATGTAGGATTTCACATGGTAAAGCAATAAAACTGCTAAAATAAAGCAGATGGTTTGTAAAATTATATTTGGTGACAAATGCCATATCTATTTCACCAAGTGAACAATTGTTTTATGAGGAAGGTACTGTGGATTACTACCCTATGCAACTCATTGTCAGGTCGTCAAATCATCTAAGGCAATAATAGAAATTTTTTTAAGCCAGCTAGACAGATCATTATCTCACATTCTGTCTGTTGTATGTTAAAATCTGATAAATTAATCGAATAATCGTGTGGTACATAGGAACCAGGTGAAATAGGTGAGATACTTGACTAAAATTAAACAATTGTGTATCTAGTAGCAACCATTTAGTTCATATTATTTTTTAAGTTGATTTGCCATGTAAGGGTGATGTACAAACTACAAACCTGTAAGAAACTGCATTGTTCAGAAACAGCACTTCCTTAACAAACATTTAAACTGGTGGTCGGTCATTTGCTTTTCCTGTTAATTTTTTTTCTATTATTGGATTATTGTACAATAGATCTGAACATCACTCTGTTATGTTGTATCGCCTTCTTTTTGTTGATCCTATAAGAAACTTAGTATTTAGTAAGGTATCCATGAGTTCTGCAGGGTATTGAAGTTTCAAAACGCCAAATGAAATTAAGAGAGGTATCTGGAAATGGTGATATGATTTCAAGGTTAGAGGCTGCTGAGTCAAAGCTGCAAGAGTTAAAATCAAACATGGGAGTTCTAGGCAAAGAAGCTGTTGCAGCAATGACTGCTGTTGAAGCCCAACAACAAAGGCTGACACTGCAACGGCTTATCGCGATGGTATATTCTTTCTTTCTTTAGTTGGATCACTTGATTATTTCCTTGTTTGCTTTAAGCTGTACTATTGCTTCACATGACACTTGTTGACTTAACTGAAGGTTGAATCTGAGAGAAGTTACCACCAAAGGGTCCTACAAATTCTAGATCAACTTGAAAGAGAGGTACCGATGGTTTTGTATTGCATCCTGATCATGCTTATACAAAAAAAAGAAACCTGTACATCATCGAGAAAGATTCGCTTGGTTTTGGTATCCTGATTCAGCATTTTTTGTTATTATTTTACAGATGGTATCTGAGCGCCAAAGAATTGAAGGAGCACCTCCTCCAATTGTTGAGAGTTCTATGCCGCCGCCGCCTTCATATGAAGAAGTCAACGGTATATTCATGAGGACTCCAACAGTTGCAGAATTGGTGGAGACAGTGGAATACTTCTTGGCTGAGGTTAACTAATTATTGCTTCACCATAATGCACAAGTTTGTAGTTTACTGCTACTTTGTTTTACCCATTGATATTTCCTTGCTGATTGCTATGTATGGCCATTTTTTTGTCAGGCCATCCAGTCGTACCGAGCTGAGAGTGAAACTGAGCTCAACCTGTCAGCTGGTGACTACATAGTGGTCCGAAAGGTACTGTCTTCTCTTCTCATAGATCATGTTTTTTTTATCCTAATCCCCCATGCAACACACTGTTACCAGCAGCTCGCAACTGATTGCTTGCTGAATTTCATTAACTTCCGTCTCATATGCTTCTTAGCTTAAGTCCAGATGCAGCAAATCCGCTACCAACAGCTTGATGTTGATTGCTTGCTGAATTTCTGTAGTATCTCGACCTCATTGTCTGCAAATTTGAGTATAACTATTCTAAACTTCTGCCGAGAACTTGCTCAATCAGGTGTCAAACAACGGATGGGCAGAAGGCGAATGCAGAGGGAAAGCTGGCTGGTTCCCTTACGACTACATCGAAAAACGGGACCGTGTACTGGCAAGTAAAGTTGCCCAGGTCTTCTAGACGTTCATTGAGCCATCCATATATCCCTGGTGTTGTACACTGTGCATTACTATGTTCTGTATCTTCGAAGACCGTGATCATAGAAGAATCCATGAATATTCCTTTTGTTCAATTTCTGTTTGTCAAAACACCTGCCCATCGGATGGCTTGTGTTGGTGCATGGCCAGCTTATCGATCCGCATTGTTCAAATTATACGGCAGGGAATCGAACACTGTTGTTCAGCATTCTCAAATATATAGAGACTCACCCATGTTTTTCAAGTATATATCTAAAGGTGAAATCAATCTACGTTTTGAAGTGCCAGAATGTTTTTTTTCCTTGTATACATGCGAGTTCATGTACTAGCTATCAGCCTATCACCACCGCCAGATGTGCCTTGTAATTGATGCAAGCTTTCAAAATTCAAACCACCGTTTGGTTCCATTTCATTTCATTTGTATGCCAATGTGTACCAATGTTTTTCTCATGTGAACAATATCGGTTATATCAGACACTGCCAGGTGGGACCAAAGCCTTATCGTACGAGTTCTTATCCCCTCGACCGCTTGCGCTATCCCCTGCTTATCCCCTCCCTAGTTCGTCGCGTCCTCGGCATTCCGTCGAGCACCATGACGGCGGCGGCGCTCACCCTCCTCCGTCTCCCATTCGCCCGCCTCTCCTCCCACATCCGCTCCCTTCCTTCCGCTCCCTCCCTTCCGCCCCCTCGCCTCCGCCTCTCTGCCTCCCACCGCTTCCTCTCCTCCCTCCTCGTCCCCAGCCACGGCTCCCCCGTAGCGGCCGTGGCGGAGGCGGTGGCTGCGCCGGATGAATACGGGGTCGAAGCGTCGGAAGAGCAGCTGGAGGAGACGGTGGCGGCAGAGGCGCCCCCTTCCTTCGTGCTACCGCGGCTGCCGCGGCCGAAGCTGAGCGTGAGGGAGCGGAAGGAGCTCGCCTCGTACGCGCACGGCCTCGGCAAGAAGATCAAGTCGCAGCAGGTCGGCAAGGGCGGCGTCACGCCCTCCGTCGTCGCTGCCTTCAACGACAACCTCGAGTCCAACGAGCTCCTCAAGGTGCCCCCCCCCCCCCCCCCCGGCGCCGCCGTCCCCCTCTCTTATCGTTTAGTTCACGTTGCAAATTGCAATTAGTCTTAACTAGTTACCTAAAGTCCATTACCGGTCCTTAAACTTTTTATGCTGTGTCATCCCGGTCCATAGACTTTTAAAGTATGCCATCCCGGTCCTTAAACTTTCAAAGTGTGCCATTACCACCTGTTACGGGTCCAGCTGTAATGGCACACTTTTGAAAGTCTATGGACCGGGATGACACATCATAAAAAGTTTAAGGACCGGTAATGACACATTTTGAAGTTTAGGGACCGGGATGGCATACTTTAAAAGTCTATGGACCGGGGTGACACAGCATAAAAAATTTAAGGACCGGTAATGGACTTTACTCTTGTTTCAGTATACATCAAGCAAATAACATGCCACTGATGTATTCGTTGGGAAAGTAGGGATTAAGGTCATGGTAGGATTTCTTCGTTAGTTATTATCCCACCCCCCGTCCCTTCACCTCCAACCCCCGTCCGGATCCCTCCTCCTCGCCGTCGCCGGAGCGCGCCACCGGTCCCAGGTGGACGCAAGGAGGGCGACGGCCGGGCTTTTCTCCCCTTTTCCCAGATCTGCTCGGTGGTGAGCAGCGCTTGGGTCGAGGGCTCTCTGCTAGGGCTTGGTGGTGTCGCGGCAGGCTCGTTGGCGAGTTTTTTGCTATTATAGTACTCCTAAGTATGGCTTCGACAAAACGGTATCCACGTCGTGAGCTTCTCCAAAATGATACCTATTTCGTGTACTCCTCTCTATAATAGTATTCCCAGGGATTTGAACTCAAATTATTTTGATTTTCGAATTTTATCTTCTCTAAATGACTAAACTACCCTTCCTAAATTTGTTTAGACCTAATCCTTTTTCTTTTCTTCCCACACGACACAGTACAGGCGCATCACTTTTCCTCTGGCGGCGGCGGCGCACAAACTACGCACGCAGGCGAAGCTCTCAAATTGGGATATGGAGGAGATAAAATTCGAAAATTTTAAGGCGGCGCACAAACTACGCACTCAAGAATATTTTAAGGCGCACATATTTTAGTCATATGGAGGAGATAAAATTCGAAAATCAAAATAATTTGAGTTCAAATCCCTGGGAATACTATTATAGAGAAGAGTACACGAAATAGATATCGTTTTGGAGAAGCCCATGACGTGGATACCGTTTTGTCGAAGCCATACTTAAGGGAGTACTATAATAGCAAAAAACTCCTCGTTGGCGGCCCAGCGGCGCGTGCGGGGGCGTGGGGGCGGTGGTGATGCTCGCGTGGAGCTGTGTCGAGGAGGTGCGGCGGTGCTCTGCGGCTCAGCCTAATGGCGGGTGGCGGCGGCCGTGTCTCGTCAGCGTCGAGAGTGCCGGCCAGCGGCGTGCGTCTCCGGCGTGCTGGCGCCCGGATCTGGTTGAGATCGGGTCCGGCGGCGTTGCTGAGGCTCGGCACGTAGAGGGTTGCCGCAGCCCGGCCTGGGTTTGGCTGGAGGCTGATCTCTGTGGCTGGCGTCAGTGGAGGAGGAAGGCGAGAGGGAGTTGGCGGCGGAAGAAGTCCGCGGCGGCCTGCAACGCCGAGGGGGCGGTGGCCGGTGTAGGCTCGGCAACGCTCGAAGCCGCCGAGGGGGCGGAGGCCGGTGTCGGCTCGGCAGCACCCGAAGTCGCCGAGCGGCGGCAAGAACCAGTGGGAGCGAAGGGAAGAAGGCGTTGGAGCGGGTGGGTGGGCGCGCGGAGCAAGCTGGCGAGCAAGCAGGCGGAGCGGGTGGGCGCGCTGAAGCGCGCCGTTCGGCGGGTGGAGGAGGCCGACCAGCGCCGGTGGCGGCGGCCGGGGTGCGGCAGGTGGTGCGGCTGCTGGGTTTGTCCTGGGAGTCTTGGCGCGGCTTTGCTCGAGCGGGAAGGCTTGGCGCGGCGATGGGCGACTTAGTGCGCTGACGGCCGTTGGTTTGGAAGCGGTTCGTCGCGAAGTTCAAGGGTGGCTATGCCATGGCCTTGAGGCTTGCAGGACCCTGGTGTGATGGTGGCGGTCTATTCTGTGTGGGGGTAATGCGTGGGTTGCTGTGGATGTGCGGGCGAAAGCCTTGCCGGAGTTCTTTCCGGTCTCGACAACTATGACGCCTTCGGGCGCCATTTTCCTTCCTGGAGGGTTGTCATGGCACTCCATAGCCCTCATGTGTTCTGTTCTCCAGGTGAAAGCTGTGTCTCGGTGAGGCGGCGGCGTCGGCGACCCTCGTCGCCTTCTTGAAGACGTTGTCTCGGAGGTTCATCTTCACGCAAAGTAGACCGAAGGTGTGATGGCTCAGTTGGATGAGGATAGAGGCTTGGTTGAAAACAAGGACGGAGAAGAAGTTCTGAAACTTAGTCTTTCTAGCTTTTTCATAGTCCTTAAGGTCTCTTTCTTGTTGTTTAGTACTCGTCAGTGTTGACGCTTTGAGCCTAAGAGCTCGTGTAACTTTTGGCTGTATATATCCCAAGTGGATATAGAGGCCGGATTTTATATCCGTTATCTAAAAAAAGTTATTACTTATTAGGTGCATCACAACCAAGGTTCTTAGTCCAGTTCAAAACCTGGTTCTCGGATCGAATGCTTGCTGCTAACCTATTGGACCGATATGGCAATCAAGGGCGGCGAATGAAGCCTTCAAATTCAACCTCCTAAATGGTATTTCAAAACTTTTGCTTCACTGGCTACTGAAAGCTAGGAAGATCAGATTTACTCACTAACAAAGAACTCACAAAATCGTGGAAGCAAACGGAGTTCAACTTCTCTGGACCGGTTGGACCGCTATGGGAGAGTGGTTGGACTGGGCTAGTGGTCCGACCGCCGGAGATGACCGGTTTGACCGCACCTCTGTTTCTAGAACTGAAAATCAGCTCGAGCTAAAAAAAAATGGCGCAATCTTCAAAATACAAATCCTAATGATTTGAAACTTTGCACACACCTTGCTGAGGATCTCAGAAATCTAATCCATACAAGAATCGCATGAATCTCGGCTAAAGTTCCAACCTTCCTCAAGATACACAAGTTTGCACCAAAACCGCGCAAAGCTCAAGAACTTGAGATATGACTTGTTTGTAGGTTGAGGATAACCAAGATAGTTCTAGATGACTTCTCACATGTCATAGCATGGAAGAGCACCCAAAGATTCGAAGCCAGAACCCTAGGAACAAGATTTCACTAGAAGGGCTCCAAATCAAATCAAACTGGGTAACCTCCAAGATCTTGCTATAGCTGATCTCTAGATGGATGAAATATGATCCTCATGATGTATCTTTATTACTTACACATTCTTGGAACCCAACAAGATTAAGAGGTAAGGAGAGAGGGCAAAACACCAATCACATCAAGTGCAAAATCAACAAGAGTAAAAATACACTATGAATAATGAACAAGATTAATCTATTGCAACTTATAGACGAAGGTTTTATAGACACTCTAACCTGGAGGACAAAGCTCTTATAAGAGCACTTACCTAAAACTTCCACCATAAGGAAGTCTCTCTTAAATCCTAGTGAATGGATGGTTGGTTTATACATGTCACCAACCCTCTCACTCAAATAGATGTAGCAACTAGCCCACATCTAATCTTAATAGATACTATCCGTTAGCACAACTGGGAAAACCCGTTAACCCCACACATCGGGTTTTACACTTATACATGATTTATGAACACTTTTCAAAGCGCATAATTCCGAACCCACTAAGGAACAAGCTTCCCATCCACTTAGGCTCCTTAGCGTCTCCTTGACGTAAATCGCTCTCCCAACGCCCTCCAAACGCTGCAGTTTTGGTCCTATTGCCGTTTTTGGTATTTTGGCTTTCCTGCCAAAAACACCCTCGCTTTGATTGTGAACCTCACATCTTCCCCGAGTCTAGTATATGATTATCTCCTCCTTTGTAAGCAATCTCCATGCGTACAACGTGTAGGTTCATCAACAGCTCATGCATCAACAAGTCTCTCCGTGTCGGTTTCCCGGATCACACCTCACTTGCACCAACCGCACCATTCGATGAACCGTTTCTCAAATATTCTCTTCAACATCCTTAGTCTTTCATGTGACTTGCTTGAGCTCAACCATCTCGTCCGGTTTTCGTGACCGTACCTCAGCTCATTCCGAGCTTAGTCCCGGTCCGCACTGTCGATCATGGTTACCTTCAAGTTTTCTACACATCAAAGACCAAGAAATCATTTCTGAGTACAAGTTCTTCACAACTTGACCCACGTTGGTCTAAACATGTTTCATGCACTATGAATGCACTGACACAGGACTTCAAAACTCAACCCATGACCATTTCCCACAAATTTCCAAACCCTCTTGGTTACCTTCAGTCAAAGCCTGTCTGACCGCTATTGGGTGGCCGGTCTGATCGCTGGGCCCGGTCGGATTGCCCCCATGCCCGTTTTGATTACTCAGAAAATAAATACCACCTACTAAAAGCCTGTATGATTGAACACCTGGTCATACCACACCCTAAACATGGTACTACTGCACTCGTAGATTTTGAATTAAATCGAGAAGGATCAAAGCACTCAAAATCCAAAAGTGCAGAGGGCGGGTCTGACTGCCAACTGATGGCTAGTCTAACTGCTCCCGCCGGTCAGACTGCCAAGCTCTGACAAGACTGAAAATTTGCAAACTTTCACAAATTCAAACTTCAACTCAACACGATTGCCAATTGTTCAGCACATATAAACCATGAACATTCTTAACATGGTTCTACATAACCGATTTTGGCTTAGGTAGATCTGGCAAGTCTAACTTCACCAGGAATCGGCTGAAGAGCAACAATGGTCAATAAAATGAGTAAATGACTTCTCTTTGTTGGCTGGTTCTCATGCGGTCATGCCACTTCTCATTGATGGATGGTTGCTGCAACAAGCACACACGATCCTTCAATTTTTAGAAGACCACACTAATCACAATCCATAACTGAACTCTTATCCTTTTGCACTTCTTCCTTCTCCACGACCAGCTCAAGAAAGGAGCATGCTAGAAAAGGTTTAGCTTAGCAGCCGTTCTTGTATACAAATTTGTGAGATGGATGGTTGTTTTAAGCTTTAACCCTCTATGCTTGTATTCGTTCCAATATTCATAGCCCTATGGTGTTCTTAGATACATCCTTCCATTTTTTAACATGGAACGTCATCAACACTGTCTGTCAATTAGTTTAAGCTTCCATGAAGGTGAGGTGCAAACTAATCAATGGCATTACAAGTGCAATTAACTCTTATCTCTCCATGGTTGTAGAGGTATATTATAAAGTGCCATCACTTTAAAGCATGTTTGAGACGTGTCAAACTGTGCCTAATATGTCGACACAGAAATATGATGTCATAAGATTCTCTCTTGCAAGTATGACATGCTCTATTGTTCATTATTCATCAAGAGTGGTCTTGGGATTTGGTTTTGTTAAACCTTGGGTTACTAGGTAGGCCAGTCCAAATTTAGAACTGTTGTTAGTTTTTTTGGGTCTTAACTCTTAAGAGCATGTGCATCTTTAGGTGCTAAGGTAGTGCTATGTGAGAGAAATTTTTTAGCACCGATGCCAACAGATGGGGGAGAAAGTGCTAATCCCGGATTGCATGGCACTGAAGCAAATCTTGGCGGCTGATGCTATGACACAAAAAAGTTGGATGTTTGGTTGGAGGAAAAGTAGCTAACAATGGTATTAATGGAGAGAGAGAGAGAGGTGATATGTATATCTTAGCACGTACTTTAGATGCTAAGGGATGTACATGTTCTAAGTGAGTAAAATAGGTTACAGTCTTGTATATTAAAATGCTGTGGTGGACTACGTATTGGTCTTGTTATGTTTGGTAGGTTGGGTTGGGCTGAGTTTTAGAATATCCAGCATGGATTCTTTTGAGATGATTTCTGTTTGCATGTGGAGATTTCAACTTATTATCAGTCCTAGTTCTACCACGGACTCTCGTACACTAAAATTTTCTTGCTCATTTAAAAGTTCTTACTCCTCACAAAAGAATACTATTCCAATTTCCAAGCCTATTTTTTTAAGAAGCAGCACAATGTGATAATGTGTAGTGAAGCAATCTAACACCCCTGTGATTAAATATAATCGATAAATCAAAATATTCAAGTTTGTCATGACAATGACATGAAATTAACTTAGTAGACTCCATGGTCCTGTCTGGCCTAGCCAAGCTGGGAAGCCACGCCTGTGTTGGAATTTGGTACCTGTGTGCTTAATTGTGTCTGTGTACACTTCTCATAACTTGCACAAAACATTTCCTTCTTTCCATTTCATGCGCAAGAAGACCAATAAGGCTCCGGCAAGATTTGGTGTATCTTGTGCCCTTGCTTGCTTTAGTATCCCATTCTTTTCAGCTTTCCTCTCTGCTGTTAAGTTGTTCACCAACATTCCCCATGCTACAACAGCTAAAGATTCACGGGAACTGCCCTGGAGAACTACCTGACGTGATATTGCAGCTTGAGGAGTCAACTGGATCTATTGCTGTTGACCAAATTGGTCGGTCGGTTATTCTATATAGGCCTAGCAGCAGCAAGATGAAAAAGAGAGAAGAAAGTGCTAGAAATAGTATGAGGTTTGCAAGATCTAAAGAAGCTTCAGAAGAACATCCTAGAAGCAGTGCAAGCAAGAGATTTGTAAAAAATGGAGATACATTTAGGCCACAACAGAAGAGAAGACCATTACCATCAAAGGGATCGTCGTACAGACGAGGCTAGCAGACACGTACGATCGTAGATCTTTTTATCGTCTGGATTTATCAAGAAATCCTTGTAAATTTTAGAGCAACTAATTGGATAATGGATATTGGTGTTTACTTTGTGTCAGCAAGCTATGGGTCATTGTCTCATCAACCACATACTGTAAATTGTGATGATTTCTTCTTACTCAAGTGGAAGTTCTGGGTTAATGCATATCAACAAGATACGATCTAGAGCCCTAAAAATGATCTACATATGAAACTGAAGCCCCACACTGAAATCTGAGATACCTAACTTATGTGCATATCTGACCTATTCCAGCAAATTTGGTGGTTCATCATAGCTTTCATCCCTTCATCTATGGCATGCATGTGGTCCTTAGAATCTCAAAGAGGATCATGCATTCCTCTGTCTTTTTCTGCTTCTATGTTCGTTAGCATTGGGCTATAGCTGTCAGGTCCAGGCTTTTGCAAACTCTGTATTTATCTTGTTTGTTTGATGTTTTAACGGGCCTGAGTTATATGAGTAATATCAATGCATGTTATCCAGATCCCTTGAGTCCTGACCATTCGATGTGAGGGGCCCAACAGCCAACCATCTTAGCAACATCTCCTTGAAAACAAGATAAACGAATACTTGGCAATCCTAATTACACAGTTGAGATTGAGACATACAATGTGTACATGTGGTTTTCTTACTACAAAGTGAACCTTTGAATTCTTGAGTTCATTCATGATTGTTAACTTTTTTACTAGACTTATTGCACATTTGTTCACATTGGTTTATATTTCTAGCTTTTGTTTGGAGAAGTCAGAAGAACACTCAGCTTACCAAAGCGGTTTCCTCACTCATCTCTTCCGTCTCGCTTCGGGACAAGATAAGGCGTCACAGTCTCACAGACGCATCATGTATCCTACTCTCACATTCCCATATTACGCACACATCTCTCCATCACTTTCCTCACCACTCGTCTTCTTCTAAAAGCCCCTTCTTTCAAACATTATTATTTATTTTCAGCTAAAAGCTATTAGCCGTAGTATATCGGCCACGGCTAATATAAACAGGAGCCTACCACCGAAGAAAATTAGAGCCTTTGTGGTTTGGTAATTCAACAAAATGTTGTCAGTTGTCACAGATAGTCATCAAATTCCAGGTCGTCCTTTTGGTTGCATCATCAGTCTATCCTCTTTGATTCTTCTGTGTCTTTTGTGTTCCCCTCTGCTTGATCTCCCTTGTCGTATCTCCAATTCATGGTCGTTGGTCAGAGTTTTGCTATCTCTGACTTTTCTTTTGTTGTATACTTTGCGTATGGGCCAGGTCCACATTTCCTCCTTAGATGATCGGATTGTAGTTCCCATTGTTGAAAACTTCGTTCGAGTTTATGGCGTTCGGACGTAAAGTCCGAGCAAGGAAGGCTTTAAGACACATGTAAGGTGACTAATGGGGTGGTCAAAGATGTACCGATCTTTGTGATTGTTCTAAATGACGTAGATCAACACTGGGAGCAAATGTCATCTTTGAGTTGGTCATGTCAATTATTGCATACTCAGGATACGTACCTAGATATTTTAGGACTATCTATCGTGAACCTCGCGATTATATACAGTAAAAATAACGAGTGCTCCTTGGTGTCCGGGCATCATAGTTTAAAATATGTATGCATTTGTGTGCGAAAATTTTTAAAATTTTTTGGATGTAGTTCAACTAGTTCACACACACAGAGATATATATATATATATATATATATATATATATATATATATATATATATATATATATATATATATATATATATATATATATATATATATATATATCATAGGAGTAGCTCCTAGATTATATGAGCAGTAGTAGTACATCATATAGTCGGCCGCGCCATTGTTCATCACTCACTGCTAGTGTTAACCAATGTGCAAGATTCAACCTGAGGTAAAAACATTTTCCAAGCTGATGCAAGATGCATGAAGAGGCATAAGAGGACAGCACAAGCAAACCATCTTCTTCATTAAGCTTCTCTGGTGCACAATAAGGGTTTATATATAAAAAAGAAAAACCTACACTCCCATCAACCTCTGATGTGGGATCACATAACCTCTGATGTGGGATCACATTCAGCTTCTCTCTCTGGGATGCAACACGAAAGCAATATAGCTTATGGTTTATCTCAAACAAACAAACGAGACGGCTTTTCTGCCGTTGTTTCGAAGCGGTTTATTGGGGTAGCATTTTCGAAGCGGTTTATCGACTTATCGGCATTTGATTCGTTTGCACGAACGTTCGTTGTAGAGCTAAAAGTTATAAGTCGCAACCAAAAAGAACACATGCCTCTGGTTGCATCTTCTCATTTGCCAAACAGTAACTGCCATGTATTTCCATGAAAAAGAACACCCGGAACAGCCGTGCTCCTTCCTTGACACGTCTGTAGGTGTCTCTTTCTACCTACAAAGCACAAAGCACCAATGTTTCTGGGAGCAAGAGTACAAACAATGTTGGTGATGAACTGACGAATGAAGGTGATTTCTTTGGGTTTTGGCCTTCCATTTTGCTACCGACTGAAGCAATGCCTGATGCTCTTTTTTGGCTCCAGTCGCCGTGCTGCAATGCCTTTTACTCCACCCAGCTGCTTCCAGACTCCAGAGCTGCCATCAGAGGGTGGCCTGCCTCCTTCAGCTTAGCTCGTCATCATGATAGATGAGAATGAATTGACCTATCACTGCAATTAATCAGGAGAGAAGTAAGAACTAAAAAAATAAGACAGCGTGAGCCTGCGATACGAGCAGTCTGATTAGCATGAAAATGAAGGATATTATGCATCACATCAAGTTCAAAGGCTCTGCACCTGGAAAGCTGGGCCTCTTGTATTGGGCACTACCGTTTTGGTGAGAGCTACATCATATCCGATGTGCCATCAACAACTGATAAAATCGAGGTGGTCTTCTTCTAATGTAGATTAGCAAAAGTAAAATGCATCTAGTATTATGGAACAAGAAAGCAAGTGGATCTTGAAATATAGGCCACTAGGAGAACTATTTTTTAAAAAAACGAAAGGTACAAATGGGAGTAACATCGTACGTATGAACAAAGGCATGAGTTCATAGGTGATGGGACTCCTTGCAAGGTAGCAACCAATGACCAATGCAGTCAAACCCAACCCCCCCCCCCCCCCCCCCCCCGGCAGACAATGGAACGATGGAAGTAAGCTAGCACTTCGGTTAGCCTTTTATTTCCTAAACATTAGGTGGAATTTTTTGGGAAGTGGCTTATAAGTTTTAACAGAAAATTTTGAACTCTGGCTGTTTATGAGAGAGTACGGAGAGAGATCATCGTGCGATTTTGGTCGATATAGATGAAGTTAATATAGTGTCTACTACAAATTGATTTATGGACCATATCTTAAAAAGATACACTGTTTAAAAACTAGTTACTGTAGATAAGCCATTAAAGAAAGTGAACTTAAGCCAAAAAAGGAAGCTATTAAAGGAAATGAACATATAGCAATGGAATATCGAACTAGTACTGTACATGATATTATTATGAATATTGTGTGTATATGCATGAGGTCCAATAGACAATATATATCGCAAGTATAAGAGAATATTACAAGGTAACATCCCATACACATATAAGAAAATACAAAGGAATTCCTATTCTAACACCCCTCAAACTCATGATGGATCACACACACTGAGTTTGAAGAGAAAATACAAATATTGCACTCTAGTCTATGGCTTCGTGAAGAAGTTAGCAGTCTATAACTCTGATGGCACAAATTGTAAAGCAATCACTTCCTGCTGCACATGTGAGTGAGTGTATGAAGCATCCACACCAATGTGCTTGGTAAGCTCATACTTCATTGGGCCACGGGCAATATTGATAGCACATGTATTGTCAGATAAAAGAGTTGTAGGTCCCATCACATGCACTCTAAAATCTGTAAATAGCCACCTCAACCAAAAAAAACCTCTATCGTCACCACTACCATAGCTTTCAACTCAGTCTTGCACTCTAACGGGAAACTGCAGTCTGTTTCTTTGTATTTTAGGCAATCAGGGAGGAGCCAAGAAAAACATAGTAAATAAAAGGAGAACAATGGTCAGAAGAATCATTAGTTTAGGTTGCATCAGAGTACATCTGAAACCGTAGTGAGTTTGAGTTAGGGAAAAACAAACAACGAGAGATAGTCCCACGCAAAGTAGCGAAGAACCCGAAGACGGTGACTGCAATGAAGGCGGGTAGGATGAGCCATGAACTGACTCAAGATATGAACAACATGAGTAATATTAAGACGAATACTCATAAGATACACTAAACTCCCAACTAGATGGTGATATAGAGTAGAATCATCAAGAAGATCACTATCGGTGGTCCAAAGCTGAAAAGATAACTTCATGGCAGCAAGAATACAAACAAATGTTGGTGATGAACTGACGAATGACGGTGATTTCTTTGGGTTTTGGCCTTCCATTTTGCTACCGCCTGAAGCAATGTCTGATGCTCTTTTTTTGGCTCCAGTCGCCGTGCTGCAATGGCTTTTACTCCAACCCAGCTGCTTCCAGACTCCAGAGCTGCCATCAGAGGGTGGCCTGCCTCCTTCAGTTTAGCTCGTCATCATGATAAATGGGAATGAATTAACCTATCACTGCAATTAATCAGGAGAGAACTAAGAACTCAAAAATAAGACCGCGTGAGCCTGCGATACGAGCAGTCTGATTAGCATGAAAATGAAGGATATTATTGAGCGTTCCATACTTCTTTAGTATTATAAAAGTGTGTCTATTCTCCTTCCTCTCTTCTCAGCCATTTGATTTGATTTGAACTATTCGTCTCTCTCCTTCCATCTCTTTCTCTCAGAGGATACAACCGTCCACCCCCTCCACTTTCCCTATCTCCTCGCGTATTCTGGCCACCCTTCTCTCTCTGTCACTTGCTCTCCAATGTTTGATGTGTGAAGTTGGCCAGGTAGTAAGTTTCGTCTTATTATTTTTATAACTCCATTGTAACGCATAGGTCTCTAACTAGTCAATCGTGATATGTGAGATGTTAGTGTGTATGTTGCTAGCTACGCCGATCCAGCAAGCACGACTAAGTCCTTTACGTTGATCGGACGGCTACATTTATGAGTTTGCATCGTCATGAGGAAAAGGTGCTAGGTCTGTTCTTTAAGTCAAAAACTAGTGGCTTTTGGTTTTTGCTACAGTACCTAACTTTCAAACGGAGTATTTTCTTAAGACGGGGTCTATAAGTTAAACGATCTACACGTTAAAAACCCAACATTTGTACCAGCCAAAATCGCAAGTGAGTATCTATCTCTCCGTAATCTGTACCGTAAACAGCTAAAATTCAAAAATTTCAGCCAAAAACCGTAAGCCGCAGCCGAAAAGATCAGGCCCGCATTTGCGCCGAATACATGTATCACATCAAGTTCAAAGTCTCTGCACCTGGAAAGCTGGGCTTCTTGTATTGGGCACTACCGTTTTGGCGAGAGCTACATCATATCCGATGTGCCATCAACAACTGATAAAATCGAGGTGGTCTTCTTCTAATGTAGATTAGCAAAAGTAAAATGCATCTAGTATTATGGAACAAGAAAGCAAGTGGATCTTGAAATATAGCAAGTGGATCTTGAAACATAGGCCACTAGGAGAACTATTTTTTAAAAAAACGAAAGGTACAAATGGGAGTAACATCGTACGTATGAACGAATGCATGAGTTCATAGGTGATGGGACTCCTTGTAAGGTAGCAACCAATCATCAATGCAGTCAAAAAAAAAAAAACGCAGCCAATGGAACGATGGAAGTAGGCTAGCACTTCGGTTAGCCTTTTATTTCCTAAATATAAGGTGGAATTTTTTGGGACGTGGCTTATAACTTTTCATTGAAAATTTTGAATTCTAGTTATTTATGATAGAAAGTACAGAGAGAGACCATCGTGTGATTTTGATCGATATAGATGAAGTTAATCCAGTGTCTACTATAATTAATTTATATACCATATCATGAAAAGATACACCATTTAAAAGGTAGTTACAGGTAGATAAGCCATTAAAGAAAATGAACTTAAGCCAAAAAAGGAAGCTATTAAAGGAAATGAATATATAGTAATGGAATATCGAACTAGTACTGTACATGATATTGTTATGAATATTGTGTGTACATGTATGAGGTCCAATAGACAGTATATATCGCGAGTATAAGAGAATATTACAAGGCAACATCCCATACACATATAAGAAAATACAAAGAAATTCCTATTCTAACACCCCTCAAACTCATGATGGATCACACACATTGAGTTTGGAGAGAAAATACAAATGTTCTGTGGCTTCGTGAAGAAGTTAGTAATCTATAACTCTGATAGTACAAATTGTAAAGCAAGCACTCCCTCCTGCACATATAAGTGAGTGTATGAAGTATCCACAACAATGTGCTTGGTGAGCTCATGCTTCATTGGGCCACGAGCAATACTGATAGCACATGTACTGTCAGACAAAAAAGTTGTAGGTCCCATCACAGGCACTCTAAAATCTGTAAATAGCCACCTCAACCAAATAACCTCTATCGTCACTGCTACCGATGAGATGGCAACGGAAAGCGTTAGGTTTGTGCTCTAGCTTTGATACTATGTTATAAATATTATGTGTATATTCATAAGGACCAATGAGCAGTATGTATAGCGAATACAAGAGGATATTATAAGGGAATATGCCATGCATATATAAGGAAATACAAAGGAATTCTTATGCTAACTGATAGATCACTGTTTGAGTAGAACTGTACATCATTGGAATTTGGATCTCGCTTCAGGCAACTGGATTTCTCTGTCGTTTTTGCATTGTTATCTCACATATAGGTTGATGGCAGAGTGGCATGTAACTTGTAATTTGTTGGTTAAGTCATGCGTCATGCTTAATACAGAGCGACGCAATCACAGATTATCATCAACTAAACCGAAAACAAGTTATTAGACTTGAGCTCTGATAGTGATATGCATATGATGACCATGACTCGATTATTATAAATGCTTGCACGGCCGGATGAATTGGTCGACAAAAAGTTAAGCAGCAGCTTCATTCAGGGACCCATGCATTTCTTTCAATATGTTGGATAGATAATTTCCCTATCCTTTATATATTTTGCGAGTACATTTAGTTGAAAGCATTTGAAAATGCCCTTCTTTCTCTACATATCCTTGGGAGAATTAGTTGAAAGCTTTTTTGCCGGTTCTTTTTTTTTTCTCCATATTCGTTTGCGTTGTCCGTGATGAGTTAGCATATTTTTTTTTGAATTTAATTACGCCAAATAAGACACCTTCAGTTACAGTGAAATCTCAGCCGCTACAGTGCAATTTTAGCTATAAACCATAGCTTTTCAGCCCAACCGAGAGTACTACACTGCTGCTAGTCTGCTATTAGTGTGAAAGAATGTAGTCCCATTTCTAACACTCGAGCGATGAGGGGTAAAGAAAGTGACTGTGTTCTGACTGTTTTCACACGGGAAAGTCAAGTCCTTGTTGACTTGAAATTTGATGCTTCGATTACGTGGTAATGACGTTGCTGCTGCAGTTGTCCTCAACCCCTCCAGAAAACTAAACTGTTGCACGCATGTCGTAATCTGGGCTGGCATAATTAGGTCGCCACTTTATATTGTTTTGCCAATTCTAGCCAAGCATGAGCCAGTGAAATATTGGTTGAGAGCTAACGGAGTCAAGAATTTAGGCCATGCTTGTGAGGGTTTAGTCTTTCCCAATAGGGAAAATAATTTAAGTAATAATGGAGTATCCACCGCGATTGACGGCCCAGGGTTACTCTAATTGTAAAGCTTAGTTAATTTAACTACACCCCTCCACCAACCAAGATAAGGTCCACGGAGGACGCACATTCGTACTCAAGCACATATCTCACACGTCCATCCTAACATATGTGAGTGTTTCCACTAGCACACGTCTAATTAGAATTAGAGCGAAAGTCTAATTAGCTGCGTGCGAGAGCTTTCTTTTATCTGGCCTTTTGTCTCCAATTGTACTAGTCAATTTCCTTTGCCTTTTCTTGCAACAGCATTCCAAAGTACAAACCTCACATATCCGGTAAAGTAGAACTAGTGAACTAGTGGTATGCGGTGGCTTTTAGGGTCTGTTTGGTTCATGACCAGAAGTTGCCTAGCCACAAGTTAGGCGTGCCACAGTTTTTAGGTAGCTGTTTGGTTTACTGACGCAACTGTGGCATGCCACACTTTCTTAGCACCCGGCCCCACACGTCATAGACTCAATTTCTTGCCAAACTTTGCCACAAGTGTGGCTTCGATTTTGTTAGCCACACTTTCTGTGGCAGCCACGCATTGCCTAAACTTAGGCATGGCAAGTTTAGGCACCAACCAAACAGACCATTAGTTTTTGATTATAGCCAACTTTTGGCTGATTGTAAAAGAGATTGATCGAGTAAATGACACTTATATTAAAATGTCACTTTGTTTAAAATGGTTCCTACAATAATTTTTACAAACGATTTATAGAAAATAAACTATTCCGTTCAAAAACCGATTTTGAAAAATAAAAGATCTGAAGCTGTTTCAAACAGCGCTCTAACTGCTCGTCGACTCTGCTCGTTCCAGAATATCAAAATCTATCAGGCCCACGTATGTATTATTTCTTGGAATTTCTCAATAAATTAAGCTATATTCATAAATATTCATATATATGTACTACTAAAAAACAAGTTGGTAGTAAATGATAATGCCACGTCTGTCCCCTTCCCTATACCTTTTCACCTCTTAAAAAATCTCTCACAAAAAAATCATCTCCTCAACTAACAAATTTCACCTCCTTCAAACTATGTGTACTACTTAATATATTGGTGGTGGTGCATCCACCCCTTCTACATCCCTAGAAAATTTCATCAAAAACAAAAAAAATCAATTTACCAACAAACAAATTTCACCTCTCTAAATATTATTTAACAACAAAAAAAGAAAACATAGCAAAGCTCTATGGAGTGCGCAGCGGAGCTGAGGGCGCAGAGGCATGACGTGGCGGAGCACATAGGCGAAGCCAAGGGCATGGGCCAAGCATACTAATTCCGACAATGTGTAACTCGATATATTAGGAGTAGGGATGTAAAAAACCCGAGGCTCACTCTAGACTCGATTCGAGCTTAGCTCGAACTATAAATGAGTTGAGCTTAAGCTTGATCATAAGCTCACGAGCTGCAACAAGTAAAGCTTGAATAGCTCGTTAGAGTTCATTCGATCTTGAATATTGGTGTATGTTAATGCTTACCGAGCTTACTCGAGTCGAGCTCGAACTTTTTTTATTGTCGAAAATTAGCATATGTTGAGTTGTTTTGACTGTTATCGAACTTGCTCGAGCCAAGCTCGAACTCAAGCTTTTTTTATTATTGGAAATTAGTGCATGTTAAATTATTTTGATTGTTATCGAGTTTACTTAAGGCTACTCGAGTTTGGACTGAGCCGAGCTTGAGCCTAGGTCCATGCTTGGACCTCAACTCGAGTTTCTACCGAATTTGAGCTTAGGAGGCCGAGTTCGCTCGAGTTCGGCTCATTTACAACCCTAGTTGGGAGTAATATGATATATTTTTTATCTGTGGCAAAGTACATGAATTCAGCTAGTCCAACAAAATAATCTCCCAACAGATAAATTAACTTCAATACAAATTGCGACGTCAGAACGAAGCTCAAATGGGCGGCGGAGTTGAGGGCACTTTGTAGGCCGAGCCTGCCAAGGGAGGCGTGAGCCAACTTGCCCTACAGAGATGAAGGTAGAGCTGAGGGTGTGGAGCAAGCCGATCCCAATAATATTGATTTGATGTGCTAGGTTATAATAATAATAATAATAATAATAATAATAATAATAATAATAATAATAATAATAATAATAATAAGAGAGAGAGAGAGAGAGCATTCAGCTAGTTTCTATAGGATTCATGTGTTCCAACCAGGATTGAATTTGTGGTTTCAAAGTCCATTTACAAGACATAAGGGGTAGGTGGGCATGCACATGTCAAAGGATATGGATCAGCTCATAAGCCTGTGTAGTTATCATGGGTTTTGTACGTACATGAGGATTAGGGTTAAAATATTCTCGAGCTACACTCTTCCATGCAGGAAAATTTAGAGTTGAAAAAATTGCAGAGGTCACTTGCATCCACTTCGTTTTTGCTGTTCATGTCGTTCTCATTTCTGCTTAGACGGCTAGACGTGTCCCTCCGAAATTCTAGAGAAACAAAGATTGAGAGAGACAGTAGGGAATCTCTTTTTTAATATCATTATTTTTGTAAATAGCTCCATGTCAAAAATATTTTCTAATATTCAAGCCTGTACTTCATTTTTGTCTTTTGGGTGGATTCTTTTGGGTTGTGACTTATGACTTTTAAATTATGGTTGTTCGCAAGAGAAAGTGCAAAGAAAGAGACAGTCACACGTGATTTTAGCCGGTATAACTGAAGTCGGTACAGTGTCTAATATAATTGACTTGTAGATCCTATCTTGAAAAGACGCACCGTTTAAAAGCTGGTTATTATAGCAAAAGCTAAAAGCAGTAAACCTAAAAGAACTCTGACAAGATATCTTCTCACATACCAAGCATCACAAAACATCAGAAAGAACTATTTATAACAAATTTTCAAAATAGCGGCGAAGAATCATGCCATTTTGTCCCTACAACATACATAGTTCTTGTAGACACAGAAAAAACGACGACCAGAGAAAATATTGCACGTCTCTAAAATGACAGTCTCGTTGTATTTGGCATTGGGAAGAAATACCAAAGCTGCTTCAAGAAAACAAAATGAAAAAAAAGATTAAGAAAGAAAATGACAAAACTGATTAGCATTCTCTCCGAGCTTTCTAAATCAACTATGACAGTGGCACTTCCAGAATTCCAGGCCAAAAGTTAAAGTGAGGAATTTTTGCTGTACCCTAGCTAGATTACAGGTTTTGGTCATCGAATGAGATCCCTCTGGCAAGTATTGCGTCAGCATCGCGTAACTAACTGTGAGAGCGTCCTAAGCTTGCAAGGCATTGCTAGCCAGTGATTAGTAAATATCATTATATCAGGTTCGGTGCTTCACAGTTTTGGATATACTTCAAGATGTCAATAGCTTTATCCGATTGTTCGACAAACCACCATGATGGGATGGCCGTGGAAGGTAGTAGGCAGTCAAGGAATTTTAGAAACAAATTCTATAGGGTAGGACCTCAAGTGCTACTCTAGAGGTCCTCTCTAGGACCGTGTGACAGCTATCAACACACTGATCTTGGAACAAGTTCATCTTCTTTACTCTTGTCTTCCCCACCTCCTCCCTCACCCTCGCACCGCCTATCATGGAGGTGCTAGCAGCAAAGCATTGCCTTTGGTTCCATTGAGCCCTACACAAGAAGCATCCACGGGAGGATCACAAGGTCACGTACACCACTAATACATCAAGGTCGGCTAAGTTGCCATGAAGTCTATGCAGAAACCTCAGCCCAATCAGGCAGGACCACGAACTCACGGACAACGAGGACGGCAGCCCCGATCAGTGCAGTGGTATCTTGGGCAGCATGTAGGAGAGCACGCGGTCCCTCCTGAGCACCGTTCATGACATCTTCCTCAGAAGTGACATCTAGGACACCACCACCCACAACAGCAAGGAAGCTAGAGCCACGGCGATCTTGAGGGACATGCTCGGGGAGTACAGGGGCTATGTCGCGCAGAAGGCCGAGGAGGCGAAGGACTGGGTGACGGAGATGTCGGACGCCAACGTGGGGAAGGCCACAGCGTCGAACAAGGAGAGGGGCTCTAGGGATGATCGTTTAAAAAAGGGAGGATGACCAGCAAGCCCTCGCCGTCGCCGCGAAGGAAAGTAAGGGCAAGACGAAGAGTCAAGATAGCAATGTTAGGTTAGCTTTTAGGATCTCCTAGGTTAGATCTAGCGGGGTTTCATTACGGGTTCGGGTTCTTGAGGTAATACCGAGAGGGAGAGAGGGGACTAACCGTCCGATGTGGAGGAGGAGGGGTTGGCCATTGCGGGTACGCTCAGTGAAGTCTGCGCACGGGCAGCGACGGTCGGGGAAGAGGTGCAGGGCTCCTTGGCGGCGGCGTGTCCCGAGCGGCGGCGATCTCCCTGGCGACGGCGATCTGGCGGTGGTGCTTCCCGTCGCTGGAGCGCCCCCCTCTTAGATCGGATCTAGAGTTTTGTCGGTGGGGAGGTGGCGGCACGGTGAACCTTAGTGTGCGTGCCGCCCGGCCCCCACCTCTATTTATATGGCGCTGGCGACAGGGGCCCACCAGCCTATTGGGCTGGGCGCCCCCGATCAGGGCGCGAACAAGGGGGGGGGGGTATTTGGCCGTTGGGCCAAATGCCCTGAGATCATTCTAACATTCTCCCCCTTGATCTCAATCTATACTTTATCTTTAATTACTTTTGACTTTACACATTCCATCACAGATTAGTGCATAGAACATGTCTCATCGTCACGGTCAATCGCCGATAGATTCAACAGCTACAATACACCTCTCTGTTCTGAAATAGTTACTTTAATCTTTTGGGCCATCTTTTAGTCCAGGAATCATAGGCTTTCCCTTAAACCCATGCCGGCTACATGTTCTCTGAACACGTTGGGTGGTAAGCCTTTAGTAAGCGGATTCGCTAACATCTTTGCGGTACTTATGTGCTCAAGACTTATAATTTGATCCCGAACTTTATCTTTAACAACATAGTACTTTATGTCAATGTGTTTGGCAGCACCACTTGACTTATTGTTGTGGGCATACATTACTGCGGGTTCATTATCGCAGTACAACTTAAGTGGTCTATTGATGTCGTCAACCACTTTTAAACCGGGTATGAACTTCTTTAGCCAGTTCACCTGCCCCGTAGCCCCATAACATGCTACAAACTCGGCATACATTGTGGACGATGTAGTGACGGTTTGCTTTGAGCTTTTCCACGATATAGCTCCTCCAGCGAGAGTGAATACATATCCGGATGTAGACTTTCTATTATCTCCCGCAAAATCAGAATCTGTATACCCCACTATATGGAGTGAATCTGATCTTCTGTATGTCATCATGAGGCCTTTTGTTCCTTGCAAATAACGCAAGACTTTCTTTATCAATTTTCAATGTTCTATTCCAGGATTGCTCTGGAATCTGCCAAGTAACCCGGTAACAAATGCTAAGTCAGGGCGTGTGCATACTTGAGCATACTGTAAACTTCCGACAGCTGAAGCATATGGAACCGCTTTCATTTGATCGATCTCATACTGGTTCCTGGGGCATTGAAAATCCCCATATCTGTCGCCCTTGACTATAGGTGCAGGTGAAGGACTACATTTATGCATACCAAATTTTTTTAAGACTTTCTCTATGTATGCCTTTTGTGACAGTCCCAATGTCCTCTTGTTTCTATCCCGGTGAATTTCGATCCCTAGAACGAACGAAGCTTCACCAAGATCTTTCATATCAAAGTTTGAGGACAAAAACTTCTTTGTCTCCAGTAGCAGACTAACATCACTACTAGCTAGCAGGATATCATCCACATACAGGATTAGGAAGATAAACTTCCCATCTTTAAACTTTGCATAAACACAGTTGTCCTCTACATTCTCTTTAAACCCAAATTTTCTTATTGTACTGTCAAACTTCAAGTACCACTGTCTTGAAGCTTGCTTTAACCCATAAATCGATTTCTTTAGGCGGCATCCCATTCTTTCATTTCCTTCCACGACAAAACCTTTCGGTTGTGCCATGTAAATATTTTCCTCCAAATCCCCATTAAGAAATGCCGTCTTTACATCCATCTGATGTAACTCTAAATTATAATGTGCTACTAATGTCATTATGATTCTGAAGGAATCTTTACATGAGACTGGAGAAAAGGTCTCATTGTAATCAATCCCTTCTCTTTGCGTAAAGCCTTTTGCCACAAGTCGCGCTTTGTATCTTTCTATATTCCCTTAGGAGTCAAGCTTTGTCTTGTAGACCTATTTACAACCTACTGTTTTGGCTCCTTTAGGAATAATTTCTAAGTCCCAGACTTTATTAGTCTTCATGGACCTCATCTCCTCTTCCATGGCCTCAAGCCATTTTGAGGAATTTTCGCTTCTCATGGCTTCTTCAAATGAGGTGGGATCATCCTCCATTTGAAATTCCTCTGTATGATAAATCTGATAATCATCAAAAATAGCTGATCTTCTTACTCTTTGAGACCTCCTCAGGGCCTCCTCATTTGGTACATCTTCTGTTTGAGGCTGCTGTTGCTCCCCTCATCTGTGGCAATAGGTTCTATAGGATCCTGAAAAACAGGTTTCTCATTATCATTCATTGTTGCCACAGGAGGAACAATAACAGGTGCTGGCACCACAGTGTCTTGCACCGTCGGTGCAGCGACAGCAGGTAGTGTGAAGAATGGCTCTTGAATCATCGGAGTGGGCGCATACACCCGCTTCTCTTCAAGATCAATCTCACGAGCTACCATACTTCCTCTCATCATTTCATCCTCTAAGAAGACAACGTGTCTCGTTTCTACAAACTTTGTATATCTATCTGGACAGTAGAAACGAAAACCTTTTGACTTTTCAGGGTAGCCAATGAAATGGCAACTCACTGTTTTGGGATCAAGCTTCCCAAGGTTTGGGTTAAATACTTTAGCCTCAGCAGGACCCCCCACACACGTAAGTGGTTTAGTGAGGGAACTCTTCCTGTCCACAACTCGTACGGTGTTTTGGGCACCGACTTACTAGGCACTCTGTTGAGAATATGAATGGCGGTTTTCAACGCCTCCATCCATAAACTCAATGGGAGTGTGGAATAGCTCATCATGCTTCGCACCATATCCATCAGGGTACGGTTACGTCTTTCAGCTACTCCATTTTGCTGAGGTTCGCCCGGTGTAGAATACTAGGCCACTATGCCATTTTCATGTAAAAACCTTGCAAAAGGTCCAGGAACTTGTCCATATGGGGTATGTCGACCGTAGTACTCCCCCCACGATCAGATCGGACTATCTTAATCTTTAAATCGTGTTGGTTTTCAACTTCAGCCTTAAATATCTTGAATTTATCCAAGACTTCATTTCTTTCTTTGATTGGATAAATATATCCAAAACGGGAGTAATCATCTGTGAATGTTATGAACGAGTCATAACCATCCACACTTTTCACAGGAAAAGGACCACAAATGTCTGTGTGAATAATTTGTAGAACTCCTATGCTTCTTTTGGCGTCTTTCTTAATTTTCTTTACATATTTTCCTTTAATGCATTCTCTGCATTTTTCTAGGTCTGAGAACTCTAATAGAGGAAGATAAACGCTAAGTCTATCTTTTTCTTCCACTCTCCATAATTATCTCCTTTGAGAGTGGGGATCTCTCTGATACAACTCATCAAGTTGTATCTGCCTGAAAAATAGTTCAAATAAAGTGAGAACGTAACAGCAAAATTATATGCCTTATTTCCAACGTTGGTCAAAAATACGACATACAATTAAATCAATTTTATCTATACATTAAATCTACATCACCGTTGGACAGAAATAGAAATAATGCATAAAATCATCAATTAAAAATTATAATACTGTTATTATCAACGTTGGTCAGAAAATAACAATATCATAAATCTCTGGAAAACATATCTGTTTTTCCAAAATTAAATTCTCCCGTTGGTTCGAATTTAATAATGAAAATTAATCAACATTAACTTTTGCAGCGGAAACTGTAATTATTCTAAAAATAATTCATTATTCAGAAGCATTAAACTGTACACATTTAATCTCTAAAAAATTAACACGTTGGTGCAAAATTTTACAGAGATTTGAATCAAATTTCATTGAAATTCATCAAAAATTACTTCTGAAAATCAATAAATATCAAAAATCGGGTTTACTGTTCATACGGCCAAATCGGCCTGTTCAGCCCGGCCACGGCCCACGGCGGCCTGCCTCGCCCACGCGCGGCCCGCTCAGCCGGCGCCGCACGCGCGCTCCCTTGGCCCATCCCGCGCGGCCGCAGCCCAGCCGGCCTCACGCGCGCGCGCTCGGCCTCACGCGCTGCTCCGCGCCCCGTCAGCCGTCGGATTCGCATCCGACAGCTCTCGCTCCTCGCGGCCGCGCGCGATCGCACGCAACCTGGGCCTGGGCCGCGAAACCTTTCGCCCGCCTGGGCCGACTTCGCCTCCGCGCGAATCTCAGCCGTCTGATCGCCATCGACGGCTGAGCGGCGTTTTCGCCCGATCAAAACCTGCGCTCGCGCGGCGGAAAACCCTAACCCTAACCATTCTCTCTCTCTCTCCCTTTCTCTCCCGTCTCACCCGAGCGAGTGAAGCGGCGGCGGCGGCGATTTCATCCACGCCGCCGGAGAAGGAGAAGACGGCGCCACCGCGGGCCCTCTCGCCGGCGTGCGCGCTCCCCTGAGAGGGAGCGCGCCGCCGTCGAGCGGCTCCGTGTTGGCGCCCTGTCCCGCGCGTCGACGGTGGCCGCACGTGGAGCGCCGGCGAGCCCACGGCTCGGCCGATCTCCCGCACGCCAGCAACGACGACGGCCCGGCGACGACGGCCAGGTGAGTTCTTTTCAGATCTAGGGTTAGGGTTTGACCCGTTCCCCTTCTCTGTTCTTTTGCCATTTTCTAGGGTTAGGGGGTTTCGTTCTCCTTTTCTCTTTTCCGTCTAGATCTACGCCTAGGGTGCTCTGATACCATTGTTAGGTTAGCTTTTAGGATCTCCTAGGTTAGATCTAGCGGGGTTTCATTACGGGTTCGGGTTCTTGAGGTAATACCGAGAGGGAGAGAGGGGACTAACCGTTCGATGTGGAGGAGGAGGGGTTGGCCATTGCGGGTACGCTCAGTGAAGTCTGCGCACGGGCAGCGACGGTCGGGGAAGAGGTGCAGGGCTCCTTGGCGGCGGCGTGTCCCGGGTGGCGGCGATCTCCCTGGCGACGGCGATCTGGCGGTGGTGCTTCCCGTCGCTGGAGCGCCCCCCTCTTAGATCGGATCTAGGGTTTTGTCGGTGGGGAGGTGGCGGCACGGTGAACCTTGGTGTGCGTGCCGCCCGGCCCCCACCTCTATTTATATGACGCTGGCGACAGGGGCCCACCAGCCTATTGGGCTGGGCGCCCCCGATCAGGGCGCGAACAAGGGGGGTATTTGGCCGTTGGGCCAAATGCCCTGAGATCATTCTAACAAGCAAGGGAGGCAGTGGTGGGGAAGAAAGGGGAAGAAGATAGAGCTTGTTTCAATATTACTGCATTGACAGGTGTCATGATCCTAAATAGGGCCTCTAGAGGTAGCACTTGAAGCACTGTCCACTAGTATTTTTCCTGTAGTTAATATGCAGAATTTGTACTGTGCACAGGGCATACAACAGTTGAAGGCCTTGTTTCAAGGTGACATAGCTTTTGGCTTTTAGCTAAAATGATATTATAGCGGTTGTTAGTTTTTTGATATGTTTAATTAAAGAAAAAAAATATCGTTATATCTCTACTGATAATACGAAAGAAAATTGAAAAAAAGAAAAGGAAAAAAACCATATTTAGAAGCCAATGTATTTCACACGGGTGAAGTTGAAGCACATCAGCCATTTTTTAGAGAGAGAACCTTTCTTTTAGAGCAAGGCTAATAATACAGCCTTCAGCTGGCTGTATGGACACTTACAGCCCACTTATCAGTCCATTCATATAATAGTTTACAGCCAGCTGAAGGCTGTATGACCCACCTCTTTCCTCACAAAGTTTCTTGGTTCTTGTGCTTCAGCTGGCTGTAAACTTACAGCCCACCTCTCTTCTCTCTCCTCCACCTCAGCATACAGCCTATTAACAGCCCCTTAGGGCATCTCCAATGGTTTTAACTAGCAACTAACTAGAAGACTTCCACATCATTTATATAGTACACACTAAAAGCTAGCATTCTAAAGAACTATCTATAAGGATAGCTATTTGATACTTACATGCACACACAGAAAATGACTATCATTTATAGAGGCTGCCTCGTTTTGCGTTATAGACTAGTGCTTAAGGAAGAGCTGGCTCGGTTTTTTCGCATACTCTCTTTCCTCCACATAGGATATATGCTGATGTGTACATACATATAGCTAGCTGACTCAAACCATTGAAGATGCCCTATTATACTTGCTCTTAAGAGAGAACCGATTGTAAGTGGATAGTATATGTACCGCTGGCAACACACACCCTTTCGTCCGTTTCCTTTTTTCGGCTAATTTGTAGGGCCCAACAATTAATTTGTTAGTGACTTATGTCATGATTCGGAAAGTCTTAGCTTCAAGCCATTAGAAGCTTAATATTCCCATATCTTCAAATGGTATGAAGCGTCTCGAACTTCTGAGAGAAGTTAACCCACACTGGAGGAAGCTAAGCCCTAAAACAGGGTATTATTTTCCTTTCTCTGACACATGGGTCTAACTTTTTTTACTACAAGGTAGAAGTACATGCGCGCACACATAACATCATCGCCTACACACATGATGAATGCGCTACTTAGCATACATCTAAAAATACAGAGCTTAAAAGATAAATCTATGATTTCATAGAGTTTCTACTAAGACGCAATTGTATATGCATAAAAGCAGGGGCGTAGCCAGCCCAAAGTTAGGACTCGTACCCAGCCCACTTAAAGAAAAAATATTGAAAAATTTCTAAGGTGAACTTACAATGAATCATAAAGAAAATTGTAAGCTAGGTCTCAGGTCATTGCCCTAGCGGCTCGAGACCCAGTTTCGCGCATAAAAGTGAGCACCATGAGCGAAACTGTACACGACAACTCCACAAACTCATCAAGTTGTGGTTTCCACGTGGGCCCAGCCTTTCAATGAACGGTGTTCGTAATAGCACGGTCATTGCAAGAGCAGAGGTGTTTATACGCTTTAGTTTCAAAACCATGTGCAGAGCTACTCTGATTGCACTGACGGTGACGACAAAGTATATTTCAATGCAAATTTGCATTTTCCAAACTTGGTGGATAGTGCACCTACTACATGTGAACTCATCGAAAAACTTTGTGCAATGCCGGCTGATTAAAATTTTCCAATCGACTAATTAAGGATTCGGCAGACACTAGACCCATGGACCAAGTGAATCATGCATGCTAGCTTTTCTTGATTCATTCTTCAAACATGGTGTTGCCAATTGTGCATAGCTTGAACAGAATGGTGTGCTCGGTCCACTTTAATTTGCAGAAACAGGTGGCATCATCATCTTGGATTAGACGCACTAAACTCATCTTGGATTAGACACACTAAACACATTCACGAGTGTTTAGTCCAACTTAGGGTGAGAACGGATCGAATAGTGTTTAAATTATATTCGCATCCATATTTTTCGTAGATTTGAATATGAATCGGACAAACTTCATATACGAATACGGACCGAACAAATGTCGAATATGAATTTGGATCGGATTATACTCAAAATCAGATCGGATTCAACTATTTTTGGGATTTCAATAATTATTCATGGTCTCTCTTACTTAAAACATGGCGTCGAATTATTTTAACATTTTAAATTAATAAATAGCTAACTCTAACATGAAACTGCACATTAAAAGCTGATAGCAACAAATGAATCATTTATCTCATGTATTTGTATAATGTAACTTCCGAGGACAGCTTCATATCCTATTACACAATAAAGTTTAGTAAATTGACACTTGTTTTTATAGTAATATTTATATCCTTTTTCTCTAGTTTATCACATGATCATTTGTGGCCATTTTGCTACTAATCCTAGCTAATTGTAGATATGTTATAAATAAATCGGTTATAAATATATCAAATTTGTCTAAAAAAGCATGCTAAAAGTTTTATTAGGGGATGTACCAAAATAAAAAAATAAAATGTCAAATTAGAGTACACCATGACACCAAGCTCGTCGAGATGATCGAAATGCATATATAATATGCCCAATTTAGAGGTTAAATGCAAAAGATATGTGTTAGCTAGCTATTGCTATTATATTTGCCGAATACGGATATTGTCCGAATATCCAGTTCTGAATTTGTGTTAAGCTATACCAGATTCGTATCCAATATCGGGGAATTCACCAATTCAATATCCAAATTCGAATTAGTTTTCTATTCAAATTCGGATACTAAGGGGGTGTTTGGGACCGCTCCGCTCCACGTTTTTCAGCTCCGCTCCACGTTTTTTAGCCAAACGGTTTCAGCTCCACGCACCCTGTTCGAGGAAAAAAGGTGGAGTTGTGAGAGCACCTAAAGAGGTACTTCACAAACTCCAGTTTTTTGTGGAGCTGCTCCACGGTGGAGTTTGTGGAGTAGAGTTTGTGGAGCAGTCCCAAACACCCCCTAAGTAGTGGGTTCGACAAGTCCGAATTCGGTAACCGGCTTCGTTTTCACCCCAATTCCAACTACAACGTATTAGCTTTGAATAACTCGAGACCTTGTGTTGAATGAGTTCACACTGTCATTTTGTCGGCCAAAGCCATGCGTTAATTAGTCGGTTCTCTTCTTAATGGATAAGGTAATTTCAGTGCGATTACTAAGAATAATTTCTAGCAAGACACGGAAGAAACACTAACACTGTACAAACTTGGTGATGAGTAAGCTTTTTTTTAAAAAAAAACCCCTTAGTGACGAGTGCATAATTTATCGTAACATGATGTTACATCTACCAAATGAACGTTTAATTTACCTGTATAGATGCAATTAGAGCATGCAACAATGAATAAATATCGAAGAAGATACGGTTAGGTGAATCTTGTGGGGATAAACTGAGGAAAAATCCCGGACAAATTTGCAGATTTGGTTAGTGTATTATGGAGTAGTAGGTCAAATCCTACCGGATACAAAGCTCGAGGAACGCCGCGCCCTCCGCCCCGCCACGTCGCCCGCGCGCGCGCCCCGGCCGGCGCGTGGCGCGGGAATTTCGGTACGATCGGCCGAGGCAGTTTCCTTGTGCTTTCCGAAAATTACGTAGAGGTCCTTTTTTTCTCGCGAACAGGTCCTTTTCCCTAGCGAAAAGGTCCCTGCCCGTTTTTCTTGCGGTGCTTTTTCCTGAAAAAACCCCTCCAATTTGCAGGATAGCGCCCCGCGGTTTTGTAGATTGTGTATGGGTCCTCGTTTCGTTACATACGGGTCCTCGATTTTTTTACGGAAAGTCCTCGTTTCGTTACATACGGTTCCTCGATTTTTTTAATACTATCGAACTTGTAAAGTAATTAACTAGGTGCATCATCCGAATGTACGGCTATGTGTCCAATAAAACCTATCTTTTGATCGTAAAGATTCGTCAGATTCTGTTACGAGATTGAGGGTTTTTTCCCCAATTACATAAGCTCCATCCATAGATCCGAATATATCAAGAAACAACAATTACTAGCCTCATAGGCGCGGCGCCACGCTGCGCCAGCCACCATGTGTACCGAAGTGAAAGAGGCGATAATTCGTGACGAGTTTAAAAAATTTTTTAAAAAAAATCGAGGGCACATGTGTATTTTCAAAAAAGTCGAAGGACTTTTTCGTAAAAAACCGAGGGCCTGTACGTAATAAATGAGGACCTGTACGTAATTTAGGAACCGCGGGGCGCTATCCTGCAAAGTGGAGGGGCCTGGAAAAAACTGACAGAGGAGTTTAAAATTTTTTTTAAAAAATCGGGGGCACATGTGTATTTTCAAAAAATCGAAGGGCTTGAGTTTAAAAAAAATTAAAAAAAATCGGAGGCACATGTGTATTTTCAAAAAAATAAGCTAGCTGTCCGAGCGAGAAATCTCGGACCGGGCAAGGACGGTGTAGTCCGAGCTTCATGATCGGGCTCGGTCAATCGATCGAACCATATTATATTTTATATTAGCATATAAAATTTGATATTATCTATTGCTAGTTTAAGTTACATTAGTTTAATTTGTTTTATTTTGTCGTTTACATGTTGTTATAAGGTAAAAAGGTATTATCTTTGACATATTAAAATTTTAGATTATTAGTTTATTAAAATAATTAAATAAGTTTCAAAAATCAACCTTAATTCAATATAATATGAATAAGTGTACTTAAATTGCAAAATTAAATTCTAAAAATCTACTATAGACTAGCATGTTGAGAAATATAATTTAATTTTTATATAAAATATATACATTTTAATATTTTGGTAGAATGATGATTCCGATCTAATCTCGTTGGATAAAAAATGATCTTATCTGATATCATGATCTAGTTTCCTTTGTGAACCGCCGTTTCTCTATGTTCCTAGTGGATTCCATCCAAGGTACGTACGTCTATTTTTTTAGAAAAATAATTATAAAGGATTGCCTCTCGGGGTACATAAGTGTTATGAAAACTAAATTAGAAATTATAATTAAACTGAGGACATGTGAAACTTGCTACACTAGTAGTGTGCCCGTGCTAACGCTACGGTAAAATACAAAACAAGATAAAATTTGTAAAAAATAAAATGAGCAATCAGATTCATTAAGATTCACGTCTCATATATTGTATAACCAAATATTTTTGTCACATAATGAAAGTCACATAACGACTGATCCTTTGAGGAGGCGACAACATCATTGGACTCACCCACCGACGACTTTCTCCATTCCCACATTGTTTAAACTTGAGGCTACAAAGAAAACAAATATTTTTGTCACATAAAGAAATATGAAACACAGTAAGGAAATAGGTAACATACAAAACAAGATAAAATTTGTACCAGATCCCCCACGCACTTCCTCCACCTCCAAAAGCTGACTTATTGCAGTGTTCACCGTCATGAATCTTGGTGGTTCATACACCTTCTTTCCTCTGAAAGTGAATAGCCAAATTTAAATCCAATGACAAATGATATATCTAGCTACACTAAACAATGAGAGCTGAGAATATTAAGCATAGCTCGTTCTCATAAGAAATGTCATTTTGCACTGTGAGCTACTGAAAATCATAGACAGAAAAAAGGTAATTACCTGCACAAGGACTCGAATGTTGGCTCCTTGACACGAATATCTGCATTGAATAATTGAATTGATCAGCAGAGAAAGTGATAATAGTAAAGCAGTAATATTGAATACAAAGAAAATTTGTGGCCCCCAAGCTTTTACTTGATGTATATTGTTTGAACAAGAGGAAAACAATCATGATGATAAAAGATTCTTGTGGGTCAAAACTTCAAAATAACTTAGGCTAGAAATCTGAAGCGTTGTATGCAACATACATCACCCTTGACAACATCCGTTTGACAATCTTGGATTCTAGGATCAATAGTTGCTGCCACTAAATTACAGGACACAGTGACTAAGAAAAGTAAGCATCTAGTACTATCATATAGAACAATTCTATACGTTTAAATTATCAGTACTGTACCTTATTTGTGTTGCAATGTATAAATATTTTGAACATTTCTTGCGGTTATTACTTACAAGGATCAAAATTCAATTTTTATTTAAGGATATGCTTACTGTAAAACATGTCACCATTTTGAAAAATGTCATGCAAGCTTTATGAACCTAGTAGGCAAAGTGTGTGCAGCCCAAGTCGGCGATTGTTCTGAATCTTCTCATAGAAACTATCTGGTCTCCATGTCTCTGTGAACAAAGGTATAGATATGGTCTCTCCATAGCGGTAAAGTTGCAACCCACAAACTCCAATTGCATTCATAACAGATGCATTATGGATCACTTTCACTTCTACCCCCATGTTCTTGGCACGAACAACCAGATCAGTGTGTGTAGTTGCCCTGCAAATCTCATCAGAATTAAATACAGGGAAAAAAGAAAGGTCGACTCGCAAAACTAAGGAGGCATTCATATTGGCTTTTACTGATGACTTTTGGCATTGTCTTATAAATAGTAACAGCTCGTAGAGAAACTTGTAGAGAGAGATACTCGCGTGCGATTTTAACCAATATAAATGAAGTCACTACAGTGTGTACTATAATTAATTAGTAGATCTCACTTTAAAAAGACAATCCGTTTAAAAGCTAGATACTGTAAAAAAATCATTTACTATAGAATTGGCTGTACCACAATCTTACGCTGTTCATCGTCACAGATGGGTGAATCAACAAAGCTAGAATAATCAACATCATCGGAGCCATGGCCGGAATTCAAAGGGTAAGCCATGGCCGGAATTCAAAGGGTAGATAGGAGAATATTGGCTGGAATGGCCACTCCTCCTGGAGGGAGGACTTGTGTCTCCTAGTCCCAATCGTTTCATAGGACTATCTACTGGGCTCGAAGACCCCAACCTGAAGGTATACATCCTACTAATACTCATGCTCATCGAATCCGTATCAGAAGTGTCTTGAGAAAACTCACTATGCGGGGAGAAATACCGCTCTGAGTCCTCACCATCATCATAACAATCAATCCTACATCCAGTAATTTAAACTAGGTCTGTACTGGGCCAGGATTTCTTGATAGAGATTTTGATATGTAGGGGGGAAAAACAAGGATACATAACAGTGTGTCCACGCATGAGGGGTACGATCGTGGAGTTGTCCATGCCAAGATATGGTTGATCGGTCGCGACGTCATGCTCACTAGCCACATAGGCGCGGCGCAACGCCGCGCCAGCCACCGTGTGTACCGAAGCAAAAGAGGCGATAATTCGTGAGGAGTTTTTTAAAAAAATCGAGGGCGCATATGTATTTTCGAGAAAGCAAAAGGTTTTTCCGTAAAAAAGCGAGGGCCTATACGTAACTAAACGAGGACCCATACGTAATTTAGAAAACGCGGGGCGCTATCCTGCAAAATACACAAAATTTCGGTGAAGTGGAGGGCTGCTTTTGCAAAAAAAAAACGCTTTAAAAAAACCTGCCAGGGACCTATTTGCGAGGAAAAAGGACCTTTACGTAATTTCGAAAAACGGAGGGACTTTTTTGCAAAACCGCTCCCCCGACCGTACGAAGATTCTTCAGCCACGCGGCGGGCGGAGCGATCGCACGGAGGGAAAAACGGTGACGTGGGCGCTCTCTCCGCTCGTGCTTCCTTCCTGGCATAATAGGGGGTTTTATTCAGTGAGCACACTATCAATAGATATTCCCTCCAAGGTATATAAGGAAGTCAATTACTTACCTTGGTGTTGAGCATCGGAGAGGACCAGGCGATGAGAAGCGCCGCCACCCGGCGAACCTCGATGTAGACGGCGTTGGGATGCGCTCCGGTGGGGACACCGGAGGCCCGTCCATACCGTCACCACGCTGCCCCATGGCACCACCTCGGCCTCTGTTGATAGGCCGGACGCCGAGGTCGCAGCACTCACTGCCGCCGCAGTCCGTCATCGCAAGGTTGGCAATCCAACACCTGTTGATTTCTCTATAGACTCTATACCAAAGACGCCCTCAAATCACAGAAAAAACAACCACACCAAACCAAAAGCTACGAATCGTCAGAGGGGAACTAAAAGGGACCCCGCGGAGCGCCTAATCCTAGAGGTTCTTGGCGTCGGCGCAGCCGAGGCATTCCGTCGAACACGCGGCGCGCAAGAAGGCGGCATGGCTGAAAACTCTTCAATCCACAGAACATCTGGGAATCCACAGAGCATTTTGGTTTCCCATCCATCCATACATAAATGGTTTTATTGATCATATACCCTCCCCTTAGATAGAAATTCAGGATTTACCCTCCTGACCCACGCGTCAGTGACTTATGATGACCCCACATGTCATTGAGGTGAGAGGGTAAATCCTGAATTTCCCAACTAAGGGGAGGGTATATGATCCAATCCCCCTACATAAATGAATTGAATTCTGTTGGATCATAATCATGTAGATCCACCAAATGATCTTTACAAAAGAAGGCTTTGGATGAATTAGATCAAACCATGCTCCTATTTCAGGCAGTCAACATACATTTATGCAATTAACACATAAACCTTCGCAAAACTTAACACAAACTACAAAGACTCTGGGATATTCCAAGTGATAATTCATTTCTGAGCCTTCAAGAGGAAAGAGGTAGTTATTAATCCTTATATGATGTAGTAAGAAGATAAAAAACACATTCAAAATGGAATTGTGGAAGATGAAATACTACACATAGCATTGGTATGCCTGAAAAAACAGAATGCTAACACCTAAACCTTTCATGCCTGATACATTGTAATTCCCTGTAGGATAGGCAAAACATTGCCTTTTACCTTTATAGCCAGCAAAGGCACTAACACACATTAACATATAAATTATTGTTAGATGGAAAAGAACCCAAGGTTCAGCTTAGGCAGTTGCACAAGGAGGGCAATCAATGACTTGCAACTAAATAGTAAACAAATCAATGACTTGCAACTAAATAGTAAACAAATCAATGACTTGCAACTAAATAGTAAACAATGTGCTAGGAAATATGAAAGCTAACCACATAACCCATATCTAGATCTGAGCAATCAACAATGTAGAAACTACTGAAATTATCAGCTTATCTGAAACAATATGCAAACTGATAGTAAACAATGTGCTAGGTAATCTCTGACAAGTAATGGAGTAATACATTATAATATCTTGAACCTTAATTAATCCTAGACGTGGATCTATTATCCCTAAATCAAAGGGAAATATGAAAGCTAACCACATGACCCATATCTAGATCTGAGCAATCAACAATGTAGAAACTACTGGAATTATCAGCTTATCTGAAACAATATGCAAACTGATTTCTCTCAAGATAAAAGATCGACAAACTTCTATAGCTGCATAGTAATCATCAACAAGGTAGTGCAAATACATGACTCTCCAATGCCTGCATGGAATATTCTAACTGAAAAATGCAAGGCCAAATAAAAAAAATTAGCTTCTTGCATTCACACAAATGACTTAGGTTCTAGATGAAGGACTTACCTAGAAGGAACAAGCAGTGCCCTGACTGCCCTCTTACCAAGATGCTTATTCCACTATTGGGAAGGCAGTATAGCTAGAAAAACCATAGAACAAAGACTCCACATAACCAGCAACGTATTAAGTGACTTGAAATAAGGGCATCGCTGAATAGCTCCCTAGTGGCTTAAGCACACGCAACCGGCATGCCTATAACCAAACCTTGCCTCATGCCTAGAAACACACATTGCAGGTAGCACGACGCCAACCAAAACAAAGCACAACGGCTGCAAAACCTAGCCTGAAAAGGATACAAAAATGATAAGCAAACTGCAAGAACAGAAAGGGCAATCTAAATGAAAGATTGGCGAAACCAACATCAACGTAGCCGTCGTAGCCCCGATGGAGCCCCATCTCCAGCCAAAAAATGGAGCGGATTTTCATAATTTCATCTAAACATTACAAATTGTGTGCTACAGCCAGAAAGCTTGGGGCTGCCATGGTAGACCTCGACCTCGACGTCGGGGGCACGCCACAGAGGACGTCGCCGCCGATGGGCAGGTCTCGCGCGCAAGACGAAACAGCCCGAGGCGGAGAAAGATCTGCGCCGCCTCTAGATCTGGGGTTTGGTGCGGCGGCGGCGCCGAGGGAGGGGGCGACGGAGAGGAGGCAGGGCGGCGTTGCGGCGGAGAGGAGGTTTTTCTGGGGGCGGTTACGTAGGGGAAGGGGAGGAGCGGGGGAGGAGGAGGAGGAGGCGGCAGCGCGGGGTGGGGAGGAGCAGGCGAGGGCGGATCGGAGGAGCGGGGGAGGAGGAGGCGAGGGCGGAGCGGAGAAGTGGGGGGAGGAGGCGGCGGTGCGGGGTGGGGAGGAGGAGGAGGCGGCGGCGGCAGCGCAAGGGGGGAGGAGGAGGCAGTGGCAGAGCGGAGGGATGGGGGCAGGAGGAGGAGGCGGGGGGAGCGGCGGCACGGGGGAGGACGGAGGGAGTGGAGGCGGGGGGAGCAGAGGGAGTGGCGGAGGAGGAGGCAGCAGCGGCGCGGGATGGGGAGGAGGAGGCGAGGGCAGTGCAGCGGCGGAGGAGGGAGGGGAGGAGGCGAGGGTGGCGCAGCGGCGGAGGAGAAAGGGGAGGAGGCGAGGGTGGAATCCGTGCGAGGGAGGCGGAAGAAATGAGGTGGGGGGAGGTAGCCGCACGGATTCAGCGGGGGCGCACGGATTCGGGGGGCCATACATGTGCATGATCCGGATGATTTTGGCCTTAGGATCTTCAATGAGTAAGAGAAGAAGACTTGAGGAGAGATCCAGACCATTCATTTGTATGAACTTGGAACCCTTTGGTACACAAATCTGGGTGGACTTAGATTAGGCATGACTGTGGGGGTGGTTGAGGGGGTGGATTTAGTAAAGAAAATTTTGGTGTATTATAGAGGGGTAGAGATATAACTTCAGTTGAAAACTGTTACACATTTATTGAAAATTTAAATTTTGGGGTGAATTTCGTTTAATGCTCTAATGATACAATTTTATTTCGCAAAAACATGTGTTTCTGTCATTTGAAAGTTGAAGAAAATTTCCAAAACTTGTTTCAAAGGTGTTATTACATGTTTTGTACGTAACACTTTTCAACCGTGCTACCCATCAAATTTTACATACATTTCACCTTCCAAACCCGTGGACATCCGCAGATTAGCATTTCTGAAGCTATAAATTCTAGGATAACAATCGACCTTAGGAAAATCCACTGGCGGATTTGAATGCATCTTCCTACTACATACCACCCTTTTCCACTGACAATTGTATTTGCTTACTGGCTAATCTCCTCCTAATTCACCCTCTAATTATCATAGCACACTCCTCTTACAACAAAAATTAGTCAAAACAAAATTAACACCTCAACCGGCTAGGTTCTTTTGGCCTTGCTGCTTGTGACTTTTGTCATATGCGAATCTATAAATCGATTGTAACAGATATTGTGCCGAATTCATCTGTATCGGTCAAAATCACACGAAAGTCTCTCTTCATACCATCTTACGAATATCCATAATTCAAAAATCTAAACCAAAAGTCATAAATTACAATTCAAAAACGCACCCCTAACCTCGCTCCTCACCTACTCCTCCGACTACCTCATATATAAACCCTGCACCCTCCCCCCTTCTCGGCTCTACTCCAAGAGCTTTTTAACACACATCAACCTAAAACCCGCCACACAAACCCAAAAACCGAAAAAGAAAGGGCGCTTCTTTGAAGGCGGTAGTATCATCCATGGTGGGCTTGGCCAAGATGGCCATGGAATGGCTGCAAGATCCACTGAGCTGGGCGTTCCTCGCCTCGCTGGCCTTCGTGGTGCTGCGGCTGCGGCAGCGCGGCAAGGCGCCGCTGCCGCCGGGCCCGAAGCCGCTGCCGATCATCGGCAACATGACGATGATGGACCAGCTGACCCACCACGGCCTGGCGGCGCTGGCGAAGCAGTACGGCGGGCTGCTCCACCTCCGCCTCGGCCGGCTGCACGCGTTCGCGGTGTCGACGCCGGAGTACGCACGGGAGGTGCTGCAGGCGCAGGACGGCGCCTTCTCCAACCGGCCGGCCACCATCGCCATCTCCTACCTCACCTACGACCGCGCCGACATGGCGTTCGCGCACTACGGGCCCTTCTGGCGCCAGATGCGCAAGCTCTGCGTCATGAAGCTCTTCAGCCGCCGCCGCGCCGAAACGTGGCTCGCCGTGCGCGACGAATCCGCCGCGCTCGTCCGCGCCGTCGCGAGGTCCAGCGGAGAGGTCGTCAACCTCGGCGAGCTCATCTTCAACCTCACCAAGAACGTCATCTTCCGCGCCGCCTTCGGCACCCGCGACGGCGACGGGCAGGAGGAGTTCATCGCCATCCTCCAGGAGTTCTCCAAGCTCTTCGGCGCGTTCAACATCGGCGACTTCATCCCGTGGCTCAGCTGGATGGACCCGCAGGGCATCAACCGCCGCCTCCGGGCGGCCCGCGGCGCTCTCGACAGGTTCATTGACAAGATCATCGACGAGCACATGAAGAGAGGCAAGAACCCCGACGACACCGACGCCGACATGGTCGACGACATGCTCGTCTTCCTCGCCGAGGCCAAACCAGCAGGCGGGAAAGCCGCCGATGACTGCGAAGACGATCTGCAGAGGACCCTCCGTCTCACCCGCGATAACGTCAAGGCCATCATCATGGTACGTGCACCGAAACTTCCCTAACGTAACACCAATTAATTACCGCCATCTTCCGCGACAACTTTGAACGTCTTTAATTAATTTTTAACGCGCACGCGGTAACTCCTCCTGATCAGTAGCGCTAAACTAGATAAGGCAAGCCTTTTTTACCACCAAATCCGTATATTTACCAGGATCTACTGATTTATTTCCTGTAATTAATTTTTAACGCGCACGCGGTAACTCCTACTGATCAGTAGCGCTAAACTAGATAAGGCAAGCCCTTTTTTACCACCAAATCCGTATATTTACCAGAATCTACTGATTTATTTCCTGTAATTAATTTTTAACGCGCACGCGGTAACTCCTCCTGATCAGTAGCGCTAAACTAGATAAGGCAAGCCCTTTTTTACCACCAAATCCGTATATTTACCAGGATCTACTGATTTATTTCCTGTAATTAATTTTTAACGCGCACGCGGTAACTCCTCCTGATCAGTAGCGCTAAACTAGATAAGGCAAGCCCTTTTTTACCACCAAATCCGTATATTTACCAGGATCTGCTGATTTATTTCCTGCCCATTATATTTGGAAGCATCTACATCACGCTATACTATCAAAAGCTCCCTCGACGATATAGCTTTCTCCTAATGCTCGCCCTCCCCTCCCTCTCTCTTATCCGATACCGGCAAATGCTCCACACCCTCCTCCATCTCCCTCTGCCCTCTCCTCTACCATCGGCGACCGACAGTGACCTTGCCACCTCGTCGTGCCACCGTCTCCCCCTCCCCCACCATCCCCACCCCACCCATCACCAGACTACCGCCTCCCTAGTGCCCCTTACATCTAGGGGCACGATGAGCTTGTCATTGGCGGCAGCGCCTCCCTATCGGCTGTCGCGCGAGAGCGAGGGTGAGCGTGACAAAGAGGTTGGGAGCAACGGACGGGAGAGAGGGAGCGGTGGCCAAGAGTGAGAATGAACGAGAGAGATATGGGATTGGTGTTCCATACAGGAAGAATGAGCAAAGATGGAGAGAGATAAATGTCCTCGCCGTTGGATGTCTAGATCGAACGGTATGAAGCTGTACAATTGGAAAGGCGGGAACGGTATATATTCGGTAGTTTTTCTTTTTATATGTGTGTGTAGGAAGCTTATTCCGTACTCTTGGGAGAACATATTCGCACATCAATATACCACTTAAACGAACATTTTATACCTCTTTATCACTTTTAGTATGCTTAAATACTAATTCTAAGATACTCTAATGTGGTTTGGTTGAAAATTTTTCATTGGAACCTTTTACTTTTACTATATATATTTTCCATACATAAAAGTACTATATATGCAAATTATGCTATAAAAAGTGATTTTTTCGGAAATTTTTTCATAAAACTCACTTTAGAGTATATTATAAAGAGATATAACAACGCTATTAAAATAATACATAAGAAGTAGGAGTACGTACTCCGAGGAGTATATATAGATGTTTGGCTGGTTGCCTGATGAGTTGGTGAGTGCAGCGATATGTGGCAATTAAATAGGATGAACAATTGACCATTGACGTGGACTAGTATACTGGGTACACTATACGTACTGGTATTCTGTTTACTAAATTTGTCTGTTTATCCTGTTCTACAATAGTTGAAGAGCTAACACAAAGTTTGATCAAGGTAAAACATTGATCTCAAGAATTAATTAACTCTTCGAATTTTTAATAAAGAGAAGTTTTCATGATGCTTTGCACAGAGTCTGGACCATACATGCATGTACTTTGCGCTTTATACAATTATACATACCTACCCTCCATGCACCCTTTTCAACTTTTACGATCTTTCCCCAGCCGCTGAAAATTAAACATGAAAGCTTCCAAGATTGAGCCAACCAATTGAGACTACGTATGCCTCTTTTCAGTGCATCTTTGATCATTTTCACCATATATATGACATAGATAACTAGATAAGCTTCGGCCATCTTGGTGCATGTCACCCTCCAAAGTAAAATTAAAAGCTTCAATTTCTGACCCCAACCGCTCCCCTATCTTTGCACCAACCATTCTGTTTTCTTAACTCTCACGGTAAAATGTCATCAATTCCACCCATATATGAACGCACGTAAAAACGATCACGACTTGGTAACTTCAGAACTGGTAAGCATCACGCATGCAACACTATACTGTAACACTTGCTTGTACATGATCTACTTCTTGGCTTAATATTATACTCCTCCGATCACAAAATAGTGATGCTATAAAACGCATGCAATTAAATCATACTGATTTTGGCTAAAGATTATTTAAAATATATGGTAGAGAGAGAGAGAGAGAGATATAGAAAATATACGAGTGAATTTGTCATAAAAATGATTGCATAATATTGTATTTTTGGAAGTTTTTTAATATATATATACTAAGAGAATTTAGTGGTCAGCATCTTGTTAACTTTTTTTGTAAAGTCAAAAACGTCGCTCACCTGGGAATAGTACGCACAAGTTGACACAACTTGTTCGATCTACAACGCATGAAGCTAGCATCTTGTTAACTTTTTTTGAAAAGTAAAAAACGTCGCTCACCTGAGGGAAGAATACGCAAGTTGACACAACTTGTTCGATCTACAACGCATGCATGAGCAGCATGACCTTGACCTGGTATGTCATATAAATGATTTTTTTGGTGCTAATTAATAAACTAATGTGGTGACGTGGCTGCCTGCATGCATGGACGGTGGTGAACAACGGCGCAGGACGTGATGTTTGGCGGGACGGAGACGGTGGCGTCGGCGATCGAGTGGGCGATGGCGGAGATGATGCACAGCCCCGACAACCTCCGCCGGCTGCAGCAGGAGCTCGCCGACGTGGTGGGGCTCGACCGGAACGTGGGCGAGGCGGACCTCGACAAGCTCCCCTTCCTCAAGTGCGTCGTCAAGGAGATGCTCCGCCTGCACCCGCCCATCCCGCTGCTCCTCCACGAGACCGCCGAGGACTGCGTCGTCGGCGGCTACTCCGTGCCCAGGGGCTCGCGCGTCATGATCAATGCCTGGGCCATCGGCCGCGACAGCAAGGCGTGGAAGGACGCCAACGTGTTCCGGCCGTCGCGGTTCGCGCCGGAGGGGGAGGCCGCCGGGCTCGACTTCAAGGGCGGCTGCTTCGAGTTCATCCCGTTCGGGTCCGGCCGGCGGTCGTGCCCCGGGATGGCGCTGGGCCTGTACGCGCTGGAGCTCGCCGTCGCGCTGCTCGCGCACGGGTTCAACTGGGCGCTGCCCGACGGCATGAAGCCGTCGGAGCTCGACATGGGCGACATCTGCGGCCTCACCGCGCCGCGCGCCACCCGGCTGCACGCCGTGCCCACGCCCCGGCTCACCTGCCCCTTGTACTGATCGTGAATTGAAGACGTACGCGGCAATTGATATTACGCATGCGTATGGTATGTACTGTACCTGCCGCAAGGTGAAGAAGGTGTTGATTCAGAAGTGGCGGCGCCATTGGAGTACTTTGGTGGCTTCCTCTTGTTTTTTTTTGGGGGTTGTTTTTGCTGTTTTGAACTCATGTTTACTACAGAACAATAAGGGGATTCCTATGACTAGCTGCATCCATGCTTAGGGTATGATCAAGGATGATAGTGTGCTATAATTAAGAAGAACAGAAGCTGTAAAAAAATGTTACAATTTGAGACTTGCTGGTCACAGATTCTGTGAATTTTCGTGTAAAACCTTTCCTTTTTGCCCTAGTAATCATACAGATTATGTGGATCCTTTTCCCAGGATATAATGTTTATATAAATGTATACCATAAATTCGTTCCCGTTTAACTAACAAAAAAACACAATAATTAATACGCCCTTTGGTCACAAAAACAAGTTATTTTAGGATTCGCATAGTCAAACTTTATAAACTTTGAGCATCAATATTTTTTAAATATTTATATTGGATGCACGAAAAACTCTGTATAAATTTTTCTCAAAAAAATATTTCATAACATTATAATTTTATTAGGTTTATAAATATACTATAATAAAAGTTAGTGGTTAAAGTTATGTTTTGGAGACCATGTCAATATAAAAAACATGTTTTTAAGATTGGAGGGAGTAATTACACAGGATGGAAACTGAGCGTATATAGCTTAGTTGGTAATTAAGGAGGCTCCAGCACGCTAGAGTCGTAGAACTAACCTGGGAGCCGATCTTCTTCCTAGCTTCTGCCAAACTAGCTGAATTTTTCATACAATTATGTGGCTAAATACTGTTGATATTTGACATAGCCCTGATCAACTCGGCTTCGGCTTCTGACTTCTGGGTTATTTTTCACTATTCATAAGTTTCGTCTTTTTCTGAACTTTTGGCTTTTTATTGAGCTTTTTTGCCGGTTCTTTTTTCCCGTATTTGTTTGTATTATACGTAATGGGCTAACATATTTTAAAATTTTTTTTAAAATTTTTTAAATTTAATTATGCTAAATAAGTCTCTGTCAGCTACAGTGTTTTTTCAGCCAGCTACAGTGTTTTCAGCTATAAGCCATGAGCTTTTCAACCGAACCGATCACCATAAAGTTGTATTTGTTGTCCAACACTAGTGCTCATGATTGAAGACATCATTGTATCTATTATACAATGGTAATAGCTCATATCCATCTGATTGATCTATAACGTTATCATTTAGATCCATTATAATTATATACCTTTCTCTTTTTCTTCTGATTAAAATAGCGATTTCGAGCCTAACGTGACGACTTCTTTTGACTTTATTATAATAAATAGATTTAAGAGAGAAAGAACTACACAAGATTATACATGCTGCGTGCACTAGTACTATGACCTTGTTAGTTGATCCTGTGTTGGGTGGAGCATATAGTACTGTAATCTTATCTATTATAACTAAAAGCTCATGACACTTAGAGCTGCTAAGGAAAAAAAGAAAAATAAACTAAAAATTTTTATAAAAGTAAAAATCTGGCACTTAATTTGGCAGATCCTAACTAAGTTGAAATATAGCAGCCATTAGATATTATTATTTAAAGAAAATATCTAATCACCTATCTAGCGGGTCTAAATTATAATGGTTTAGATTAAAATAAAGAGTCTATACCTAATACAATAAAAAATGACAGGGCCATTTGATTTTTGTATGAACTCAAAATTAAAACCCGTACATAACGGACATTTGGAAAACAAATTAGATAAAAATTAGCAATTCGATTTATATATGAATTCTAACCTAAATCTGATATTCAAAAATAAATAAAAATAACAATAAATATTGATAGTAATTCAGAATGAAAAATAAAAAGAAAATTAGCAATGTGATTTTCATTCTAAATTTCCAAACAAAAATTAGATAAAATTAGCAACTAGATTTGTATATGGTTCTAAACTAAAACTAAAATTTGAAATTAAATAAAAATAACAAAAAAATCAGAATGAAAAACAACAGAAATTACAAATTTGATTTTCATACAAAATTTGAATTAAAACACATACATACCTGAAATTTGGAATAAAACCTAGATGTTGGATTTTTTATACAATTATAACCTGAAATTGAAATTCAAAATTAAATAAAAATAAAATTTGGATGAAAAGAAAAAAACATGTATAGTAAAATAACATATAATTAAAATAAAAATTACAGTTGGATTTATGCACGAATTCCAAATTAAAACTGAAAAGGAAAGTTTATAAGAAGTACATTCCAAAAATATATAAATTGACAATAAAATCAAAGAAAATTATCTTTTTTAATTCTAGGCTAACTAAAAATAAAAAATTGGTTTTATTCATAATTAAAAATCCATAAATATGCTAGGACGAGTGTTTCATGCACCTAGGTGCCTAGGCACCCATATCAATACCCATTGATTTTCTTTGAGATTCGCAACGTTTGATGTGGGTATCTTCATATACCCATAAAAAAAGTATATTTGAGATGTCAAGCTCCGAAAAAATTAAATTCAACTTCAGTTTAATTAATTTGAACTATTTTTATGGTATATACTCACTGTAGTCGCATTAAACTCAAAAGTAGTTCGAACTAGTTTGAACTGAGTTCAAAACTTACTTACCATAAACATATCAAGGGTATAAAACATTTTCATACCCAAACTCAAAAAAATTATCAATCATACACGTGTATCAGACGGTTCTTGATGTGGGTGCCTAGGCACCCAGGTGCCTTATGTAATATATATATATATATATATATATATATATATATATATATATATATATATATATATATATATATATATATATATATATATATATATATATATATATATATATATATATATGACATTGAAATAGGGCACCATGCCTTTTTACATTTGGATTGCTTTTAGATGCGTACTAGTGTAATAGTATATACTATATCAGGCATGCCAAATCAATTATGAATGAAAAATTTTAATTATGGATATAAAGTCTCAATCACACTAGCACGTATCTAAAAGCAATCTAAAGGCAGAGAGGCTTGGTAACCAGGCACTATAGTGCCCCTGTTATTTATACTCTCTCTCTCTCTATAAAAATATATATTATATAATAAAAATCTAAGCCTGGTTGTTTACAATCGCTAAGAAAAAGAGAATATGCTAAAAATTCTCACAAAAAATTCTAACCCTTTATTTGGTGGACCTCCACGGGATGGAGGTATTGAGAGAGCGATACATTGGCGAGTGTTCGCTTGACTATACCGGTATAAGCTATATGATGTATACTATTAATATGTAGTATAGATAAACATTGCAATAATGAAATAAAGAGTTGATAATGATATAAATGGAACATATTATGTTATGTTATACTTGCTGTTTTGCTATGCAAATATTTAGAGAAGAAAGTTTTGGTCACAAGTGAAAGTATCGGGAAATAGAGTAGGTATTTTCTCTCTTATAATATCTAATATTAGAATATTGTAAATGGAGTTTTGAAATGATCTATTTTTAAAAGGTAAAATCACATATATTACCAAATCATTTAAACATGCTTTAAAGATAATATCATCACAACTACACTGATCACCTTGCTAGGTTTTTTAAAGCATGGTACTACTAAATATTATATTATAGTAGTCCTTGGCTCCTTGCACAGTTTCACTAGTTTACGCATGAGGTGACACACTAAGAATCAGTCTAACGCGTACTGAAAGTGGGCTGACATGATTTTGACCACAAAACTCAAGATAGAGGTCATAATGAACAGCTATTTAATTGACTGCTCGTCTGGTGAAGCAACCTTTCCTTGTCGAAGATTTGGGAGAAATGGCCCAGGAACAAATACAGCAATAATTCTCAAACCAGAAAGGGCCATGGTCCATGCAGGGGTGTAGCTTTGTGTGGGCCAACATATGGGTTGTTTCAGGAAAAAGACTTGTATGCTACATGATAGGCTAAAATTCTACCGGTTTACCTAGAATATTGATATGTACGAATGAATTTCAAGCAAGAACCAAGCTTAGCTCTTTTAAATTGAAGTTTCACAATCCATATATAAGTGGCCATTGTAATGTCTCTGTTTTTGGGAATAGAAACGTCATTACCTTTTGTAACAACCCGGGAGTTCAATTACGAACAGAAGAAATATCATACCTGCTCACGAATATTTAAAAAGTTAGTTTGATTAAAATAAGACATAAAGGTCAAATTTAATAGCTTTAAGAGCGTCCAAGCCCAAAATTTACTTACACTCAGAAGATCCAAAAAAAATTTCACATGAATGTTTGAGTGCGGTCGTAACCCTAATACAAAAAATTGCAACATCCTTTCTTCTAATCTCTGTGTTGGTGAAAAATAAAGCAAGACTGAGTATAACCAAGCGTACTCACCAAGTCACATAGAGAAATGCTATGTAACTATTTGCCAGGATTTTCATGAGATGGGGATATAGTGGTTTAGAATACTTTTAAGTTAGATCACTTGCTCTTCTACAACCAATGTGGGACTATTCCAACAATCTCCCCCCTTCACAAATTGGTCTCTCAGCCCTTCACCGCCCTTTCACCGTAAACCGACGGTCCCTCAGGGTCCCTTCACCGTACATCGACGGTCCCTCAGGGTCACAGTCCATCAGGCGTTCACGCACTAGTGTCCATTGGGCCAGAGATGTTAGAACTGTGCTCTGATACCACTTGATATATCATAAGGGTCTTCTCACCCCAAAAGCTAGACAATGAGTTAAGTGACTCCCTCACTTTTATCTTTTAAGTTAGATCCCTTGCCCTTCCACAATTAATACGGGACTATTCCAACAGGGTTGTTTCGGTCATCATCCCTTCGTTTCCTATCAAAGCTAGGGCTTGGTGGTTGCTAGCAATTAAGAATTAAGAGTTGCTGAACCAATGCGTATATACGATGTGTCAAGCAACACGCTTTTGTTTACGAAATGGAGAGTTCGTGGCCTTCTTTCCTTGATTACTCAATTACACAGTATGCATCAATGCCACGTGCTCATGCGCGTGCGCGTCGGTGTGGAGCTAGGAAAGTGATCAGCGGTGAAAGTAATGCAGAATAAATCGAAATAGTTTCATAATCCGAATGTTTCTTGTTCTACCAGCCTATCCCAGGCTCGACCTTTTTATTCATTTGATGATACAGTTAGCTAGTTAGCCATATATCTTGCTCAAAAAGTACTCAGCTAGTGGCTAGTTACTCTCTGACCTTTGGACTAATATAACTCGTGATTGCCTCCATTTACGCATATATAATGATATATAGATAAAGGAAAATGATGAAAGAATTCGGCATGATCAATGGGGTAAGCTAGTGATCAGAACGGTGATCCAATCCTGACGAAAGGCGATGCTCATATATGCACACAATAAGTTAACCCCTTTAAGGTTCCCAGAAAGTTGGTGTTAAGAGGGGATCGAAGCAACTAATCAGCGGCAACATGATCTACTCCAGCCTGAGTGGTAAAAGTAACGATAAGGATGCTTTGTCCCATTGGTAAAAACATTCCGGTGAGGTGATCATTTCATCATAAATTAACCGTCCACATCCAAAACCAGGGAGAAAGGGAGTGCTCTCTGCACATCACACTCAAATCTCAGTTGGCAAGCTTCGCTAGCTATATATCCAGCCTAATTCAAAGCACTAGATCTCCCCCAACTCCCACCAACTAGTCGGCAATAAGGACGCACCGACTAACTAATTCCACACAAAAAAAAAGCCAAATTCGTCAATAATAACATCGCTTGTATTATGAACACTGAGTAATTAGCTCGGATAACATCGCTATCCTAGCTAACATTGTAGTTAAACGTTATGTCACAGCACAGAAATAGAAGTACTGAATACTGATCATGTCGTAACATTAACATACATACTCTCATACATCACAAGTACTGATCAGTGATCATACAGTAACAGGATGTGCGCAGGTCATGTCTTTTATAGATCTGTCCACGTTGCAAACTCTGGTCCCTACAACACCATCCAAAAATCTGACGGCCTGCCTCAAAGAAATTAATGAATGTTGAGAAACTCTCCCAGTTGTGTTGGGTTGTCAACATGAATAGTTCATATAATCCGTACCTCTCAGTCTGATGGGCGCCTCATTTTCGTACTATTTACGTAAACAGTGTCTCTAGGTTTTGTTTGCATAAGCAGTGCCTCTAAGTACTGTTTATATAAATAGTATCTCTCTAAGTACACATGCGTATAGATGCGTTTAGTGGTTAAAGCGTGTGACCGTGTTTCGTGAGGCTCTAGGGTATCCGTCTTGTCTTAGTGTGTGCATTAGACGTATCCACGTGGATGTGTGTATATGGTGCCATGTGTGAGTGCGTTCTTGTTGTACTCGTGAATTCAACAAAAAGAAAAGAAAAATATGGCCAGAAAGAAAGTAATGAATGTAGAGAAACTCCTAGTTGTGTTGGTTTGTCAACATGACAACATCCTATGCGCTAAGATGAAAAATGTGGCTTGAGAGAACCAGTGGTTTGGTCCCCGGCGCCGATGTGACGGCGTTCGATCCGGTGGAGCTCGCAAGCTCGTCCTCACGGACGCCCCGTGTCACTTGTGCACTGCCGACCCATACGCTTGGCTGCCGCACGCACGGCGTCAGTCGCTCGTCGGAGCGGCCGCAAGCTGCGCTGCATGCGTGCATGATGAGCAGGCCGCTGGGACGGGTTGGTTTGGTAGTGTTTTGTCTTTCTCAGACCTCGAGAAGGTAACAGAGATTTTTTTCCCCTCTTGTGACAGAAGTTGTTAACATAACAAATTGCAAGGCAAAAAACTTCTCATTTGTGCATAATGTAGCTCCAAAACAGCTAGCATGATGCATGCGTAGTGTCGCCGTACTTGTGGATGAGAGTGAGACGGATATTATGAAACTACCAAGGGGTATCTGTTGGAGCTAACTAGTGGAGTGGCAAGAACACGATGAGCAAGGATATAGTAGAAGCTCTTCATACACACTCATTCTTATGGTGAATTTGCAAGACAATGGTTCTTATTTCTGAGTCTTACATGCACATACTCTGATACATGCGTATACACAGAGCAATGCTTTCTAGCTTAGAGAGTGTAGGATCAAAGATAACCGTATAGAGAAGGGTGAATAAGAAGTTTTAAAATTTCTTACTTTCTAAAACTAATTTCTACAAATTAAAAGCTATGTAAGATTTCTATTACCATTTAAAACCTACACAATTCTAGTAAAGTTAAGACACCGCAAGCTAAGTCTCTACAAATATATTTCTAGCTCAACACGATGGGACAATTTCAATTGCTAGGAATATAAATGCGTAATAGTAGAAACAAAGAAATAACCAAATTGAGACACGCGACGTTTTTGACATGGTATCAGAGGCTTGCCGGCCTTCACTAGTCCACGTTGAGAAAAGCCCATATGAATTGGATCAGCTCCATGAATTAAGTTTTGCTCCTCGATTCCACTAGCGGTTGTTCTTCCTCCACTCTGAAAATGGCGGGTATCGAGCCACTCACAATTGGCACCCAGTCTCTTTATAATTTTCTTGAAGAGATCACCGCGCAAACTCCCATCAAACCGCCTATGTACCGACAAACACCAGGAGTAACAAATCACGGCCTTCGCTTGACGGATTTTAAGTGCCAAGGATCAATTAAATGATTTGTATGCACTTGAATGTCTCAACTACCTTAAATGAATGCAAATGGAGTAAATGAGGTGTTGAAAGTGTACTACTAGCTCAAGGATATTCAATGAAGTGAGTTGTTATTGTCCTAGAGCTGGTGATGAGGTATTTATACCTCTCATCATCCAAATTCAATCGTTTGAGGTCAAAACCCCAAAAAAACATCAAATGCGATAGTATCGTCGTTCATCGGTCAGTATTACCGCACCTGCACTGCAACGACTATAATAGGCGTGATTAATGCTTCTGAACTAGCTGCTTCTATTGCAGCGCGGTACTACTACCATTCAATGTGCGGTAGTTTCAATCTTCTGTAGTACCGTTTTCATGGAGCGGTATTACCATTTTTCTGGAGAGCAAAAGTGACCCTATCTGGAAATAACATACCGCCATACAAACTTTGGTACTACCGGGCCATGGTAGTTTCGATTTCAAAATGCAGTACTTCCATTTCCAGAAGGGCAAAAACGCTCTAAAAAGTGTCTCTCTGGAATTTACGTACCACCAACTAATCTCCGGTATGATCGGAGTGCGGTAGTACCATTTTTAGAATGTGGTCATACCGCTGAGAGGTATTACCGCCATTTACACACTGGTACTACCGTTTTTCCTATCAATGCACAATTTACTTTAGAGATGTTAACTTAAATGCATGCATGATCCTTAGTTGATCCAAATGGCACAAGAATTTGTTTTCAAGCTAGTAGCCATGATTCCTCTTAATAGTACGGTATCTAACTTAAAATACAGTCTTCTAACCTTTTCTCCTAAGACTAGTAAAAGATCCCAAGCTATTGATACCTTTGTCTTGGACCATATTAATCTTTATATTAATCCTTAGCATGCCTCTCCAGGCTGTCACATGTGTCACAGGACTAAACCTTTCAAACACTTGATAAATATGTTAGTCCCATATACATATATTGTCATTAATTACTAAAGTAATTTTTAGAAGTCTAGATGCTTTCTGAGGATACTACTACTTGAACTCATGCGCATACACACCCTCTCTAGTTTATGAGGTACCTGCCATATTTACAGAGCTAAACAACCGAATCAACAAATATTATTCTACAATACATGGATAGCTAATGACCAGCTGGTCAAATCAGTAACTTGCCTGCAATTTTCTTATTATTACCGCACATGCTACTGCTAGAGGAGCCGACTTGAAGCATCTAGCCACCACTAGAGCCTTGTGTCTTAAGTTGGTAGGAAATAGCCTTATGCAGCATTGACCAAAGGAATTAACCAGAGTGGTGACAGCTCAAGACTTTAACTTTGTTGAACCAGATGACAATAAAAAGGGTGAATGATGTCAACTCGAATTTTCGGCTAGAAGCCGCTACGTAAGTCTATTGCCAGCACGCGTGTGCAACAATTTTATAAACAACAGTATGGCGTAGCAAAGGGATCTTCTTCTCATGAACAAACTGAAACTGCGGCCAGTCAAGCATCTGCCTGTCCTAGATCAGCAGACGAAATGTGTATGATTAATTATCGTTGTGTCACTGTATCCAGTTCGTCTGAAAGTTTGATACTGCTGGTCATCTTGGCACCAAACTTGATGTAACACTTGCCTTTTCTGTTTTAGTGTGGGACGAATCAGGGTCAGACACAGGGTCCACAAGCTGCAAGTGTCAGAAAGGCAGGAGAAAAGCTGATGGCGCCATCCATTGATGAACCCTGGCTAGGGCCATCGCCGTGCTCGTCTTGAGAACCAGTAGCTAGCTAGCTAGCTCTTTAACATCCAAGATTTGTGGCATCGAGAAGGAACGGTGGCTGCGTCTCTTCTTTTTCGGTTTTTTGAAACTGTTTTTCAGTTTTTTTTATAATAATTAACTTTCAAATAAAGTTTTCTTTTAAGATAGAGCCTACAAGTTAATTATAGTATTCATTGTAATGGCTTTATTTATATCGCCAAAATCATACGTGTGTTTCTCTTACTCTGTACTTTACACTCACCAATAGCCGAAATCTATAAGCTACGGCTATAAAGAACATACCCAGTATCTAGTGGCATAGATGCTATGGGACCGAACGCTTGGCTTCGTTTTGACAAGAAACGTGTAACATACTATTGAACTTTCTTTTTGTGATGATAGGTACTCGAGACAAGGAAAACTGTATCGCTGAAATTTTGATAGTTACCAACGAAAATCGGTTGTTATCGGTGAGTACGTGTAAAAAAAGTATCAGTCAAAAAAATTAGGACCTATTTAAATTTTGCCAAAATTTCAGAAAATTTCACAAAAAAAAACTGAAATAACTGGTAACCAACAAAATTTCAAAAAAAAAATCGGCCATTTTTTTAGTCGATTTTAACTGAAATTCCAATTCAAAAATTCTGGCAAAAAAACTGAACGAATTGGTAACCAACAGTTTTTGGCCCTATCGCTATCCTTAGATAAATTTTGATCGTGATAGAGTTTCCCGTGCTCCTAGATGCATTCCTATATCTTTGAATTATTGCAACCTGGTAGACCAAAGTTTTCGGTGGATGCATTCTTATATCTTTGAATTATTGCAACCTGGTAGACCAAAGTTTTCAGTGGATACACTGCATGGAAGACACCAGGCACTCGAAGGATTGGAGAAGTTAAACAAACATCTAATTAAACCATGAATGTAAACCCAGCTTTTGTTTGTGCAGATGTTAAGAAGATTTTAAATTTAATTATGATGAAAAAGTTTCCAATAGCTACAATATACTTTCAATCACTACAATAAAAGCTCTGAATAATGGATGGCCACGTGCACTGACAAGTCAACATGGGGTTGGCACGTAGCAGCCATGCACGAAAGCCTCAATGCCGCCATAGCCATGCGTTTGATACCATCGTACACGGACACACGGTGTAGTGCTGCACACTACAGCTACGGACAGTGGCGGAGCTAGAATTTAATTATGTCCCAGCCTCAATGGTGAAATGATCTAGACTATCTGAGTTAGACCATGAAAATGTTACTTAGGCTAGAGTAAATTTACCTAGACTGTACACTAAATATTTTTTTATACTTCGGGCTAAAGTCTATCCTGCCCAGGGTGTGGATCCGCCCCTGGCTACGGACAGCATACATGGCATGGAGCATTTACGAGTGCATATGTCGACAGACGAGTGCGGCAGCAGCTGCTAAGAGCAAGTATAATAAGAGGCTGTTAGTAGACTGTATGCTGAGGTGGAGGAGAGAGAGGAGGAGAGAGAAGAGAGGTGGGCTGTAAGTTTACAGCCAGCTGAAGCACAAGAACCAAGAAACTTTGTGAGAGAAAGGGGTGGGTCATACAGCCTTCAGCTGGCTGTAAACTACTATATGAATGGACTAATAAGTGGGCTGTAAGTATCCATATAGCCAGCTAAAGGCTGTATTATTAGCCTTGCTCTAACTTATCTCCTCTAACTTATCTCCTCCAAGTGTCGGTCGAGCTAGCTCTAGCGTTTTTCGCATTTTCTTCCGTGCCGCTGTTGAGTGTTAATTGTTGAGAGCGAGAGAGAACCGATCAAGAGACGCCGATCGATCGGCCGGCGAGATCGATTGTGGCTGCCGTTGACTGTGCCTGTGTACTTGTGCTTGGTGTGACAGAGATCTTTGCTATTTCGGGCCGGTCTCTTTCTGGTGTATCTCACTGTTTCAAACTTTGAACTATCGCATAGTACAGTACAGCCTTTGCCATACGACAGACGGGCCTTCGGATTCGGACTGACTGAACAGGGAGGCACAAAGGGTCGAACCTTTTGTGGGCTAAAAAACGCGGGCTGCGTTATGTTGATGGGCCATGTGACCTCGGCTCCGGACAGCCCGATCGCCCGCAAACACCCCCGCCCGTCCGCCCATTCGTTCGTTCTCCGCGAAGCACCACCAAAACTCGGCCCTTTCGTGGAGGCCGAGCGGCTTGGCCGCTGATGTTGGCGTGCCTGTCGTGTTGTCCGTGTCCACCGTGCCGTCCGTGCTTATCATACTATCCGTGCTCGTCATGCCGTGCTGTGCCACCCAACGAGGTGGTTTTCCAACCCTGGCCTAGCTCACTGTTCGTATCGTGCCCAGCACAGCCCGTCATGTGTCGGATCAGACAGTGCTTGGGCTGGACTGGACCGACTGTGCTTTGGGCTGACAAAAAAACACGGTCCAATTCTCACCTCTACCGACGACGCACCTCCAAGACACCGTGCCCGTGAGAAACACTGCGCTGCACGTCCAGTTCCGCACCGAAAACGTATCAAACCGTAGCGGCCGCGCCAACCCAGCCAGCCTGCCGCGCGACGCGAGAGACTTCGAGGGGAGTGCATGCCGCGCCGAAGCGCGAGCGGAGCCGAGTCACCCGCACGCGCCTCGCGAGCGCGGCTAAGCCAACAAGGCGGCCTGTTGGTTTCTCCCACCGCGTGCGCATCGGGGCAGGATTCGGCATGGCCGCGTCGACGCTGAGCCAGACGCAGCGGTACGCGGCGGGGGCCCTCCTCGCGCTCGCGCTCCGCCAGGCGCAGATCCACCAGTCCGTCCTCCTGGGCTCCCACGGCCTCGACGAAGAGCCCGACCCCGGCCCCGCCGCCTCCCTCGCCGACCCCGACGCCCGCGACCTCTGGACCCACGACTCCCGCGGCCTCCTCCGCCCCGTCCTCAGGTCGCCTCCGCTCGCTCTCGAATGCATATGCATGCTCGCTCCGTCCTCTCATGATCCGGCCGTGAGTACGTACGCGTAACATGGTATACCTACGTGATGCGTGCGTTTCTCAGGTTTCTTGAGATCGACCCCAAGGCCTGGCCGGGCGTGGAGAAGACGGCCGCTACCTCCGAGCCCAAGCACCACATTGGAGCCGTACGTTCGTGTCAATGCCCGTGAACATCGTCTCGAGTTCACCCCATTCTGGCGTAATGCATGATGTTTCCTCTTGTTGCATGTGCAGTTTCTTCGAAAAGTCTTCGAGGACGAAGATGACGACGAGAAGGCCTCGGCGGAGAGATCCGATCAGGAACTCGCGCTTGCCAAGGCCGTCGACGCGATGGCGATGGGCCTGGAGAACGACGTTCGAGCGGACGAGGTGATCAAGCAAGAGATCGCAGGTGGCTCCGAGGACCCGGCCATCGGAGGCGACGGGTCGGCGTTGCGGGGTGGTTACAGTGCCAAGGATTACCGGAAAATGACGGTGCTGTACATGCTTCTCTCGGCTTGTGTCGCGGACGTGAACATGGCTGAGGAGGGCATGGGTTCTCCTCGCATCAGGAAGGGCTACGACGCCCGCCACCGCGTCGCTCTCCGGCTGCTTGCGACGTGGCTCGATGTCAAGTGGATCAAGATGGTCTGTCCATGCATTCATCTTGCTACTCACAAAATAGCAATGAATTCGATATTAGTTCTTTACTTCTGTTTAGTAATTAGTACCCCATCTATTTCTGTGTGACAACATAGCTCTACATGTGAAATGTACATCCTAAGAACCGTGATTACCAAACACGATGGCTAACTCCTTTTTCTTTCGAATGCAAATTATATGATTTTACTGTGTTAAATGCGTTTTTGTGATGGAACATTTTGGCATTGTAGGAAGCTATCGAGATAATGGTTGCTTGCTCTGCTATGGCTGCAGCAAAAGAGGAAGAACAATCACGTGAAAATGAGTCGCCAAATAGCAGGTGGGAGAATTGGAAGCGGGGAGGAATCATTGGCGCGGCCGCCTTGACTGGAGGAACGTTGATGGCTATCTCTGGGGGTATGACAGGAATTCCTAGGAACCATCTGAAATTGTCAAATTTTGATAAAGCTTTGTGCAATCTGCCCAAGTTGGCTGAATCTTTTTCTGCTGGCCTTACAGGTTTAGCTGCTCCAGCAATTGCTGCAGGATTCAGTGCTCTAGCTCCAACGTTGCACACACTTGTCCCTGTTATAGGAGCTAGTGGATTTGCTGCTATAGCTACTGCTGCTGGACACACTGCTGGCTCTGTAGCGGTTGCTGCATCATTTGGAGGTGGGCCTGAATATTATCTGAATACTACTCTGGTGATGCCTTCCTTATTTCAAGCCCTTGTTTCTTAATACTTGTCTTAGTTTAGGTAGCAATAACGATCAGTTGTCAACAAAAAGCTACAGTATTTATCTAGTTAAAAATCAAATGTGTAATGAGGAAACATGAATATATTACTATTTTACACATATTGCCCCCATTAGATCCAGAAGTCTTTGCTTTTTTCAAAAGAGATCCATAAGTCTTCGATTATGAGTTGTAACTAACCATCATCTTTGTTTGGAAATCAGCTGCTGGAGCTGGGTTAACTGGAACCAAAATGGCCAAAAGAATTGGAAGTGTGAAAGAATTTGAGTTCAAAACCATCGGCGAGAACCATAACCAGGGTGTGAGTTTTTGTTCTCTGTGTGTTTTGCACTGTGGTTTATCCGATGCTCGAAAGGGTGAAAGGGCATGAAGCAAGTTTTTCTGTGTTAGCTTTTAAAAAAATATACAAGTAAGTCCATTGATCGGATTAACTGGGTCTTCATTAATGTTTTTATTCTTTCAGCGCCTAGCAGTTGGCATCTTGGTTTCTGGATTTGCGTTTGCTGAGGAAGATTTTTTTAGGCCATGGGAAGGATGGAAAACTAACTTAGAGAGGTACCTGTCTTTTCTAACACTCTAGTTGCTGAACACAAATATCCTTTTATTAGAAGCCCATTCCTTGGTATGTTTCTACGCTTCCATGTAACAAGAACTCCACAACCATAACTAATCATAAGGCATTTTGACTAAACAAATACCAAAAGTTGGGTTGATGAATGATGATACAAGAAATTCAGATAGCATGTGTAACACCCCGGCCCGTCCTTCGGGCCCAAATTGCCACCATCTACTCTATAGCGCTACCAATGCCAACTATTGGCGCTGGTTTTGCGCAGCAACTCTTCTATTTAAATCTCAACCAAACGGCAAACAACATATGCTTGACGCTAAGCGCAGAAGCAGAGGTATAAATTTGCCGATTACCAAAAGGAACTTATATATACAAGGCTAAATGTTTCCCTTATGACATACTATTAGTACTTACTACCAAGCGTACTATTAAAGTCTAAATTTGTCAACTATAGATGTTATGTTTGCATGCGAAATAATTGTGCTACTCCCACCCGTGCATGTCGCCTTCAACAGTCACCCTAAAAAACCAACAAATCAAGCATGAGCCTAAAGACTCAACAAGCACACGATAAAACAGTGGGGTTAGCACAATAATCTGGTAAATCACATATTCATGAACTGTAAATCATAATATTTGTACTGCATCTCTGTCTCCTGTTCATTTCCTGCAAATATAATGCGATGTTATGCCATGTGTCTCCCACTGTAACTTATGTTATGAATATTATGTGTATATTCATGAGACCCAAAGGGCAATAATATACATAAAGAGTATAAAGGGATATACAAAGGAATATGACATATACAAATAAGGAAATCAAGACATATAAGAAAATAAATAACAATCATATTCTATTCTTAACACCCCCTCAAACTCATAGTGAATCACATATACTGAGTTTGGAGATAAAATACAAATGTTTTGCTCTAATTTGTGGCTTCATGAAGAAGTCAGCAAGCTGTAACTCTGATGGTACAAACTGTAGAGCAAGTACTCCCTCCTGCACCTGTGAGCGAGTGTATGAAGCATCCACACCAATGTGCTTGGTGAGCTCATACTTCACTGGATCACGAGCAATACTAATAGCACATGTACTGTCAGACATAAGTATCGTAAGTCCTCTCATAGGTACTCCAAAGTCTGCAAGTAACCACCTCAACCAAGTAATCTTTATTGTCACTATTGCCATAACTCTCAACTAAGCCTCTGCACTCGAACGGAAAACTATAGTCTGCTCCTTCGAACGGAAAACAGCTGGAACAGAAAAGTCAGTGGACAAAAGAATGCCTTGACAGCTGACAGACAAGGAAGTACCGTCAGCTGTCTGAACAGAGATAGGAAAATTAGGAGATCCCACTAAAGTGAGAGATGTGGAGTCCAATGTCATATGAAAAGAAGCACCAGAATCTAGAACCTAAGAGGTACCTGGAGGATACGTCTAAGCTAGATTAGCAGAACCCACTGAGCTGTGAAAGTTGCTGAAGTAGAGCCTGGCAGAGCTGTTGAACAGAGTTACATTTCTAAGCAGAAACTAATGAGCTGGTCTACTCTCCTATGACGGAAGGGCCTCCCCGTCCCCCTTTGGTTGCCCACTCCCACGTGCTTTGTTTCGCTTTTTCCGTACCGCACAACTCTGGTGGTCGTGCCCAAAGTTTTTGCAGTAGTTGCACTGAACTCTAGTTGGTGCGAAAACAAGAGTGGAGACAGGCACCTGGGGATAGGTCGTAGTCGAAGCAGATATCATCGTCGTAGTCGAAGAAAGGGCAACAAGCATAGTCAAAACATACTGTGCTGCTAACCCGAGACGAAGCTCTTCAGCTAGAAGCGTCGAAAGGGCCTCTATAACGGTCGGCCGCAGAGAGCGGCTTAGTAGCTGAGCTCTGACAGGCTCAAACTCTAGGTGAAGGTGGCAGACAAAGTCATAAAGACAAAGGCGATCATGATCCGCCTTCTGCACTTATGAGACTCCTGACAAAGTGGAGATGTCAGCTCATCTAGCTGGCGCTAGAGACTTGCTAGGGCCCAAAAGAAATCGTCGACAGAAGAATCTCCCTGGCAAAGCATCTCTAACTCACGCTGAAGCGAAAAGAACTGAGCATCACTACTCTACTAGTATTGCTCATGCAAGTACTTCCAAATCTGTCGAGTAGACCGTAGACCAACAATGTCTGACTAGATAGAGTCGTCGACGCTGACCACCAGGATGGCACGAACACGAGCCTCGTCAGCACACCAGCACTCGAAATCGTCAATGGCATACTGAAAAACCTCATCAGCAGCGTCAATAACATCCTTTACCTCCTTCTTGGCAGCCTCATCTGCTGCAGGAGGTGCAAAAGTAGACTGCCTAGGAAGAGACTAAACTGGCGGTGGCGGAGGAGGGCATGCACCGATAACATGTCCTCAAAGGCAAAGACCATCAAATGTGATCTCCATGAGAGAAGACCATTACCTGTAATTCATTCCATGAAGCTTTGTTCCCGAGAATGGGATCGCAACAGATGGAATGGAAGCCATCAGTAGGCACGCTGGACGGCGCGGGGACCAAGGCAACGAAGTCTAACAGGTGGCGCTGGACGGCGCAGCGATTAGATCAATATTAAGTTTTTTTTCTTTTCTTTTTTTTTGCTAATACAAGAGGAAGCAGATGACCGACTACTCCTCAAACCGAAGCAGACGGCCAACTCGGCTCTGGCATCGCTGAGGCGACGAGTAGGTGGATGGCGGAGCAGCGGTTGGTGGAGCGGCGACTGGTAGAGTGGGTGGCCGGCAAAGTGTCGGACGACGGCTCAGGGCAGCAGCAACGCCAGATCAGGTGGAGACGACGGCGGCAACCCGGGCAGTGGCGGCAGAGCGGTCAGCGGAGCAGTGGCCGATAGAGCAGGCGGCCCAGCAGTAGCGCCGGATCGGGTGGAGACGACAGCGGCGGCCCGGGTGGCAGCTGCAGCGCCGATGGATCGGGCATCAGCAGCGCCGAATCTGGCGAGCTACGCCAGATCGAGTGGGTAGCGCTAGATCGGGTGGAGACGATGGCAATGGCTCGGGCGCCAGCGGTGGCCTAGGCGATGGTGGCGGCCCGAGCGGCGATGGCGGCCTGAGCGACAGGTGCGGCGGCCTGGGCAGTGACGGCGACGGCCTGGGCACCGGTGATGGCTTGAGCAGTGGCGGCGGCCTACGAGGCGTCGAAGGCAGCGGAAGAACAAGATCAGAGCCTTTGCTTTGATACCATATTATGAATATTGTGTGTATATTCATGAGGCCCAAAGGGCAATATATATAGGGAGTACAAGGGGATATACAAAGGAATATATTATATATAGATAAGGAAACCAAGGCATATAAGGAAACGAATAATGATCCTATTTCAGGAAGAAGCTTGTATTGCATAATTCTCTTCAGGAACTATTGTGGTATGAGTTGATTGGGTATGGGTCTGAGGACCGAGGGTAGAGCACTCGCCCTTGAATGGCTGGATATAACACTGCCAAGGTTTTGAGGTTTAGTTGAAGAAGAGGGGGAGAGACTAGGAATTTTATTTATTCATTGCTTGATTAGAAAAGATAATAATGACGTGCTTATATAGTGCCAGCCTCCTAACAATTCAATCTAATATTTCCAATATAAAAGACAACATTTTTAATATATAAGATTCTATCCCTAACAATAATTTGATAATTAAGTAATACTGAAACCTACCTAACCAACTAATCTTTTATACTAAGAAACCAATCAAACTACTACAAAAGATAACACCGCTACAGCACCCATACAGTACTTATCACACGCCCTGCAGTACTGTGGGTACTGTTCATGCTCCTGCTAATCTTGGTCCATAACTGGAACAAGCTTGCCTTAAATCCCTGGTGCGTACTTGTAATTCTCATTGATAATTGGCAGGTACATTCTACAGTGGGAGTCCAACCATATTATTGCCGTGAGTACAGCAATACAGGATTGGCTTACATCAAGTAATATTCGTAATCCACACATATAATGTGCATCCTTTCGCGCATTCCTTACGTTTAATTGAAAAGTCTGGTTATCGCTGCAGGACTTGCAATGGAGTTGATGAGGGAAGGTGCAATGCAGACTGTGTTAAGTGGTTTAGTTTCAGCATTTGCATGGCCTGCTACCTTGGTATCTGCTGCAGATTTTATTGACAGTAAATGGTCCATTGCTATTGACAGGTGCCGCTATCAACTCTTATATTAGCTAAATTTTGTTGGTTTTTGTGGTTTTCCTTCTATATCTAAGGCGGATTTTTTTTTAGAGCTGTTTAATCTGAATACTACTATTCTGAGACTTAGGAGCTCTACTATATGCACTGTTCAGTCTTTGATTCTTTCTAAACTTAACGTCCTTAAATAGACTAGCAATTTTTTCTACTTGATAAATCTACTACATGCTTCCAGGTCAGATAAGGCCGGGAAAATGCTTGCTGAAGTGTTGCTTAAGGGATTGCAAGGAAGCAGGTACTTCTTCCTGCAACCTACATTATTCAGTAGACCGCGTTTCTGCATGGAGCTAATTTTTCTCACTGGTACCACAATCCCTTGCAGACCTGTGACTCTCATCGGTTTTTCGCTAGGGGCGCGTGTTGTCTTCAAGTGTTTGCAGGAATTAGCTGTCTCTGGCGATAATGGTACCTGTTAAGTGTTAACTATCTGTGCATATGTAATTTGTTGTTTATTTCTGCTGACATTTTTACATTACCAGAGGGGATAGTTGAGAGGGCTGTACTGGTAGGTGCACCAGTTTCAGTGAAGGATGAGCTGTGGGAGCCTGCCAGGAAGGTATGAGTAGGATGATTCTGGATCTTTCTTCAAAGCAACTGCGATAAACTCCTCTTTCGTTGATTTGAAGAGAATCATTAGCAACTGAACATTTCGTATGTAAAAACTCTGCACACTTCAACCATATGTCCCTGAAAAACAAGACACGCACAGCATAGCTACTCAGAGCTCAGGAACTGTCAGTTGTTTGCATCACTCGCCATGGCCATTATTTTCCTTGCAGATGGTTGGTGGAAGGTTTGTGAATGTCTACTCCACCAACGACTGGATTCTCGGCGTCACTTTCCGTGCGAGGTAAACGAAGCAGAATTATCCCATTCGCACTTGATTTCAAAGCTCCAACGCAAAGATGATCGCCGCGGCTGTTTTGTGCTGATACTCGTTTGTCCATGACTTGATAATTACTCTCTCTCTCTCTCTCTCTCTCTCTCATGCAGCCTGCTCACTCAAGGTTTGGCTGGCATCCAGGCCGTTCACGTCCCTGGACTTGAAAACGTAAGTGTGCTTGGCACATTCAACTGACTAATTAAACCTGTCTCTATGCTGCTCCTTTAGTTGATTATGTTGTTTTGACCCACAGGTTGATGTTACTGAGCTCGTCGTCGGGCATTCTTCCTACTTGACACTAGTCCAGCAAATTCTGGACCAGCTTGAGCTGAACACCTACTACCCTGTCTTCTCTCCCTGCACGCCCAAGTCGAAATAATTAACCACGCTGTCATTCTGCTACGAGTTTCATATTTCGTTCGGCAGTGATGCATTTCCAATTGACAGATGAAATGTAGCGACAGGTTGTAGTAAATAAAGGCGTCTTTTGTTGAAGAAAAAGTACGCGTTGAAGAATTCTTGTATTTTATTTTTCTAAATTGTAGAAACATTTTTTTGTGTTGGTCCGTTCTTTATACACTTCTAAGAATGTGGGCATGTAGCTACATGAGAACCATGCAGCATCACACAATGTCACAACAATGCTGCCTCTGGTTGGTCAGGAGCCAGGGACCAAAGTTCAAAATCCCGACGGTTACCGGTCGATAACATCCAGTTACCGTTTTTATCGGTGGAGACCGATAACTGAAAAAACCAATATATCAATTTTTGATTTTCGAATTTTGACCGATTTTTCCGATTACCGGTTTCAAAACATTTCAAAATTTAAATTTTGATTTTCAAATTGTGACTAGTTTTTTACTTTTTTTTTCCGGTAACCAGCCGGTTACCGTTACCAGCCGTCAACCGAGATTTCTTCCGGTTCTGATTTTTGGAACATTGTCCAGGACTCAACAAGCCATGCTAGAGATCTTTTTCAAAAAAGAAGCCAAGCTAGAAGGAAGAAGAAACCTGCTACCAGAGGTACGACAAGCAAACCAGCAAAAGAAATCAAAATTCTCGATACATCTGGCGTAACTGATCAAGGAGAAATTCAAGTGGGCGGACCCATAATTCAATTTAACCGAACAGAATGAGAGCATCATGCTCCAAGAGCGGAGAATCTGCATTCGTGGCCGTACATCAGTGGTTGTTTTTAAGCTTGATGGATATTTACTAGCAGCCGGGTGGTGCCAAGAAGGTTAAGCCCGCTTCTATGTTGACTACAAGGTAATCTTATCAGACTATACAAAAATGTGAGGAACACGACGTAACTTACTGACGTTTTCCTACCATGGAGATCAACGGTGGAGGTACTGGCAAGACGAGCCCCTCCTGCAGTAGCCATTCTCGTGAAATTTACATACCCCGCTTTGAGACTGCCCTCTTGACGATCCACCGATGCCATGATCTTGACGATGACCAGACCTCCTGGAATGATTTGAGCTACCCCGCCGCAATTCACTGCCCTGAGAGCCCCTATCATGGTGGTGACTCGACTGACTGCCCCGACTAGAATTACCAGAGGACGAATGCCAGCTCTTGTTGTTTCCTACTGCCTCTCCCCAGCCAGCAGTATTAGCGTTGGTGTTTCCCTGTCTCCTTGGTGCTTCCGAAGAGTACTTGGCTGTTGGTGTCGTTGATTGGTGACTAGAAGAATCACGGTTTTGGCTGGCACTGGATGTAGGATTCACCTTTGAACTCTCACGAGCTGACGAATGCCTACCGGAAGCTTTTATTGCCCTCTCCGGAGATGGACTTGCCCGTTGCCAACCTGAAGCTTTTCCACTCCCATCTGGAGAGGAACTTGATCGTTGCCAAGCTAAAGCTTTTGTGCTCCCATCTAGAGATGAACCTGATGGCTTCCAACCTGGAGCTTTTGTGCTCCCCCCTGGAGATGAGCCTGACAATTGCCAGTGTGAAGCTTTTGTGCTCCCCTCTACTGATGAGCCTGACAGTTGACAGCCTGAAGACTTTGTGCTCCCCTCTAAAGACGAGCCGGCCAGTTGCAAACCTGAAGCTTTTTGGCTCCCCTCTAGAGATGAGCCGGCCAGTTGCAACCCTGAAGCTTTTTTGCTCCCCGTTAGAGATGAACCTGATGCAGAACTTGGTTTTGGTTTTACCTAAACAAGTCAGAAGCACTTTAGTTTTGGTTTTACCTAAACTAGTTGGAACTTGGAACATTATGTGACTAGGATTTTCTCTTCTCACAAAACGGATCATGTTGCAATTTAGCCCTACTTAGATATCTGAAATAGCATTACCTGCTCCAGCACTCGACAACCTGTGGAAGCATTTGAGTTTCTTTTTTCCATCTTTTTCTCCTCTGGTGTTGGTGACATTCCAGCAGCAGCACTATTTCCTTGGGCTAATATCACCTCCTCTATGATGCATGAAGCATCTTTTCCATCAGCTCCAAGACCTGTAGAAGATTACATAAGATCAAACATTGTCAAGCAAACACAGAAAATGACAAAACAAATAGGCATTTTCACTAACCTGAGGAAGGTTGGAGAGCAGGTGTTGTTGAAGACAACGACCACATGTCATTGCTTGGGTCATCTTGCACACCCCACAGAGCAGAATCAACAGCTTCACCTTGATAGTAACTTGGTTCACCCCAAGGAGAGAGCGCAATAGGGCTAGAGCATTGTGGCTGTTCTTCCTCAGCTGAAGCTGGTGTGAAATTTTCCACCGGTGTTGCTCTATGCATATTATATGTTCCACAGTTCTGTTCCGTTAAAGATTCCAACACGTCAGACACAGCTATTACTTCAGCATCACAGATAGGATTAACAATTGTGTTCTCTCTCTTAACTGCTGTAGTCTCTTCTTTTAGTTGCTCTGTTTGAGTGATGGAGCCTCCATCTTTTAAATCTCTTTCTTCTAGACATGATGTTTCCTTGGGTGATTGCAAGCTAACAATTTTACCAGCAGGTGGGCCAGATAATTCTGATACAGAAGCTAGTGAAGAGTGGTCGTATGCCTTTGCAGCTGAATCTTCAGGTGCTACTGATGTTGACCCTGAGTGGTCCATGGAAGGCTCCTTTAACTCAGATTTTGGAGTTGGACTAGGATATTTGCGCTCAAGATCTTGGGTGTCAGGGGATAACACTGGATCAATTTTTGGCTCGGGAGGCTGATTAAGTGGAGCATTTGATGCATCAGTGTCACATGTTTTATGCTGATTCATGGTCTGCTCAGCCTTGCTTGAATTAGAAGTACACGTAGATGGAGCTGATTGTGGACTACAGGCAGGAGCTCCTGACTGGCTAGGCACGCCGGCGGCTGAACTGGAATCTCTGTCTTCAACAGGATTTGTTGGAGAACAACTTTCAGACTTTGCTGAAACAATAGAAAACTGAAGTTCATCATGACCAGTGGGGTTTGTTGTTGAACTCCAGCAAGAGCCTTCTTGATGGCACCCCAACTTAAAATCCGATGGAGATGGACTTGAAGTACCAAGAGAAGTGGCAAGGTCTCTCTCAGATTGTTGTGGAGTAGGAACAGGTACTTTCTGTGAAACAAAATTCATTTTGGAATTCAAATTTTCTACAGATCCTGCTAGCAGATTATTTTTAGAATCATTATCATTTTGCAATTGCTTCTTCACAGCACAGATGTCAGGATGAGGCTCCACATTACTACAACTATGACTCATGTGTAGTGTGGTTGGGCTCCACTTACCACCACTGTCCCGACGATTGTTCCATTCATCAATCTTTTCTTGGGGGACCCACTCATCATGAGAACCTGGTGGTCCATATGAACCCGCAGAAGATGGAATGGTGCATGAATAGTTAGCATGATACTGGGCCTGACTATGCGAAGTGTAAGCATCCTCTAGAGGTTCCCAGCTTGTTGTCGATGGCAAAGTTACACCCAGAATGTTTGGACCCTCTCTTGTTAGAGCAGAACAGTCGGCAGACGGGCTAGATAATCCAGAGGAATAGACCATGTTATAACCAATAGGGTAGGAAGAGTCGTTTTCAGTCATACTTGAATTGCTTCTATGTTGTCCAGTGCTTGCCCATGTTGATTTATTACTGTTAGTTGCTGGCATAGGCTGAATAAAATCTTTCTGTTGTTTCGAGAGCACTTCAGTCAACAGCAGTGAGTCCTCTTCACTCTCAAATGTAAGCCATATTCTCAGGTCTCGTGGGAAATAACTTGTCCACTTTGACAGCTGTGAAAGAGTAAATGGGCCCTGAACATTTCCAGAAGGATCCTTGTAGTGCCAGACTTTTTCTGGCGCCGTGTCACTTGATACAACTCCAGAAGATGAAAGTGATGAAACTTCACCGTCTGTGCTGTTTAAATTAATGTGAGGCTGAGGAATATTCCATCCATTTGTTGACTGCAAATAAGCGTTACTTCCTGCTCCTGATCTATGTGTCACGCCCTCTGTAGGTGGACTTAAACTTGTGTGACAACTAGCGTCCAGACATTTCTGTGTATGATTCTGCGCAGAGTTTGGTTCTGTCCCTTTTCTTCCTGGAAATAATAGATCTGATCCATTCCTACTTATGGTCCAATCAACTGCATAAAAAATCAATAAACAAGTTCCCAAAAGATCAATATATACAAGTAGCACACATCGTTGTAGAATAGAAAAAGTCCAGAGAGATAAAATACCAGCTTTTTTTTCAGCCTGTTCTTCGGCGGATCCATAGTTAGGAGCCATATGGGGATCAACATGCACTTCTGGAACTTCATTAATCCTGCGTGCCCTTTCTTCAGGAGTGTTCAGAAGCTGCAACTTTTCTACACACTCTCTGAGTGTATGATACAGTTAAGGATCATACAATGATCAATAAGTGACAGCAGGCGAGTGTTGATGGCTTGATGTCAATCATTATTAGTACAGCAACAAACAATTACTAGGTCTGTGCCAGAAAAGCGTCGAGTGACAGGGAAACTGTAGCCTTAAGACTCTTGAGGCTATGACAGAAGTTTGCATAAAAACAAGATAAAGGTGCCACCTGTTGTGGTAAGTGGTGGTTGGGTATGGTGTAAGAATATCTGAAACTTATCTTGTATTGCAATAGCCCATGGGGCTTATATAGTACAAAGACTCAAACCCTAGCAAGTCTATAAGGATGAAAAAAGAATGTGTGCTCTTCACAAAGATGGCAAGTCTATAAGGCCAATACTGTTGTGCAAGACAAAACGATAGAAAACAAATGCTGCTGCTGGAAAGCTTTTGTAAAAAATTAGTGCTAAAAATTTACAAACTTGAGTTAAACCCAACGTACCTAGCAAACCCATGAGAGCATAATCTCGAATAGATTTTGAAAAAAACTTCAACAAAGGAAATTGTATAATTTCTAAACCCTGCCATAGCACTATCATTAGTAGTAGAACATCAAGCTTGTTAACTATACCACTGTTTCAAGTAAAGTTTGCCTGAACAATATGTGTTCTCATGCAAACAACAATTTACCCATAGTTTGCATGCCAATTTTTTAATGGGTTTTGTCTCTGGTAAGCGTAGGCATGCAAAGCTGTGGTCAAACATCTGCGAACCAAAAGATAATATATTCAACCCATACAGCCAACAGAAACACCAGGACAAAAGGAAGTAAAAAATCTAACAGTAGCGCAGTATACTAAGTAAAAAGGATATTCCTTTCTGCGTCCAGTTTCACTAGCACGATCACGGAGACAGCTCAGCCTCTGCTTTTCATTTTCCAACCACTGCAAGAAGATTTAATAAAGAATAATAGCTGATAAGTCAAGCTACACATATTCTGAAATAAATCAAGGTCAGCACATAGCCAACTTTCCTTCAATAGTGTTCTTACATCATTAACTCGCAAAGATTGGGAGAATTTAGCTTTCTCGAGGATGTCTCTCTGAATTAACAAGATAAAGATATATCAGATCTATGTAATTTGGTGGACTTGGGAATCACATGGATCATCATATATTAAATCTTGATCAGCAGTACCACTTTTAGTCGGGTAATTAGACCACACTTCACACTCTGGCGTAAGCGTTTGCATTCCTCCTAAATAAGTACACACAAACAAACCATTTAGATGAAACAAAGTGCATGAAGAAACTTTTGTAGTGCTATACCAAAAGTGAGCAGTAGCAAAATTGCATTTTTAATAGCTAGTGGAATTCTTTTTTTAAAAAAAGTTAGACTGGTCTAATATCTTCGTTATGGGGTGATTCTGAATGCTCAAGGAATGCAAACAGGATATAGCATCATAAGGCCAATAGACGAGAATAACTTAAGTGGTCATAGCACCATATTGCACATGAATAAATTATAAGTGTGAATAACCAAGGTCAGATTTTGTACAATGATGATCTATGTCTAATTGTTTAACAGATTCAAGACAGTACTGAGTTACTGGCACTCAACACCAAGGCATAGTTCTACAAGCCGAACCGGTAAAGTGACTGATTCACGGTTTGTTGGTCCAACCAGCGGTTCGACCAGCGAACCGGCTGTTCGAAGATAATTTATTTTAATATGTCTATTGATTGTATATTTGGAAAGCAAGAGGTGTAGTCCTGAAGTTCCAGCTGTGACCTACTAATATAGGTTTCCCTCAGCTTGTCCATCATGTGACTGCGTTTGGTGGGCTGGGAAGGCTAGCGCCCTTGCACCAAGAGGTGGGAGGTTCGAGCTCTAGTGCCGGCAATTAATTGAATAAAATTTCCACCAGTTTTCTTGCACCAAACGATCCCTCCTCTGAACCGGACCAGACCTGGCATGGTTTTTTCGGGTTGAACCACTGGTCCAGTCCGGTTTTTTTAACATTGCACCAAGGCGCAAGCTTTGAGATTCTTGCGCCGTTAATCATATTAAGGTCCATTTGATATCGGCTCCAGTAATTCTAGCTCAAAAACTCAGCATATTTTCTGGTATTTCAGTAAAACTTTTGCTAGCTTAAGCAAACATTAAATTTATGGATTAGTTATCCAAAAATTGTAAATCATTGCCACTTACACATAGCCATGCATAATATTTTTTTAGTAATAATATTGACTTTGTGGCTGAAAATGCATAATGAGTTAATTAGCCCACAAAAAGGTACCAACATATAACAGTATTTCCCCATTAGCGAGGTTCATTCTACAGTGATAGGTAGCAAATAAATAAGCGTGCAAGCAGCATGTCCTTGCATGCATCAGCAGAGTGTTCTTTTTTACCTCTGTGAAATCCTGATTTGAGATCGTATCCATTGTGATAATCTCCTTTTTATCTAAATTCAATATCTCGAGTGCATAATCAGTTGTCTTCTTACCAACACTGTATCGTTCTGCAACTTTATGCGTACCTGCATACAGAATCAAACTCTGGTTAAATGAGGAATTTAGTAGCTCACGTCTGTAGTAGACTAGTATTAAAAATCTTACCAAGAACTTTCACTAGACGGTACATATCTTGCTTTTGGCCAACACCAGAAATTCTTATCCTCACAAAAGCACCAGTAATTTTGTCAGAGAATGAAGCATCATCAACGATAAGATCCTCCATCAAGCTGCGACGCAAGTAAATTAAATTGATATTATGCATGTCAATGGCTGCATAACCCTCTAGATTAGCCGGTGGTTCTCCTTCAATCTTCTTATGAGTCTTCCTCCTCTTGTCAGAGCATAATTCAGCTGCCATCTCATTATATCCTCTGCTGTTTACTTGAGCTGACTCTGGATCAAGGGCTCTTTGGCTATCACCATTTACTGTTGGAGTCTCTTTCACATGAAAATGCATTTCCAAAAGCTTTAACATCTCAAAATGACCAACATGTGGTTTCCTAAACAAACTGTTAAGCCTAGCATCACAAATAATTTGACTTTTTCTGCGAGGATCACGAAGATTATTTTGCTTTATATACTCAAGCAAAAGAACCTGAACATCAAATTGGGAAATATAAGATCTGTCACCATTTCGCATGTGCCCAATGAATTCCAACAGCTCTGGTGAGGCCCATTTCGTGCCACCCGGCAAGGTCAACCCTTCACTTGATACTCTTTTGGGTAAGCTTTCGGCACCTTTAATTGAAATTTCACATTTCCTTGCAGTAATACCACCATCTTTTTGACATTTCCGTCCCCTTTTCCTTGAAGAATTATTCTGTTTTCGTTTTCTTGAATAGCATTCAGAACTAGCATCATGGTCATTGTTTGCATCATACAGTTCATCAGATGACGCCTCTTTTTCTCTCCTAGCAGAAGTACTTCGAACAGTCCAATGGTTCTTGGCACTGATTAGTTCTTCCAATGTTAATAAATGCTTCCCTTTAAGGTCCAACCAGTATAACTTGAAAAGATATTCCCAACTATTTTTATCATCAAAATCAACCCTAACCTGGAATAGGCACAATAGGATAACAAATCATATGAAACATTCCATGTAACTTGTCAACAAAAAGGAGACGAAAACATATCATTTCAAGATTTATAAACTAAACCTAGAATGGAAGTATTGTTTGTTCCAGGCGGCTCTCTTTACTTTCTTTTGCCCAAGCAAACCTAATCTTAAAATAACTTAAGATTCCAACTTAAAAAAGTAGTATTGTGTGTTTCAGGCAGGCTTCTGCCAAAATAAAAGACCTTCCCCCACTGCAAAGGACCAGCCAATGCAGTACCACCGAGCAAGTAAAAACTATCAAACGTTTACCATCAAGTAGCAAATAAAAAAATTTAAGTATTTGCCCCCAGCAAGCTTCTTAAAGGCATTAAGGTCCGAATTCAGGGTGCAGTGCATCTCATTCAATTGAATCCATATCCGTTCCAGACATAAGCTCCAGCTTTGGAGAATCATCATATATTTAGATATGAGTGAAAAAAATGTCGATAAATTTTCAGAAACAGTGATAGCAAAGTTGTAAACTAAATAAAATAGTGAGCACAACAAAATAAAGCCATCATATGAAGAAGGATGCAGTGATTCTGTAATCTCTTGGATCTGAATCTACATAGACATGAGTACTTGTAGTTTACTTAGTATCTAGTTTATCCAAGTACATGAGGATGGAAATATGTTCACAAGATTAGTATATATTGAATCTTTTGAAGGTGGCATCAATTCTTCCTGGTTACACATTTTCCTTAATTCCTTGTGTTCTACGTTGAGCGGATACTTCCCAAAATCAGTATATCAGTATCGGATATGGATACGGCCCCAATACGCGCAGATGCGTACTTTGTCCATATCGGTGAATTTTCTGTTTTTCAAAAAAAGAAAATAATTCCCGATACTTCCCCGATACCTCCCAACCATAATACATCTGCCAACTTTGAAGGAGATCCTCGAATTGTTGATTCCCGTCCCGCAGCCCCTTCTCGCCTCACGCCATCACCCCTGCTCCTCCCGACCACTACACAACCGCCCCTACTCCTCTCTCCCCCAGGTCCCCACACCGACCCTCTCCCCCTACAGACTATTGGGGGTGTTTCAAGTAGATCATGAGGAGTGACGAGATGGGGAGGTGGAGTTTGTGTCTTGATGGAGAAGGGGAGTGAGGAGATGGAGATGGAGGAGAAGGGAAGTAACTATGCTCCAGGCAACAGTGTGGGAGCGAGATAAGAGGATAGTGACGGGGAATGGTGTGGGAGAGAGACAAGAGGATGTGGTCCATGATTTGGTAAGGGGATAAGGAATGGTTTGCTGATGGGTATTGTGGTCTTTGCTCAGCAGTCCTTCCATGGTCAATAGATCTACCTACAGTCAACAGTATTCTCATTTCTATGTATCGGTGTTTTGGGGGAAATGGCGTATTGGTATCAGCATATCCAGGCAACCTAGCTTGTGTTCACTCAAGCTAACACTATAGTTCTGTATTGTAACTTAAAGCCAAGCAAGGCCGCCAATAACTACAACTTAAAGCCACTAGCTGGATAAATTGAGTCAACAAAAGCTACCAATTTTACAAACAGAAGTCCATAGCTGCAACTCATGAAACATTTAGATATTACAACCTTGAAGGAAGGACCTCAAGTTACATAACACAACTAGTGTAGAACATGCAGCATAATCAGGGGGGTTTTAAAAAAAAGCACATTAACTTGGGGTTCCAAAATGTATTTTTTTCTTAAGGATGAGAGCAGGACCTACGAACTTGCTTACTCATGGCTTGGGGCGCCAACTAACGATTTTTCAACGCCACATCAACTTGCTCACAGAAAGGGCCTAATTGAACCAAATGTTAAGTTTGAGGATTCAATTGGCAAAATTAAAAGTATGGGGACCCATTGAAGCTTTCAATTAAATTAGGAACCAATGGTGATATTTACTCAAAATGTATTAATTTTTCTGAAGTACTGAGAACAGGATCGATGAAGCTTTCCATACATGTGTTTGTATACAAGGCTTCTATAACGCAAGAAACAGAAAAGGAATATAAGGGTTAACAGTAGGGTACCTTTGCATCATCTTCATCTTTGGATTCTATCAACAATATAGTGCCATAGCAAGTATCACAGAAGCCCTTGTTCCCTCTGACACCAAAGAATTTGCCTTGTTTGATGCATCCTTTGCACAGGGAGTACGTACAAGTATAGCACATATAGTGTACTGCCTTTTCGCAGCTGCTGCATATGTGCCAACCTGACATGTGTGACATCAACAAACAGGACAAGTTGAATTAAACTATCGTTTTTGAAGTTAAACGGTATGTCCATGCATACATTCATCAATTTACTCAAATAAAATGGTCAAAAATAGCTAAATTTTGGTTGAGGAGCTTCTTTCCCAATATAATATAATATAATGCCAAATGTACCCATTTCTCCTCCATAAACACAAGTACACTAAATCCCTTCCGACTCCAATGTATTCACGGACTATGACAAAGCCCGATCACATCAACAGATCACGAAGAAGAATATTTTGGAAAAAGTGAGGACGATTCATCACTAATTGGGCATAAGTTATAGTGCTAATTTTGCCCTCTTCTACCAACTCCACATCTAGATCAAATCAGATCACATGTGCAAGCTGGAGGTGCCCGAGAAGGCAAGACTAGCATATCCAATTAACTTACTTATTGTAGGAGTATAGAAGTTCATCAGTGCCTGTTTAGGTATATCTACTTCTTTCAAGAAATTTCCTATTTTTTTTAACAGCAGTTTTGGCTGCCATTATCTCAAAAGTAATGGCTTGTTAAGTATTATATGATTATACAACATCTACTTCAGCATTCATACTGTAATCCTACTCGGTGTGCATACTAGAAATAACTAGACATTAAACGCTGAGAAGCAGGCAAGCAGCAGTCTAAGAGGATGGCTCACCGCAATTCCACTTGCCCCGGGACCGGAAGAACGACTCTTCGCGCTTGATGCATGCAGGATGGTACACCTTCGGACAACCCCTACAGCCACAAAAGATGATTTTCAGCTCATCCGAACATAGAGTTCGACCTGCACTACTGCACGCAGAATATAACTGCAGCTGCTAATCCCACACGCACCTCCTGTCGCAAACCACGAGGTTGCCCCCATCAAAGCAGATAAAACACACTACCTCCTCCTCGTCCTCCCTCTTCTTCACTGGCTTCGCGGGCGCAGGTGCAGCAACCGCTCCGTCCCTGTTCTTTGGCGGCCTCCCTCTCTTCCTCTTCACCACCACAGGCGCCCCCACTGCCACGATCGCCGCCGGCAGCTGTTGCTGGGGCGGGGCCGCGGCCTCCATGATTGATCCGAGGAACTGCGAGTCATCAAACTGCTCCACATGACGAGGCGGGGGCGGCTCCTTCTTCCGTGCAGCTGCAGCCGGAGGCTGCAGCCACGGAGGTGGACGGAGACACATCCCCACCGGCGGCGCCGGAGGCGGGAGAGGGGGAGAGGGCTCGTTGCGCGGCGGAGGAGGAGCAAGCGGAGTGGGCTCCGGCAGTGGAGGGGGCGGAGGGAGCCGGAGCTCGGGAGGCCACTCGGCCTCGCCGGGGGAGAGCAGCTCGGCCGCCGGGCCCGTCCCCCCATCCATCGATCAGGGCCTCAGGCTAGGGCTCGCGAATCCAAGCCAAAACCCTAACCCTAGCTCGGACGTCTCCCGTCGCCGTCGCCGTCGCCGCGGTCTAATCCGGAGGGGGCCGGTCGGGTTGTTCGAGTGGGTGTACGACTACGGAGCGCGTGGGAAGACAGCGAGCGAGAGGGAGAAGGGAAGGGAGGGAGCTGCCTCGAAGTGGGAAGGACGGGGCAGTGGCGGTAATTCGGGGCCTCGGCACGGGGCTTCCCGGGTAAAATCACAGGGATTTTTGGTGGTTTCGGCGCCTTTTGGGTTTGGGACGGTGCGTGCCAGCGCCCGGCGACGCGACGCATGTGGGGAGCGCGCGGCAGCGACAGCGGCAGGCGGAAAGAAGGGTGGGGCGTGGTGCGGTGGGGCGACGCTTTTCGCGTGGTCCCCGGCGTCCTTTCGTCCGCTCGGCGATTGGACGGGCGGGCGGGCGTGGTTGGCTGGGAGAAGTTATTGGGTTCACGGCGTGGTGGTGGGGCGCGCTGGCCTGGCCGTGCGTGTTTTTGACCTGTGCGGACTCTGGCAGCTCGGGCCGGTTCTCGCTGCCGTTTTTGGTTTTCTGCGGGCTGCGGGTGGTGGCGCACGATGCCGCGGGCGTCGGCTGTCGACGGGTGATCTCGCGGTTGCTCCGGCAATTAAATCGGATCATTTATTGGTAAAATAAACTTTTTTTGTAAAACTGTTTTTAAGATATTATGAACTTTTTCTTTGAACATATTGTTAATTCTTTCCATCGTCGTCACCTCTGACCCATTTGTTCCCTGTGCTGTCGCCGTCTCTTATATGCATGCTGCTAGGACGTTTACGAAAATTACTCTTACATCATATGTTCTCTTTATAATTTTATCTCTTTCAAAATTCTACTACTAATACTATCAATAATAGTATAATTAAATTCTAACTAGCCTAATCTATAAGATTAAAAGGAATAGAGGACTCACATTTACTATAGGGTACTATACAAGAGCCCAAAATCCCAACCCCCCAATAGCCCGCGGGGTTCCTGGCCAGCGAGCCGCGCCACGTCGCCCGCGTCGCTCAGCCGGCCGGCGCGTGGCGAGGGAATCCGCGTACGGCCGGCCGAGGCACTTTCCTCGGGTTTTTCCGAAATTGCGTATAGGTCCTTTTTTCTCGCGAAAAGGTCCCTGCAAATTTTTTCTTTGCAAAAAATATTTTGATTGCGCCCGGCGGGTTTTCGAAATTACGTATAGGTCCTTATTTACTTACGTACAGGTCCTTACAAGTCCTCGATTTTTTACAAAAAAACCCTTCGGTTTTCCCGAAATTACGCATTTGTCCTTGATTTTTTTTATGAAACTCCCTGCGAATTTTCGCCTCTTTTAATTTTGTCCACACGGTAGTTAGCGCGGCGTACGCCGCGCTTATGCAGCTAGTATAATACTAGAACAAAAAGGAACAGGAGGCCTCTAGTCCTCGATCTACGTCGTACGAGAATACTTTTCAAAGACAACGAACGTACGGCGACGATGACACAGAAAGTGGCGTAAATAGACCGTATCGGAAACCAAGCCGGACACGTACGCACGCACGTTCTCCATCACCCGCTCAGGCGTTGAAACACAACGAAACGTGTCGGATTTCGCGGCCGCGCGGCACGTCGTGTTCGCGCGCCCGGGGGATGTGTTGCCCGGACGGCCTCGCCTGTTGCGTACGAGAAAGGGCGCGACCGGCGACGGCGAGCCGTGGTGACCATGCGGCATCGACGAGTCCAGCGGCAGCTTGCGCGCGCGCACACGGTAAAACGACGGACGGGAAGGCATGCAGCCTCGCGCTCGATCTGAGGAAGAGGAACCAGCACCGAACACGCAAGTGAACATGGTGTAGTCGTGTAGATTTGCCAGTGCTAAACCGTGCACAGTAGGGACGGAGCTACACCCCGGACATGATAGAGTTTAGGTAAATTCTGTCCAGCCCAAATGATATTTTTATAGTCTAATCTAGATAATTTAGATCATTTCATCGCTGAATCTAGAACATAATCAAATCCTGACTTCGTCGCCGGTGCACAGGACAGGACTACTACTGTCCACGCACAAAGAAAAAAGTCTCTTACTCATATCCACGACGATGTAAAGGCATACTGATACTAGTGAGTACTTCAAGGTGGTGATCGGTTCGGCTGAAAGCTCATGGCTTATGGTTGAAAACACTGTAGCTGGCTGAAAAAAGCATTGTAGCTGACAGAGGCTTATTTAGCATAATTAAATTTAAAAAATTTAAAAAAATAAAAAATATGTTAGCCCATTACGTATAATACAAACAAATACGGGAAAAAAAGAACCGGCAAAAAAGCTCAACAAAAAGCCAAAAGTTCAGAAAAAAGACGAAACTTATGAATAGTGAAAAATAAGTCAGAAGCTGAAGCCGAGTTCATCAGGGCCTAATCTTCAATAGTTCATGCGGATTTTTTTTTAAGGATGCGTGAGTTATTATTGGCAACGGCTAGCCATTCCGGCCAACGCTGAGACGCTGAGTACTACCAACAGCTGTTAAGAACTAGGAAGTGCCATCAAAGTGAAAGCATCTGCATATGGATGTCTCCAGTTTCAGCTCAAGTCGCTCAGTCACGGTACAAGCGCAACCCCACCGCCTGCGATGATTCAAACAAACCTGCTTCCTGCATGCGCGCCCACGCATCCCGGAGACTGGCCGGCCGACTTGGTTCACTCAGGCTACAGCCTAACGATGTTGCAATTGCTCGCTCATCTACAGCTTTACTCCTGAACAGGCGCGAGTCATCGTCACCACGCCCTGCATGCAGAGAACAGAGCCGCACGGGATCAAAGATGGAGGAAGAACTGGACTGCATCGATCAGAAATTCAGAATTTAGCTGGCCGCAAGACGTCGCGGCAGCGGCGCAGAGCTGCTGTGTGCAGGCCTCGGTGTGGCCCAGTTTGCCGCAGCATGCTGCGGCATGTCTGAGCAAAAGGCCCTTACAGCACAGTGCACAGACATGAAAAGCAAGGGTTGTTGCCACTTAAAAGCTGAGCAGCCTCTTTGAGATGTGAAAGGAAGCTCACAATCACTGCATAGTTCTATCTTAGAATTGATAGGCATCACAAACCCTCCTGACCTTGTTGGTTCTTGGCATTGCGATAGCCACAAGTCCATGTGCTTCACGATCTGGTTTCTTACTGTACTCACAGGCTCACAGCTTCTGGGGACGAGCAGTTTGAAGAATCACCTGATGAATACAATGTTAAACATATCAGAATTTTCATCTGAATTTGGTGATAAATCAAAGGCTTCATATAAGCTACTCTGTAAACATAATAATGTAATGGGAGCATGGTATTCAAAGGAAAAAAGAAGGCACTAGAACTAATCTCAAGATTAGCTATGTTGTCCTATATATATCATCATAACAAGAAGCATTTACAGAACAGAGTATTTCGATCTACCTTCAATCCTGAAAGGAAGTTGGGGGACATCCTCTCAAATCAGTGCCACGTCCACAGTTGCTACATTTGATTATGTATGATGGCACTGCAGATGTTGCATCACCTCTGTTAGTACACACCAAAGCGCAAGAAAGCATTCTAGAGTTGTAGAGTAGATAAATAAAGAGCAAGGCTATCGAGACAAAAATAGCAACAATGTAGTAGAAGAACTTTGAAGGCTCACTGTCTTCCGATGATTTCTGTTTTGAGGCATGGCGCAATGGATCTTGAAAGCCGTTTGTGAACACAATTTTAGAAGCTGCATATATTTAATGCAAAATTAGAAAAAAGACTAGGAAATTGCATCACAACCCTAAAAAAATGCATCAGCACCACCTTAGTTACCAGAAAAAAAAGTGAGAAAATTGCGAGATTTAAAATGATGGACCGTGTGAGTTAGTCCAGGTTAAGATTGTGATGAATCATTGCAATATTTATAGAATACAGAATTGGCTTTGCAAAGATTACTCTCTGTCAGAATTGGTTGGGCAGAAATTGAGGTTTTAGGGTTTGAGTTATGGATTTATGTAGGTTGATCTGAGTCATTGAGTTAAGATTGCATAATCCATGTCTTGGCTAATGTAGGTTAAGTTGTGAAGAACTTATGTCTGAAAATAAATTCTTTGTCTTTAAATGTGCAAAATCACTTAGAGTCAACTATGATCGACGATTGTGATCGGAGTTAGGTTCATGGAGGAGTTGAGACCCAGAACGATCAAGGATACCAGGTGAGACGATAAGCTCAAGTATGGCACGAGAAAGGCAGGAATGTTGTAGGCGAGTTCGAATAGCGGGATGACGCCAGGTGGCTTGCACGGGCTAAGTGAGTCATAGTTCGGTGGAATTGGGATCGGAAAGACTTAACAGCACGTGGCAAACTAATGGTGTACCTAGACATGACAAATATGACGATTGCTTGCAAAGGAAGGTGATGTCAGGTTAACAAGGGGCATTTCAGTATTTTGACCAAAATACCGAAATTGCGACTGCACTATCTGTAGTCTGGATAGTTGCGCGCAGGGATCTTTCCACAAATTTCATGACGCTAGGGGGTTAAGTGGGCATGAGAACCTCACGGCTCACGAGTCCATGACTCGAAGTCTAGAGTCTCGAACCTCGGAGCGGGAGGAAGAGAGACTTAGCTGCGGATCATATTAACTTTTATTTTTTTCTTTTATTTTCAAAAGTTTAAGCCCATACAAATATTCTAATTTTTATAAGTTATTTCTATCGACAACTATAATATACGTTTTTGTAATTATAATATAATTTATATTTATTATATCACAATTCTGTAAATTATATAGCGGTTCAAATATTGTAGTGTCTTTTATTGCTCTGTTTTACTTATGTAATATACTATTATTTATCGATCATTACTATTTAATAGGCATTATTATTTATCAGTCGTAGTAAAAGTTATCCGTAGGCGTTAATATGAACATACCCTTAAGACGGGGGAGAAGTGGTCGAGGCGCTGCGCTGGTTCATCCAGCGCTCGTCCCTGACGGAGTCTGAGCAGGTACCTGCCGGTGACGCCCGGACACGGCGGCTCCCGGAGTCCGAGCGCCTCGGCGCCGCGCGCGAGGACGACGACGAGGGAGACGAAGCCAGCGCGAGACCCCATTTGTCTCCAGCTGAAACGTCTCTGCCTCCTCACTTCTCCGGTGTGTGTTTCGGCGTGGCAGTTGTGCAGAGCCGCAGAGGTGGCTAGCTAATTGACTGATGAAGCCATTCCACAAAGCCAGACTGGTCCGTTCTTGGGATTTTAAGGTGTCTTTTAGCTTTATTTTTTAAAAAAATTGAAGTAAATGAAACATCCTTTTAAAATGGTTTTTCGAAACGGTTTTTTTACCATATATACCGTTCACATCAATGTCTATGTTGTCCGCTGCCATCTCAAAAAATATAGATAAAAACTATCAGTCGTAGTCCAAAAAAAATCTTTACAAAAAATCCAAAGAAAAAAAATGATTCCGTTTCGTGGGAGTTTGGGGCCTTAATTTCTTTTGAGGAAAAGTAAAAGCTTTTGCTGTCCATGCTTATACACAGCGTCCAACTCTAGTTCTTCCAGAAAATCACTTGCTCAATTCTACGTCTCACCAACAGAAGGTTGTCTTTCTTTTCTTTTCTTTAAAAAAAAAGAATTTAGAACCAGAAGTCCAGAACGTAAGTTATGACGTGATTAAATTTTCTCTTTATATTAACGAGTTCGTGTAGTGCAATTCGATTACATGTCATGATCTTGTCTGCACAAGTATTCCATATTTACAAGCCTGAAATCATGCTGAGAGGAGAGCCAAGGTTATTGCCAGCACTCACCACTAGTCAGCAGGAGAATGATTGACAGTCGACATAGGCGAATGCCCGTGGCTGCGTGAAACACCCATCTGCCTGTATTATTAGCATGAATGATGTACAACACATTAAATAACAGCGATATTGTCCTGGCCTTTTAAAGAAATGCTTGTTGGCTTGCTTGCACAGGTAATCAGTAAGTAGCCATGCTCCATCTACTCTCCAGTGATGGTTCCTTGTCGTGTCCTGAAACAAAGAAAGAGCAACAATCAGCAATGTCATGGACCAAAATTGAATGAGAACTGAATTGCATGCGTGTGTAGCTAGCGCTAAGCAAGGTCCTTAAATAATTCAAAAGCTCAGAGTAAATATTGTAGAGGCATTGGTTAGAAAATGTTGGATGGTTCACAATCACTATAGTTCAATGGTAGAATAGCTGGGTAGCCCAAAATCTGACCTTGATCTTGACATTCTGATAACCACAAGTCAATGTGATCGACAATCTGCTTTCTCACTTTGTTCACAGCTTCTGGAGATGAGCATTTGGACGAATCACCTGACAAACATAAAATACAAACAATTCATATTTGGGTTCAGTCGTAAATCAAACAAGCAACATATTTAATGTAATATAATCCAACATGAGGCAAGGGAAGCACAAGTTATAGTTTACAAATTCACAAAATAAAAACACATACACACACACTTCCCCTGTGCTATTATCCTCAATAGAGGCTTCAGCAAAAGTTGAAATGTTGGATCTACCTTCAATATTTGAAGGAGCTTGAGGGCATCCAGAGAGATCACTGCAATGCCCGCAATTGTTGCATTCAATCAAGTATGATGGCACTGCAGGCATTGCAAAACTTTATAAGCATACTAATGTCATAACAAAATGCATTCGATCTCTTTAACCTTGCACATAGTGGATTCTTAAATAGTGCTCTTGAAACATGGAAATGGTCACGAATATAGATGCTCACTTTCTTCTGATGATTTCTGCTTAGAAGCGTGGCGCCATGGGTCTTGAGAGCCATTTGCAAAAACAATTTTAGAACCTGCAGGCATATGAAATATTAATTTACAAATCCAGAAATTTCTGACCAGCAGTATAGTGTTTACACGGTTAGATGAAGAGGAGGAATGCAAGTGTGAATAGTTAGATGTATTGCACAGCCCAAAGGGGCAGTATATAGTATAAGACTTAAGGGATACAAGACTAAACCTAGGACAATAGGAAGTACCACAAATACCCTTAACACCCCCTTTTAAATGAAAGGTGTATGCAATACCATTGCTTTTGAAACGGTTGACATTAAAATAAGAAAAAATCTGAAGTCTGACTCTTAATAATGTCGCTATAGCGTGCAGCTCTTAGAAAATATATCGAGTATCAAATGATCTCCTATCCGGAGTTGTGTGACAGAACATAAAGTACATAGTGCAGGGGCTAAGAAAACATAGGCAAGCGGAAGCAAAGTTAACTACGATAAAGAAGATGATTGGTATGGTCAGTGTGGGTTGGGTACGGGTCCAAGGACCAAGAGTAGAGTACTCGCCCTTGATTGGCCAGCCATATCATCGCCAAGGCTCTGAGGCCTGTTGAAAAAGAGAGGGAAACTAGCGAATTTTGTTTTTCGTTTAATGATAATAGGTACAATGTTGTCCCTTTTAAAGACTAATTATTATATTCCTAATCCGCGATATATCGCCAAACCACCCAACTTTGCGCGTGCTATAATACCCATGGGTACTGTTCACACGTTGCTACAATACCCGCACGGTACTGTTCGCGGTTGCTGCAATGCTTGCGGTACTGTTCGCTCGGCTGCTACGTGTATGCCGGGATCCTAGGCCATAACATTACACCCCTCGCGGCGAGACAGCTCGTCCTTAAGCTGTCAGGTGGTGGCCATGGTTGAAGTCCTTCGTAACTCTATGTCGACGAAAGGGCGCGATGATGAAATCATGTCGCATGGAAGAAGATCCGTGAAGCCTCGGTAAGCAACAATGAGGATAACAAATTAACAATCCCCAGCGTCGGGTGGCAAGGTCAATCGGCACGAGGCAGCAGCATCCATCTTGCCTCCGGATGCAGCGGTTGTGGGAGGGATGTGACGACGTCGCTGGGCCCCACCTGTCAGCCGTTGTGCTCCACACTTGCGGAGGCACGATGTCAGCCGGTCACGTGGATAACCGCCGTTGGACAACGACAACATTCCTCCTTGGCAAAGGCACCAAAGGTGAAGCCTAAAGAGAAGTCGTTGTTGGTGACGTGGTCATTGCCAACACCGACACTGAGGAAGGTGGTGGCAGTGCAGCCATTTGTGGACTCGCACGGCTTTAACGAACTGAAAGATAGATGCTACAGACTGGGATGGACGTAATGGAAGCAATGACACTAAGAAAAGACTCAAAGGATAACTAGCATAGTAGCAACAACACCTTTCCTCCAAATAACAAGCACTAGCATGAAGCTCGTTGCGCTGCCCCAAGCTCTCGTTGTCGGCTCTCCACAATCATTTCTCGACCTTGCCGTCAGCCCTGGTACACTCCCCTCCACTCCCTCATGCTTATGCACGAGAGTGTGATTGTGGTAGAACCGCCCAGATAACCCTAAAAACTGAATCCTATGATGACATCCCAATATAAAATAGTGTAACCATAAGTCTATAATGGGTACGACCTGGCTAATTAATTTGAATCGATCCAGCGCGAGTTGCGCCATCCAAAGGAACACGGGTCGTGTCGCTTGTGTACGCCACCATGCGGCGCAAGAAGGGGCCTCTAGAGTGGCTAGTGTAATTCCATAGCGGTGGAAACCGTAGCGGGTGTAACCTCGTTGGGAAGATGTGTTGTAAAAGCCATATGGTGATCTTCTTGATCTGCATGTCTAAAAAAACATATGGAATATAACAAGTTAGTTATCTCTTATGGGTAAAGTGTGCGACCTCTGCAGAGTGAAAACAATTCGAACATCCGTACCAACGGTCATGAGCAGGCATGGGAACTTACTCGAGTTAGTGTCTATTTCTAAAAGAAACTTTGTGAGTGGGATGAAAAACTATGAAGGGTGGATGGAACCCTAAGCCGATTTCCCCTGGGTGGATGGAACCCTGTTATAATAATGGGCGGATGGAACCCTTGTAACAAAACTAGCATATGGTGGTTGGAACCATGTAACCAGTGGATAAAACCTACACTATTATTATTGCATACTTTCACTCTTTAGAAATGTGTTTTAGTTGAAAATGCTAAGTCTCAGGATTTCTATTTACTATATTTCAACTTTGGCATTTCGCAAATAAAAGAATCTGAATCTTCCTTTATTAAGCCTTGCATATATAATATTGCATTCTGTGTGTTGGCACACGGAGCACGATTGTTTGTGCTCACCCTCGCTCACTAAATTAACTCAAAACCTATGGATCAAGACCACCACACCTACTACGTTGCTTCGGGACCAGACGAAGAAGACGGCAGACATTAGGTTGTTCTCTAGTAGTCTAGTCCTTACTTCAGTTAGGCAGACTTTGACGGTGATTATGTGCACATCTATCATCCAAACTTTGGATAGTAGTTGTCACACATGCTTTACCCCTAGTCGCTTGCTGTGGCGAGGTGTGGCCTCACCTTTTGCTTTTCGCTTCCGCTTTTGTCTACTTGTAATTTAACATTTGGACCGATCGGCCTATTATGTAAACTCAGCCCGATTTGAGTTATTTAAACTCTTATATGTAATATAAATGTTTGGTCTGGTTCATGCGATGTATGTGTATGATCCAGCAATGTACCTATGCGCACTATCTACTGATCTAAGAAATAGTGCGGTGGAAACACAGAGAGTTCCGATTTGCTAATCAAGGGTCCGACAAGAGCAGAGTGAGACATCAGCGATGCTGCACTCTAGTGGAAAAGAAGGGTGGCGGTGGCGCTCCATGAATGGAGCAGCAGCAAGCGGTGCCCACGGGCACGGGCACAGGAACGAGGCGTTGAGGTTGGGCTGTTGGCACGTTAGCGCTGGGAGGAGACGCCGAGGGCGAGCTATAGCAACGTCGGTGAGCTAGGGCATGAACAAGTTCGGTGGAGGCGCCTGGAGAGAAGAAGATCCACCCAGGAGAGAGGGCAGTGGCGCGGCGATGACTCTGACGGCAAGCAGCTCAAGCATATCCGAAGCCGATCGGATCTTGAGAGGTTGGATCCGGCAACCTCAGCCAGCGGTGCGACGACCTTGAGGTGGCAGCGACGCAACGGACCAGGAGGCGGTGGTGCATGCTCGTGGACGAGGAGAGGCCGACAACGACGACGAAGGCCGAATCCGGAGGACTTGGAGGCTGCGGTGTCGAGGTGGGCTCCACCAGCTTGGATGCAGGGCCGACAGCGGTAGATCTGGCCAAATCCACGCCGTATTTGATGATGTCAAGCTCGAGGAGGCCGAATTTGCAATGGAGACAATGGTTGGCACCATCGGTCGTCAAGTTGCATAGATCCAAATTATCAACAATTCTACGCCCTAGGAAGATTAGACTCCTTGTATCATAGTAGTAACGGCACAGGATATGGAGGACACATACAACCTGTAGTTCAAGAGCTACGTGGAGGGGTAGGCGACTTGCATCAAGGGCGTCCCAGCTTGCACCAACTCTGACCTCACCAAAACCGTCAATGGAGACTGGGGTCTAGACAGATACATCACTTCTGACTGACACAGTGGCCATCATGCATGATGCACAACGTTATGCGTAGACACCACAGGACATCAATTTTTCAGATTAATCATATTCTTTATTCTAGGGTTTGAGCAAATATTGCCCTGCTAGAATTGGGGGTTCTATCTGTTTTATCGTTCCATTATTCTTATGATTTCCTTGTGAATTGCAGGAGCACATCTACTTCTTTGTGTGGAGAGTGCACAAGGATCAAAGCGGGTTGTTAGGCGAATTCAAATGTCGTAGGTTTTGGTTAACTATACCATACTTGGCAGATTCTCACAAGAAGTCACACCTTACCAATATCTTTGATCTTACACCGCGAAGATCGAGAGCAACCGTATCACTAGGGTTTGAATTTTAGCTCTGATACCATGTTAGATCAAGAGGAGGAATGTAAATGTGAATAGTTAGTTGTATTGCACATCCCAAATGGGTAATATATAGTACAAAACTCAAGGGACACAAGATTAAACCCTAGGATAATAGGAAATACCACAAATACCGTTAACATACACTATCATTGAAGTCATACTTCAAGTCTGAAGTATTTCGCCCAAACCATTGCACATAATTGGATATCCACAATGTCCATTCAAAGATCATGCTAATGCTATTAGATATGGAGCTTCCTAGGGCGGTGAGAAGAGGGGCTATTAGCACTGCAGATATGAGGGCACTTAACTCTTTGGTCTTTTATTTAACTACATTCACTGATCCTGACCTCACATACTTGCCTGCTTAGTGCATCTCTAGCACCGAGACCTCACCATAGGATTGTGTTAATGATGCATTAATTGTACAATCCTGTAGCAAATCAAAACGGTGGCAAAAAAACTCATGAAATGTAATCATGCTAGAGCCTCGTGATTCATAGAATGCACATGCCAGTTTTTTTTTCTGTCTTGTGTAGACAGCACAGATCAGAAGTCAGAACCAATCATGGAACCCATCCTCAAATTTATCCCATTTTTTAGAGGACTCAAAATTTTCAAGGTAAAGGAAAGCAAAATGGCATAGGCCTGTGCCTAGCTGCAGGAATAGGAAGAGATGTAACGCGTAATAGGGCTGAAGTTAATTACTCAAAAGACACACCTGCAATTCTTGTGCCTCCATAATATAAGTTAGTCATGAACACATCAGGATAAACTCCTTCCCCAAAAACATTTCTGCACAGGTCCAAATGGTACCTACAAACAAAATAACCACAAGGACAAAGAAATGAATCCAAAGTATAGAAGTGTAATCACATCTAAAAAAGGGGGGATATCATAAATGGCAGATCCAAATCAATAAGCTAAGATAGCTTTCAACATCCTATAGTTGATAGTTAAAGTGTATAATGATCGTCAGATCATGATAAGCGCAACTTATTGTAATAGTAAGCAGAAGGATAAGCAAAGGATACTTAATAACGAACAGAAAATGTGACTTGAGGAAAGTACATCTGGTAACCTTGTGTCAATCTTTGCAGAACGGACACTATCATTTTTTGGTGCCACTTGGAAATACGCAACTTCACTGCAAACTTGGTACCACCACAATCTATATGCTGAATACAGTCAATAGTTAAATTCATGGTCAATTGTAGAAGGCTTGGATAACATTAACAACATCTAATATCTACGCATAAGTGTTCCATTTCAAACTCTAAAAGCATGATATTTGGTAATAAAGAATATTGGGGTTAGCATTTACAGGTTTCAGCAGGAGTTGTGTTCTTCAAATACTGTTGATCATATGATGCGACCGATGCCCTGAATGTTCCAATGTAATAATCTTTTACGTAACGAGCAAATGTTTCCTGCACAGCACCAGTTAGAATGTGCCAAATTTCCAGAAAGTTATGGTAGCACAACTGAAATAAGAGTAAAGGTCCAGAAAGAAGTATCACAAGTTAACTAATGAATCACAAACACACTTTTGGAAAACATCTTGGTTGCTATTTTTTTTATTGTTGATAAAAGTTATCGGCCGGTCATTTCCCTCAATTCGTAACAGGAACATATATTGTGCTTTCAAATGATGGTACTACTTACCACCAAGTCTGTGCCATTCTTCTTTGCTTCAACTAGCGGGGAGCACACAACATCAGGATTACCATATTGGAACTGCAAATGGTACAGGTTTTCAATAACAAAAATCATTTCCAACAGACAATAAAGTCAAGAAATGTACACAGAACATACCGCAATAGCTGCAGCGTCTGCCAGTAAGTAGAGGAAGTCACCATCATTTTCTAACTGCAAGTTTTCAAAAGAAATGATGAGTAAATGTAGAACTAAATATGCTATTAGATCATATCACAGTATTACATGAAAGTTTATACCATCCAAGGAACTACTGTAATCAGTCATAAAAAATTATGCTATAGAATCTGTCAACAATCATTGGTAGCGCACTAACAGTTCAAGCTATTATGTATTTCCCAAAAAGACATCAGACATTGTTCAATTCAAATTTTGTTCTAAGAAAAATATAGAAGAAAGAAGAGTAATGATAGGATAAATAGGTTAGGGAGATCCAAAACAAAAAAGTCATAATCTTGCATGCTCCATAAGATTCTTCTACAAAATGTTTACTGGTTTGGTACACCTATACCAACTGTGTGAAATCGCCCAGACTCTACCAGATTATGACATGATCTCCAGAGAAGTTGTGCAGGCAGGGAATATTATAATCTATATTAAAAACCATGCCTTTTTCTAGCACCACCACTCACTCTTCAAGTTAGCATTGGCCTCTTTGTACGATTTTCTCCTTTCAGGTTTTTGCATATTGAAAGCATTGATCCAATAGGCCAAGACCATTCGGTGACAGCATACTCCAAATTAAAGATTAAAAATAGTTGCAGATGAGGTGGGATTGATAAGTTGTCAAAGGAAAAGAAATGCACTTCATGTCACACAAAGGATTACCATTGTTGCTCCAAACAACTGTTTAACTGAGTTGCGGCCAGACTGAAGTTGTCCATCAACAAGTCTTGTTGTTTCTTGAAGTGCTTCTTTGCATTCAGGACCAGCTGACTCCCCAATCTACAGAAATTTAAATTATACATAAATGTAGAACCCTTAGGTGCAGAACAAGGTGTTGTGACTTTATTGCACAAATTAGGATCTACACCTGTACTGACCTGTTTGTCGAAGTCAGTAAAGTTGTAAACAGCAAGAACAACTCCTGAGCTCGCAAGACTTCCACATGTCAAATGAGGAAATTTCAATCTGAACCAAGCACTGAGTGCTCCAGAGTATGACCCTCCAAAAACAAACCAAGAACTGTCTGCTCCTGAGCGATTATACTTGGCATTTAAAGTTTCCTTCCAATAAGGCAATAACAGAAAGACAAACTCAGAACAAGAGGATGTACTCATTTGGACATCGACAGTGCAATGACCATGTGCACACCTGATAATACTGGCGGAAAACAGCCAGATCAAATAAAGCCTGCTTTGATGACAAGAACCTTAGATTTTCTGTCGTCAAACTCTCGAAAGGGGAACTCTTTCCGTAGTATCGATGCTCGGGAGAAACCAATGCAGCACCAAACTTCTTCGCCATCACCTACGTACACAACCCATCAAACATGTATATTATCTAACAGCTGGAGTTATTGTATGCAACCCAATGCGTAAACCATAAAGTACTAAACATGTCTAAAGTAGAATATGCAACAAATAAGTCCAATCATTTCACTAAAAAATGTGCAACCATATGCTCATAAAACTCACAGCTAAGTAGTTGTTAGAAATCCCATTGCATGAAGCTTCTCCACAGATACTTAAGAAGACTGGCCCATTTGGAGCCCGATAGTAATCAAGAAATTCGTAGTAACGCTGCTTGAATTGCCGATGATCCTACATAGTAAGAAAAGTATAAATTTCAGGTACATGCATGCAACATACCAAAGCAGAGAAAAATGATGCCAGACTATATCAACATTCCGCACCGTGCAACATTGTATTTGAAACTACTTGAGGCTGTGAAACAGGGAATTAAAAACAACCCTGTGTCTTGCATTATATTAGAACCTCCTATCATTGGAATCCCCGATTGTTCATAATTTGTAGTGAGCCTGCCAGGGCTCACAAATATCACATAGACCAGACTGCAGAGAACAACTCACACCATGCTTAAAAGGAGGGCCAGTTTTGCAGCGAAAGGCAACAGGCATCTGGTGACTGGTCCCAACACAACACCGACTCAGCAGTCGATGCATTTCAATACGTCAAATGCAGCCGGAACCATTGATTGCTCTTTACCGTGGCTCAAGTCGCATGAACACTATGCATCTGAGTTTTCAACACTAAAATGGCGTTAACAAAGGGGTGTGGCGTAGAATCCATTAAAAAATAACTACCTCCGTTCTTTTTTACTCGACATTTTGGACATCTGCACGGTCTCCAATACATGTCTTTGACCATTACTTCTTGTAATTATATGTAAATTACTAAAAATATAATGATATTGTAGGATCGTATGGCGCAATCAGAGGGGGGTGAATGATTGCTTTCGCTTCTGGGTATCTGAAAACAAATCTCAAACCACAAGAAAAACAATCTAACTTACAGACATAGAATTCGACTACAAGACGCTCGACCGCTCGCTTGACTGTGCACAGGCTCGATGAAGGTTACGACCGCTCAATGTTGCTCTGCAACCAGTTTATACGTAGTCGAAACCTTCTGCTGCTCCGACCGCTCGATCTATTGCTCTGTTTTCTACCAGCAAGACAACACCTTTGCACATGGTTATAACTTATAAGCTTCAACCTCCGCTCGAAAGCTTCAGCTGCTCAAATGAGAACACGCTGAAGACAATACCGTGCTCGTATTACGCAAGATCAAAATGTGTTAGCACGCCGCCGCCGAGGACACAAGAAAACGATGGTCAGAAAACATGTCGTCGACGCCGACTAACTTTTTTGGAATATATCTGATCTATTATTTCTATATCATTTATATAGCTAAAAAGTGCTCTCACGGCATCCCTAAAAACCCTAGCACAAAAAGGCTCACAAAGCCACGGCTAAACCCTTAGCCTCCCTAAATCGTGTTCACCTCAAACACAAACATCTCAAACCGTGTCCATAACAATCTGGACACGCAATCCTATCTCTTCCGAAAATTAAGGGACCCGAAACCCTTCCAAACACGGGTTTTCCAATATCTCTAATCCTTCCCATTACAGGCTCTTTCCATAACGTTTTCAATCTCACCACGTGACGAAACCTCTAGGACAACATCTCCTGTATCTTCATCACGCATCATCATGTGTCGAAGCCTCCAGGATCGCACCTCTCGTATCTTCTCTACGCATCATCACCGCTCGTGTCGAAGCCTCCTGGACCACACCGCCCGTACCTTCTCCACGAATCACCACCTTTGATCTCCACGTGCTCCAGTGTGAGCCCGACCACCTCGCGTGACATCCTTAACCGTCTGGACCTCAGACTTCCCTATCCTAGTCCTGGCTCTCCTTGTTATCGACCATGATCGTCTCCACACCCACCTGCACATGTAAAGACCAAAGAAATATTTTCCACCAGCACAAATTCTTCACAACTTGACCGTCATCAGCACACATACTCAAACCACACCCTCGTCTATCCAGGGACAAAAACCAAACCATCCACGACCACCAATCAGGTCGTTCACGACCACACTTTCTATCGCTATCTAGAAATCACCCTCGAACTACTCATTACGATCACCAATTCTATCGCTATCCAAAATTCAGTCTTAAACCACTCAATACAACCGCTAGCTCAACGAATACTCAAAAACAATAAGTACTCGGGAATTACCATTGCTCCGCTCAAAAACACTCGGGAATAACTAGCATCGCTACTGACCACAAATCCATCAAGTATTGACCACCGAGTATCAATCGCTATCACTCCGACAACCAACCAGCAAAGTCTACGAGTACCGAGTCCCTCCGACGACCGAGTACCGACTGCCAAGTATCACGACCATCTCACCACCGAGTACCTCCATCTTCCGAGTACCGAATTCTTCGAGTATTGTTCACCAATCACCGACCACTATGTACGAGCCAGTCATATCGCTAGCTTAACACAAGTACTCGAAGTACCCAAAGATAGAAAGAGTTAAAGCACTCGTACCGATCATGAAGTCTACGAGTACAGATCGTGAAGCCTACGACAATCGATCACAAAGTCTAAAACCGCTGATCAATAAAATCTACGACTACCGATCATAAAGTCTAAGACCACCGGCCAATAAAGTCCACGACTATCGAATACCGACCAACAAAGTCCACGACTATCGAGTACGACCAATAAAGTATATGACTATCGACCGACTACTGTTACTACGACCATAGACACAACACTGTAGCTACGACCATCGAAAAGTACTGTAGCTACGACCAGTTCGCTGGTCATGATCGAAGTTTATTGATTACCTGCTTGGTCATTCTACCGTGGTCGAAAAGGCCGTAGTCGAAGGCTGCCGTGGTCAAAGCCGGACGTGGTCGAAGTCTGCTGATCGGATAAAGCCGTTCGGACTACCCAGCACAAAACTGTTCGGACCAACAATATAAGGCCGTTCGGACCACCAACTACCAAACGTAGTCGAAGCCAGTCGTGGTTGAAAAGTCATGGTCGACATGCATTGCGCGACTGCTGTGGTCGACCTGCCTTAAGCGGCTGCCGTAGTCGTAATGCTGCCCTGAAAACTCCAGCAACACGAGCACATCGACCAGAACTTCCACAAACACAAATTCTAATGAAACCCAATGTCAATTATTTATCATCACTAAATACTCGACCACCACATGATCTAACAGATATAAAAGTATTTTATATAACAAATCTAGTGATATCATTTTCATACGAAGAATTCAAGTACTTTTGTGCATATTAGTTTTCAAAGTTTGACTGCATGCATTCTACGGAGTAGCATTGTTTTTCAGCATTACCAAGCTCCACTAACTGTAACTGGCTGAATCCAAGGCTGTAGACTGTGATGCGCCATCTGCCAATCTGCGCATATTCAGTAGAAATTTTGGTATGTTCTCGTACCACAGCTACGACAGTGCTTTCGCTACGGGCCTACACAAGGATCTAATAAGCTCGAGAGATTCCCACGGTTCCATACTCTCAGAGCCCACTCGAGAGTAAAATTTCCCAGAAAAAAAAAGGGGACAAAACAAGAGCGCGGATCAATTCGGCGAAGAAATAGGGAGGTGGAGGGAGACTTAACGGTGGGGGAGAAGTGGTCGAGGGTTTGGCTCATCCATCGCTCTTCCTGCGTCAGATACCTGCCGGGGGCGCCCAGGAGCCCCCCGCCGGACTCCGGCGGCGGCCGCCAGAGCCCGACCGGCTCGGCCCCGCGCGCGAGGAGGACAAGGAGGGAAACGACGGCGAGGGAGGCGGCACGAGCACCGGGCCCCATCGCGGCGACGACGGCGTCGTCTGCTCTGCAGTGGAAGCGGAGTGCGCTTGGATGCAGAAGCAGAAGCAAGCAACCACCACTCTTCGAGTCAACTCTGATGTTTTGTACGTCGTATTCGCGCACGAGATTGCTTTGTTATCTCGTGTCATATCGCGCGGTTCGCGAACACGACACGGGCCGCGGTACGAGGGCGCGGGCTGTGCTGTTTGGGCCGTGGCGTCCAGCCTGCTGCCCTCCTGTGGGGCGTGGGCTGCTCGATAAGTTTCGGGATGGGTCGCACCCGCCGTTCGCTGTCGTCGTGAGAGTAGCGGGGCCCCTGCTCGGTTGATTTGTGGCTTTGTGGTGCTGCCGGGGTCTCCTGGATTTCTCGGATTTCTGCACAAATTTAAAAAGGTTTTGCTATAGGTAATCGATGTTGTATACTGGGAGTCACTGTTGCCGATAATCAAGCAAAAGCACACAAACAGGAAGTAGAGAAACAAGATGAAGTCCCAATACCTCCTCTCAACTCTATTTATTGGAATTTCTGTGTCCCCGTTCGTTTCGGTTTAAATTTCTCGTATCTGGTTTATTTTGCACTATTTATAAATTTTGTTTTTTTATACTTGTGGCTTTTTTGAGCTTTTTTGTCAGTTTTTTTCGTATTTGTTTGCATTATACGTGATGGACTAATATATTTTTCTATTTTAAAATTTTTTAATTTTAATTATTCTAAATAAGCATCCGTCAGTTATAATGTTTTTTCAACCAGCTATAGTGCTTTTCAGCCATAAACCACTCAAAAAAGCTCTTTTGAGCAAGGCTAAAATCAACCCCTGCCCCTCTATTTAAGAGGAGATGAGAGGTGAGGTAGCTAAATAATTATCCATGTAGGGCTAAACTATTTGTATTGTGGAACATGGGCTAGTTTAGATAAAATATTCACACAATCAGTCCTTTCGAAAACGAGTCGATATACAAAATCGCATGCAAAATACTCCTATCTCACGATTACAAATTTTTTAACCTTAGTATGTTTACTACACTACCTAAATCACCGCAATTATGCATCTAAGATCTCACACCCAGAGTGTGGTCACGAGTAGCATTTGCTTGCTCTATCCGTCGTTTCAGAAACTCCGAGATATAACTACTGCAGTTTCACAAACTCCGAGATATAAAACTACTGCAGATATAGTAATTTTTTCTTCACGCATAGCAAGTATTTTTTTCCCCTGACAAATTTGATTCGTGTCAAGTGCCGCACATCTTCCTATCATAGTAGTTTCACGTATTACAGTCAGTTGCGGCCAAGTACTACAACTTGTCTATAACACCTCTATTTCTAGAAGCGTTATGAATCCCTTGCAACTGCCTAGAACTATTTAGCTGCGAGTTACATCAATCGAGTGTACAACATTACCGACACATACTTAAGAACAAAAGCCAACTTTATTACAATATAAAGGCTTAAAAGCCGAGTTTTACAATAGGGCAAACGGCCCTTAGTTACATTACAGCAAAAAGGATGTCATAGGCATGCCTGAATAGAAGACGACCCTAATTCCATGCATCGTCTATCTCGTATAGTACTCCACTTCTTCGCCTGTTTTATCGTTGCCGGCTAATTCTGTTGATGTTTTTAGCAAGTATGAGTACAACTAACATACTCAACAAGTCATATGGAGATTACTATTAACTACATGCAGGGTACATCATATGATGGGGGAAAAGTTAATTATTTTATGTGGATGCAGTTTGAGTTGCAAACATGTTTTAAGCATAAAATCATAGCCTTCTATAGACATTAGGGGTTTTCAAAGTTTGACTACCATATTATCAGTATTACCAAATCATTCCCAAATCTACTTATGCTTCGTTGTTGGATTCACCCATTAAACACAGCTTTATTTACCGGAAGTATGGCGTATTCGAATACAATTGGTCATGACTTTGCAAAGCGGCCCTGCTTTACCCACAAGATCCCTTAAATCCCGTGACAGAGTTAAGAAAACAAGTTTGTTCGCTGCTCAATTCTTTATATAACCTCCACCTAGTAGGCTTCTCCAATAAGTTCAGGTGACCCCTCGGATCTACCCAATTTATCTCAGCCTACTATTGTGTGGATAACTGACAAATCAATTAAAAATAATAACCACCTTCCATACGACCCTTCATACCCCTCCCGTGTGGACTCACACTTGGCCTCCGCCTTGCCCATGTAGAGGTTCAATCGAATTTGAGCAGCTACAAAACCAGGTTTGACATATCAACGCTTGTGGTTGGGCGATTACTATGTTATTTACTCAGCATAATAGTCTAGTCCTTATATTTTCACTGAGACAATCTCCTCCCACAAACCCATATTTAGTGCCACTACACTGCCATTGATTTGTAATTCTTGCCTCTACCCTAGGTTAAGGTCATGGGATCCGGCCTACTTTTAAGGCCACCAGCGATTCTCGCTTACCCTAGAACCACTTTTCAAAATCCACCAACAAGTACCAATCTTTTAGTAACAGAAGATTTTGTTGGTTCTCTACACTACCATGATTACATTACTATCATACTTAATATTACTATATCTTGTCAAGGTGAATATGGCCATCAAATTAGACTGGGCTTTTTCGGGTGGTAGGACATAACTAGTATCATGCCATTCTAACCAGTTATTGTATATAAAATAACAGTGTGTAAATAGCATAATGAAAATACTGATAATTAGATAAATAAGGGAATGTAGATTCAACATGATCAAAATATGTGCGACTTGCCTTGTGGGTCTACGATTTCAATTAGCTCAAACTCCTCGGTGGATTGGGCTTGAGCTTGGGCTTCTCCTTCTGGCTCCTGGGAAATTTCGACGTCGGGAGCTAACGTAAAAACAAATTAAAAGAAATTAATTCCATGCCCGAAGGGTTGAGTTAGGAATAAAGAAATAAAAGAAGGAAAGAAAGAAAATCTGAAAAATCTGAATAAATAGGGTTTTGGGGTTTTAGGAGGGTCCGAATGGTTTATATAATTTTTAAAATATATTAAATGGTAGATAGATGTTACTTACCTTTTTATTTACTTTGATATATTAGTGCTACTCTTATTAAAAGGAAAGTATAGAAGCACTGCTCCAATATTAATTTGCTTCTATGCTTTTCTTAACAGCAATTTGCATAATTTTTAAAATACAATGAAAGATGAATAAATATTACTTATCCCTTTATGTGTTTTGATATTAGTGTTAATCTTATTAGAGAGAAAAATATAAAAGCACTCCTTGTCTGAGAAGCATGGGCTGCACGTTTCCTTCAAAGATACGGCTGATTAAAAAAATGCAGATCCTCTCGCAGCCATCGCAGAATCTACTGCTGTAGTAACCAGCAACCGAATTGTTGACCAACTTTGACGACAGGCCAACAGGAACAGGGTATGAACCGTGAACTGAATGTATGCAAAGAAAGTACCGGCTGAATAAGTTTGGGGTGTTTCTAATTTTCTATCATCCATTCATCCTGCCCAGAACTACACAAACAAAATAAAGTTGACTGGTGATTTGAAGTATTCGTTGACATATGGAACACTTTAATACCTAGAGTGGCAAATCCCAAGTAACAACTCCAACTAGCCACGTAGGCGTGGCGCCACGCCACGTCAGCCACCGTGTGGACTGAAGTAAAAGAGGCGAAAATGCACAAAAAAAAGAAAGTGTAGGGGTTTTTTCGCAAAAATTGAGGGCCTTTTCGCAATAAAAAGAGAGTGGAGGGGCTTTTTCGCAAAACACCGAGGGTCTTTTTGGAAGAAATAAGGGCCTGTTCGTAATTACGGGAAACCCCCGGTCGCTACCCAGCAAAAAAAGTGTGTAGGAGCTTGTTCGTAAGAATCTAGGGACCTTTTTGTAAAAACCGAGGACCTAAACGTAATTACCAAATCTTTGCGGGCTATTTCGTGGAGGCTGACACGTGGACACCCTCTCCGGCCGGAGAGTCTGCGGGGTGTAATATATATAGTATATTTTCGCATGGTTGCCTTACTCAACATGCTTGAGCGGTTCTGCCGGGGTTGGCGTTGCTGCTCCTCTTAGCCACCGGCTCCGTCCTCTCCACCCCGCCGCGCACCTCTTCATCGTCACTGCGGCAGGCGACCACCGCGCGCCGTCGAGCTGGCCGGCCAACCAGGTGCATACGGCGGCTGGAGCACTAGCTAGAAAGTTAGAAACTCCACACTAGCTACTAGCTGGCTTCTGTCACACATCAAGAAAAGGAAATATAACAATGCTTGGGGTTGGGCTGTCTATTAGAATTATTGGGCTAGGGTAGAATTCGGGTTGGGCCCTGGCCAATTACCATGCCTAGGGATGATCAGAAAGTGTGCAGAGCGTCATGACTCATCATGATCGTGTGAGTCCAGTGGATCCAAAAGGATGACTACACGTTGGCCTGCTCAATTGAGCTTTAGCTTTCTTTTATATTCTTAATTTTATTTCTTTTCTATTTTTTATTTTTTAGCTTTCGTGTCTTTTCTGTTTTTTGTATTCCGTTGCATTATTTGTGATGAGATAACATGTTTTTTAATTTTTAAATTTAATTACGCTAAAAAATCTAACAGCAGCTACAGTGCCAAAAAAACTTCAAACGGTGAAAAAAAAAGCTAAAAGCTTGAGCTTTAAGCTAGACTTCCCAAGAACTCCAAATCAACAGTTCCAAGAGGCCATGATATCACGAACTGAGCGTTAGCTCATTGGTGGGTTCAGCTGTTACGAACCTATCGGTCCTGAGTCCAATCCCTGGATCCAATGAAGGATTTTCTATCTATCCTCTCGAGCTAGGTCCTAGAAAAGAAAAATACACTTACACATAGGTATGTTTAGTGGTTAAAACACATATACACACTTTGTAAAAGTGTAGGTTTTCACTCTAGTTAGAGGTGCGCTAACGGACACACCCCTGCGTGAGTTAGAGTGCGTTTGGTTTCGAGGCAAAGTAGGATGGGATGGGGTCATCCCTGTTTTCTGGGACGAGGTGGCCCCTGTCGCTGTTTGATTGAATGGATGGGGCGAGCCCCTTTTTTTGTTTGGTGCAAAGGATGAGTGAAGGACGAGGCCGCCCCAGTTTTTGTTTGGATGGATGAATATGGACACATAGATTATGAAATCTAGCACATGTTAATCTTTCACATTTCCAATTTTTTTTTCATATTTTCCTCTTTATTTTCCTCTCTTCTCTCTTTCTTTTCCCTTCTTTCTTTCTCTTCCTTCTTTTTCTTTCTTTTCTTCCACCCGGTTCCCCTTCTCTTTTTCTTGCTGCCGTCGGCCACGGCCGACTCATCTCCTCCTCCCCGATCCACTTTTTCGGCTCTCTCCCCAGCGCCGCGCCTCATCTTCTCCGCGCCCTGGTCCCTGCGCCTCCGCCCCCGGGTCTCGCCGCCTCCGCCCTCGTTCTCGGCGCCCCACCCCTCGGTTCGGCTCTCCCTCGGCGCCTCCTTCCCCTCTCGTGCCGGTTCCCCGACGCTCGGTCCCCAAACGCCGCCCCTCCGACGCCGTGTCCTCATGCGCCGCCGCCCCCAGGACGCCGCGCCATGCTGCCGGCCGCCCCCGCCTTGCTTCTCCGCTCCGCCCGGTTTCCACGGCCAGATCCGTGGCCTAGGGCGCGTGGGGGAGCTGGTCGCCACCGGTCGCCGAGCAGGGAGCGCGCGCGTCGGGGAGCGAGGCGGGACCGCGCGCGGGGGAGAGCGAGGCGGGAGCGCGCGCGCGGGAGAGCAGCGCGGGATCGGAAGCGCGCGCGCGGGAGCTGAAGCGGGAGGCGCTGCTGACTGCTGCGGGATTTCGGGGGATGGGGGCAGCGCCATCCGCTAGATTTCGGGGGATGGGGGCGCCCCCGAATCTGAGCGAATATTCGGTGGTGGCTGCCCCTGCCTCCCTGTGACTCCGTTTCAAACAGTGACTCCAACAGGGCCGCCCCGTTCCATCCATCCTAAAACAAGAAACCAAACACATCCGCTTACTGGTGGGTGGGGTGTGTGCGCAAAAAGAGGCCATGGTATCGATCACACGATGCTAAACGCCAGCGGCCAAATTCAAAAAGGCACCGGACGGGACGAGGACGAGTCCACACCGCTGCTGCCGCGCGCAGCGCAGTGCTGCCAAGGGCGTACGCGCGCGCAGGCGCGAGCAGCGGAACGGACAAGGGCGCCAGCGCGAGGAGAGGGGAGGACCAGACCAGACCAGCCAAGCGCAGCAGGTAACCGGTGTTTCGGTTGGTACGTAGCGCGCGGCCGGGCCGGAGGACACGGCGCCAGCATAACGCAATATCCCCCACCCTTCGTTGCTCCTCCTCGGCGCGCGCGCGCCGAGGGAGCCGGCCGGTGCTCGCAGCCCAGCCCGTCTCGTCGCCTGGTTTGGCTGGTTGCTTCGGAGACCGAAGCAAGTACTAGTTCTCCATACTCTTGCCCAACTCATCGGTTTTCTGACGTGGTTCAGGATGGCAAGCGTGTTCTCCAACAGGGGAGCCCTAATATATGTGATTATTAGCCATCAGAGTTGGGTTTTTAATGGCTTATGATTTATTTCCTACTTATGACATTATAGGTGGATTATTTTATATTGTATATGCTATGGCTTTTAACGTAATTAAATTTAAAAAATTAAAATAAAAAATAGGTTAACCTATCACAGATAATACAAAAGAATACGAAAAAGGCAAAAAAGTCTAAAAACAAAAAAAAATAGAAAAAGATTGAATTAAAAAACTAGAAACCAAAAGTTTAATGAAGAAACCGAAATGAGCAGATCCACCTGTGCAGGTGAGTGTGACAATTCCTTTGTGTTGAATGCGCTCATTGTGCTCAAAAGAGCTTTCTTTAGTGGATTATGACTGAAAAGTACTGCAGCTGGTTGAAATTGGATTGTAGCTGATGGTAGCTTATTTGGCGTAATTAAGTTTAAAAATTTTTAAAATAGAAAAAACATGTTAGCCATCACGGACAGTATAAACGAATACGAGAAAAAAGAACCGTAAAAAGCTCAAAAAACCCCCAAAAAACCGGAAAAGAACGAAATTGTTGAATAGTGAAAAATAAGCCAGAAGTCAGAAATCTAAACAGTTTTGAGCGGGGCCTTAAGTACTAATTTGACCGCTTATTTTCTTTCTGGGAGATTGGACTGGAGCCTAGCTTCCCGGCCAAACCAGAAATGGTAGGCCGGTGGGGGTTTAGGCAAGTTGCTACTCTTCCTGCCTAACTCGACCTTTGATTTGATAGATCAAGGGTTCATAAGCCATGAAAACACATCCATGCAATAATAGAGCTCCTTAATTGAATGAATCACACGCTCGTGTACATGTCATTTGTACAGTTTTTGGCGTAATGTTCGCTTGACATGACCATCTGTCTATATTCTCTACAGCATCTAAAAAGCAGGAACTACTTGTCCACGAGTCCTTTTCAGGCTGCCCATGTCATGTCAGGCACTTAGGATCCACGGTGTGCATACAGCATGTCAGAAGCGCATAACACAAGACAAAAAAAACCACCCTCGTCGATGTGCCGACGTCCACCGCGTGCGCAGATCGACCGCACAACCACAGGAAAACACGCATAGCACAGACGGCGTGTGTCTTGAACGAATCGATCATACGAGCAATTCAGGTTTTGAGCTCGGCAGAGTACCCGGGGGACGGGACGAGCGAGCAGGCGGCGTTGTAGTCTGGATGGCCGGACGAACGGAGCCACCTGACAACCAGGGGACCTCGTGGCGTGGGACGGCATCACCCGGGCACGGCGGGTACATGGATGGATTGGCGAGGCTGGCCCATGCATGAGTGATGAGACCATCAGAGGGAAATACTTGAGCTAGGTGTTCCTCTTTCCTCCATATCCCAATACGTCAAATGTCTGTTATATGCCCTAGAGTTGATTATCTCTATGTGTATGATTTTTTAAATATTATATTATTTTGTCTCATGAATAAATATTTTTCATATTGATCAATAGGTATATGACTTATTCTTAGAACTTTTTATTCATATTTTAATATTATTCTAAATTATCTCTGATTTTATATTAATATATGGGACAATTATGATATATAGATCAACACATGTATTGATTAATGATTTATGATATATAGATCAACACATGTATTGATTAATGATCATGTTTCACGGATCATGAATCTAAGGATATCAAATCAATAATGTAGATATATATTAGAAGACATAGTATTAGATTGACCTATGATGAGACACTAAGAGAATTATTATGTTCTTAAGTGTTATCAGTTGGTTTTATACATAGTGTATGTAGGATTCTAAGACTTGAGATCCTTATAATTTTTTACATGTGTAATAGTTTACTTAAGGGTTACAAAACACTACTCTGTAAGGTAGCTTTTGGATTTACTATGAAACATGCAAAGAAATGTGGCGATTAAGATAGAATTTGCCCATCGTATATAACAAGAGAGATATCTCTGGCCCCTAGGTGTGGTTGCCTGGTTGGATTAAGTAAGTGCATAGCCATGTTGAATGTGGTTGAGGAGTAAATCATAAACTAAGTAATCTACAACATATTTGAGTAAAGGATTGAACTATCATAGGATGACATGGTTCTCGTCTTGAATTTGATATGGTACCAAGAGGCAAAGGGATCTGTACATAAGTACTATATAGGTTCGTTCGATATAATCTTTATGTATATTTGAGAGTTGTTATGTTCTGCTAGGGACCGCTACCGACTTATGAATCAGAAAGGAGTTTTTGGTCTATGGCAGAATATACATGAACCTACATGATCACACACTTAACAGGTTGGAACGAGAAGAGTCCAAATGATATACTTCGAGTGGGATACAATCTCTACTCGTTTTGATTCGGTCAAAGGATCTCTGAGTAGGATATGATTTCTACTTGTATTATATAAAGATCCGGTTAGAGGCTTTTGAGTTAGATACGATATCTGATCATGTTGAATAAAGATCCAATTGCAGGCTATATATAAAGAGAGTTACATGTTGAGGCATGTATCCCGAGACACACCCATTGAAACCCTAGTCGCTACCTTCAAAACTCCTGCCGTATGCGCTAGTGTTAGCACATTGACACACGGTGTTCCATCCGTAGACGTGTGAACTTCGGTAGAGACGTTGTTGCGACTGCAGCGCTGATAAGGAGAATCACGAGGAGGAGACGGTAGCCAGAGGACGACCGACTACTTCTATTACACCGACCACTTCAACTCTATTTTCATTGCACTATGCATCTAGTGGTAACGATTTATAATTTCTTACTCATATGACTTCTTATTTTACATAATAAAAAATTTAATCCATACTAATATAGCCTACCTATATCCAAACATCAAATCCTGCAAACCGTTGCCCCCTACCTCTCCTGCCACGCAGACGCAGTGGCCAATGCCTGCCTGCCTATTCCCAGGAGGCCCTGTCTGTCTGTCTCCCTTCTTTTGCAGTGCATAAAAAGCAATCAAGAACAGGTAGGGCCTGTGTGTACAGACCTTGGGGCTTGCTTACTGCTGCTGCTTCGCTTCACTTGCTGGCTTGCTGCTATGTACTGAGAAGATGCAGACAAGAGTGGTTGAGATTCTTCGGTTTGTGAGGTAATAATAACATAAAACTTGCTTAGCTTAAGGAGCACTGTGGTTGAATCTTCCAATGCACATGTGGGCTGTGGAACAAACTTCGGCGTTGCCTGGTCCCCGAGCACCCGGTTCCTGTTGCTTACTTCCATGTTGAGCTGAGAATAAGATCGCATTCCTTCGGTGATGCTGATTGGATTTGAGAATAAGAAAGAAGCTTTGCATACCAATGAATTAGTATTACTACTGTATTTCTACTGTATTTCTTGATGATCATCGACAAACAAGATTATCCGAGATGACTCATTTGTTATGCAAGCAAGCACAGGCAAATGATACGAGCAAATAAGTCAATAAGAAGCACATGTATGATGGGCAATTCAAGCAACAAAGAGGATCGATGCAGTAGGACCCAAACCAGCCAATTTGGCGTCTTGGACAGCTGAAGGGCGTCCACACATTGAGGCCAGCTGTTTGATCGACTGATCACTGGCTGCAAATAAGTACCAATTAAATCCGACAAATTATTAACAAGAGGATTGTTTAGCTACTACATGATACACTGTTTGTATCTTATTTAGGAGTCTATACTGCTTATATTTTTTGGAAACACTGCTGCTAATATTAGCACACCATTGATGTAAGCTAGAGTAATAGAAAAAGGGATTTATGAAGAAAAACACCTTCAAGTGGAGAAGTTTATAAAAAAACACGCATATATACCAAAGTTCATAAAAAAACCATCCACAAATTCTACATGGTTACAATTCCAATAGACCGCTCCCATGGACTATGAGTAGGAAAAACATGCCAACGCAGGGCAAGGTGCAAGAAGGGAGCGCAGGAGAATAAAATGTGACGCAAGAGTGAGAGAATAGAGGGACAATGAAAAAGGCGATTGCTGAAGTTGCGGCCATGTAGGAAGATTCACACAGCTTGAATGTACTCGAATAAAATCCTCTTAGCGGGAGACAACCAAGTTAGCAGTTCTTGACTTCTATAAGCTTTGGTGAGCACGTAAATGGTCCCTTTGTAGGAGAAAATTTGTAACCACATAGAATATACGAGTGGATTTTTAATAAATTTGAGATGTAGATGGGTTTTTAACAAACTCCTGGTCGGTTTTTGCAAAAAAGTCCCATTAATAAAAATCTCTACAGCGCACGTTTTCTATGTGCGCTATGGTACGTGTGTGTATGTGCGGCGTTACAAGCATAAAAAGACTTGAGATTGTCCCAGTTTTGTTACGTGCGGCAACTCGATCGAAATGGACGTTTGCAAACTTCACTTGGCCTCGCCTCCATCTCCGAGGGAACGAGTTCCTCTGACGTAACGTCAGAGTGACGTTGGGTCACTGTGTGTGGCCCCCGCGTCGCGTGGGACCCACACGTCAGTGACTCGGCGTAACGTCAGAGGATCTCAATTCATCTCCGAGACCTTTCTTGATTTTCAGGCCTAATTTGGGGAGATTGATCAACGAGACCCGCGTCACGCAACCGCGTCATGTTAGTACTACTGCTATTCAATCCCTAGTTCCGCAAAAATTACACGGCTGTGAGTAGGAGGATTCGTTTTATTTGTTGCAAAAGTTGTATGAAATTTTTACGTCCCGAATAAATATAAAAGTAGAATTAATTCAAAACGAATGAACAGCAGTTAAAGATGCGATCCATTATCTAATCAGGAGCTGCTAAATTCAGACCGATCATCTGATATGTAACAATAGAACCAAAAAATAAAGGGAAATTTTGTTCAGTAGCACTGAAAGGTCACTGCTTTCGGAAAATACCACCGAAAAAATCGGGCTCCGAAAATTACCACCAAAAGATTCAATTTGCTTCGGGATTTAGAACTCTGGATGAAAATGCCCTTACCCCCTCCGCTCCTCCTCCTCCGCCGCCCTCTCCCTCCCCTCCCTCACCTTCCTCTCCTGCGCCGCCCCGTCCGCCTCCCTCTTCCCCCACCTCTTCGCCGCCGGTCTCCCCGTCTCCTCCCTCCTCACGCCGCTCGCCTCCTCCCTCTCCGCGCACCTCATCCCCGCCGCCGTTGCCTACCTCCGCCTCCTCCTCGCCCCTGCCTCCTCCCCCGCGTCCGGCCGAAAATCGTCGCCGCCAGCGCCACCTCTTCCTCAAGCGATCTCTCCTTGATTCCTTGCGAGCAGAGCATCACCTCGATGGCCCGAAGCTCCCCCAACCTCCGCCCGGAGCTACCTTCAGCAAGGCCGCCGGCGCCACGGACCTCCTCGCGCCGCCCCTGGTCCCCGCCGTCGGCCCACCTCGGCACACCTCCGGCCCGGTCAGCTGCACGGTGAGAATCCTAGTATCTTCCTCCAGCTCGTGCTTCCCTACTTTCCTTCCTCCCTCCACGCCGGCACCGCCGCACCATACCACCTACGCCCCCGGCCGCCGAGCCTCGCCGCCGGCCCACCTCGTCGCCGCCTCGACCACCGTGCCACCTTCTAGGGCTCCCTTCCCTCCCCCACAACCTGTTTTGCTAATCTCCGGTACCTCCCCGGCCGCTCCTCGCCGGCGAGGAGGAGGTGGAGGTAGGCAACGGCGGCAGGGATGGGGTGCGCGGAGAGGGAGGAGGCAAGCGGCGTGAGGAGGGAGGAGGCGGGGAGGCCGGCGACGAAGAGGTGGGGGAAGAGGGAGGCGGACGGGGCGGCGCAGGAGCCAGGAGGAGAGGAAGGTGAGGGAGGGGAGGGAGAGGGCGGCGGAGGAGGAGGAGCGGACGGGGGTAAGGGTATTTTCGTCCAAAGTGTTAAATCCCGAAGCAAATTGAATCTTTTGGTGGTAATTTTCGGAGCCCGGTTTTTTCGGTGGTATTTTCTGAAAGCAGTGACCTTTCAGTGCTACTGAACAAATTTTCCCAAAAATAAATGCTCTTGGGAGGTTACTCTCAAATTCACCTGATGAATTTCGATAAATCTAAACAGTTCCTATTTTTCTAAGGATAAGATCAAATCACGTCACCACTCTCATTCTCCGTCACATCACAGCCAAACCCAATTCTTTCTTCCTCAACATGGTCGAGGAGAGAATTAGTTAGGCATCACCGTCGGTTGGTAGGAAGAGAGAAGCAAAAATGAGTGACGAGATTACACCATAACGATGATACTCGGCTGCATCTGCAGATGGCTGAATTGTTACGTGGGTGTTGGGGCTATGTGATTCTGTGAGGAGACTATCGAAGCAAACTTTCCTGAATCTTCCTTCCTCCTTTTCCTTCTTGTTGTAAAATACATTGATTTTTTTTGTTGACGGTATATTCAATCTAATCTTACAAATGTAAAGAGTACTGTATTATGTTTTGGCATGAATTAACTACTTATAGTAGGTGATAAATCCAGCCATCCGAACTTTCCCCCTGATTTGTCTCCTGGCCGGATGTTTGTTGAAAGCTAAGGCCACATTCTTTTTAGTTTTTCAGGGGTATTTGATCTCTTAGTAATTACTATTTATTACACTAGTAAACCATAACTAAAAATTATGAGCCGCAATTTAAAAGGACGGGCTTAAGAATTTAACTAAAAGATGAATCAAGTGTTTTTGGAAGTAAAGACAACAAAGTACATCTTCTTTCGATCCGATTGGGCCTTGAGGTAACCGTATTAAGGAAGTAGAGGAGTTTGCTCTACTCCCAGGAGAAGAACGCACTACTACAGAAATCGACATTACAGACGGTTCAGAAACGTCATCACAGACGGTTTTCTGAACCGTCTGAATTTATGGGTCAGTGATGATCGAAGGTTATCACAGACGGTTTTCGAACCGTTTGTGATTATTAGATATCACAGACGGTTTTTAATTAAAAACCGTCTGTGATTATCAGATATCACAGACGGTTTTTAATTAAAAACCGTCTGTGATAACCGATAATCACAGACGGTTTTTAATGAAAAACCGTCTGTGATACATATCACAGACGGTTTTTACTTAAAAACCGTCTGTGATATTCCTTCCTCCTAAACCAAAATCTATTTCTGTTTATTGGCTAGCCTCAGGAAATGCTAGCCATGCCCTCTGAAACAAGCAGATAATCACAGACAAAAAACATACAATTCACACATCTCATTTGCTTTCAGGTACATTTCGCAGACATAAAACATCCAATTGACATCGCACTTCATCTCACAGACATAAAGCATGCATCCATTTCGCAAATCAATTAATTGAATTGAACTGAAATATCCATTAACAAATGCACAGTTACAAAAGATCTACACTGCATTTACACTTAGTGATAAGACCAATAGGAAATCAGTGTGCGCAGTGGAACCGTCCTTCTGGCTGTATGACTTGAGTCAGCAAAAAGAACGCTAACTCTGATTGAACCTCTCGAAGCTCAGACTGTTTCAATGCAGTTGACGGGATTGATACAGCCTGTCGATAGGAATATCAATGTACATATATATGTAACGTGATAAGTATGAAGTAATTATGGGAAGAGTGACAAACCTTGCGATTGGTGACCCTCGAGGAATCGAGGAGTAGTTCCATATGTTGGCAAACGTAGTATCCACATGTGTTGCCCGGCTGCTGCTGGTGGCACTGCAAAAAATGGAATGTGTTAGTTCAAAAGGCATTAGTACCATCTGTTGCATAGGATTAATTAATGTGAAATAGCGAATACCTTAAAATCTCGAACATGTGTCAGCAGGCCGTTGGCCCCGCGCTTCGAGTCACCTCCCTTTTCAATGTACATCGCGAACGCCCTACGTAATTCGAAAAGGTTAACCTTAATCATTCGGAAGGAAAGAAAGAGTACAATGTAGATATGTATGAGGAATATGTGCTTACCTATCGATTACTTGGCCGACAATTGTGAAGTCCATTTTATTCTTACTTAGGGAATCAAGGTAATATACCTTGTTCCATTTTGGTACAATTACTATTAAAATCCAATGAAAGCTCTGATTGAAGGGCATAAGTACATAGTCCTTATTGCGACAACTCAGCAGGCCTGATGCAATGTACCTCTCGACGAGGGATGCCTCCACGTCGATGGTAGTCTTGGCGACCAATTGTGGGTCCAAGAAACCAGCTGATGAGTTCGATACTCTAGCTTTAATCAGCATGTGTCTATATATATACACACGAAAGCAAAAAATTAGATATGGCATTTATCGGTATGACATTAACGGAGACTGTGATTGTACACACTTACAGCGTCCAGCATCGAACGATTGAGACGTCAAGAGCGTTGAGCATGAACAGCTCGAATAAATCCTCAAAGGCGACCACGAATGTACACTCTTGAAGATTGTGGTGTAAATCTTCCTCGGAGAATTTGACAGTGATACTTGAAGTCCGTTCTCCCTCTGGCTTATTGGACTGCTGCATATACCACGTGTGCAATTGCATGCAACTATATGGTAGCTTTTGGAGGGCTTTTTGCTCGAGCAACGGCTCGCCAAGCACGAATTTGCGGGCCAAAGGGTGGTACGGAAGATCATCATTGGTCTTCTTTGCTTTGCCCTTGCTGGCCTTGCTGCCTCGGCTATGGGTCGACTTCACGGAAGTCGACTTTGAAGGTAGCAGCGGTGCAAGTTGCTCTGGCGAGAATAGGGCCCGTGGAGATAGCACCGTTGTAGTATCCGGTGGTGGAACCGACTGGTCTTGTACTGGAGCATACCTACATATATACATATACATACCTACATATATACATATATAATGGTAGCAATATGAAGCAACAAGCATCAATAATAGAATCAATAACAGTCTCAACATGAATATGTGCTCTCAAATTGTAGGGTTGCACAAGATTAATCTTGGCCGTCCCGCTACTAAATCATATACTCTTCCTTGATTGGTTATGCCAAATAATGAATTCAGTATTTTGAGCTCTAGATACAAACTCTAAAATCTCAAGATCAAGATATATTTAGCATGCATATATTCAAACAACAGTATTCATACAGATCAAGACCACACAAGTTAACTTTGCCCAATAATTCAGTCTTTTAACTTGTCAAGATTAAATCCGAACAGATCAATTTAATAACATGCTATAACCTGAAAACTGCATGAACCGACAGCTATTAGAGCTCAAGCACTGAATGAACCAATCTCAGTATATGATTTTATCATCATCGAGCAACTGTAGTAAACAATTAATGTACCAAATAGCAAACTAATTAAGCTACTGCAGTAAACCCTAGTCCATCACAGAAAGTGCTTACAATGCAGTCGGTAATCGAGGGGAGGTGGCCGGCGAGGGGCTCGACGGAGGCGGCCGGCGAGGGGCTCGGGGAGGCGGTCGACGAGGGTTCGGGGAGGCGGAGGCGACGAGGGGGTCGACGGAGGCGGTCGACGAGGGGCTCGGGGAGGCCGAGGCGACGAGGGGCTCGACGAAGGCGGCCGGCGAGGGGCTCGGGGAGGCCGAGGCGACGAGGGGCTCGACGAAGGCGGCCGGCGAGGGGCTCGGGGAGGCGGTCGACGAGGGTTCGGGGAGGCGGAGGCGACGAGGGGCTCGAGGAGGCGGAGGCGACGAGGGGCTCGACGGAGGCGGCCGGCGAGGGGCTCGAGGAGGCGGCCGACGAGGGTTCGGGGAGGCGGAGGCGACGACGGGCTCGGGATTTACTTGGATCTAGATCGAATAACTGCGCAGCGCACAGGGAAAACCCTAGCCAGAGGGTATATATAGGGAGGTTATCACAGACGGTTCTAACTCAAAAACCGTTTGTGATATTAATATCACAGACGGTTCCAAGTCTAAAACCGCCTGTGATAGTATAAATATCACAGACGGTTCTAAGTGTATAACCGTCTGTGATAGTCATATTATCACAGACGGTTTTAAACTTAGAACCGTCTGTTTTATTGATATCACAGACGGTTCTAAGTTTAAAACCGTCTGTGATAAGCCTTTGCGACTGTAGTTATTAAGACAACACCAATAACCACAGCTGCATTCATATCCACCACCAAGGAGGCCCTTGGATAAGTATCGACAGCAAAATATACTTTCGCTTCATACACAACCAAGGAGGAAGGTTATAGATGCAGAGAGTCACGGGCCATGTGCTATGTCGGCTGCTCATGCTACTGAAAGGATTCATTCCATCTGTACTCAGTCCAAACCTTATATTCCTTGGTTCTGCACCGAACTCTGCAAAACTCCTATCGATGTTTCTCCACTGCGCGGAATCAGCAAGGTGTCTTATCATTCCATCCTTCTTGCGCTCCTCCGAGTGCCAACGCAGCAGTTTTGCCTCCTTTGGATTTGCAAAAAACCTTTTCAAACGGGGAATTATAGGAAAATACCATGTCACCTTAGCAGGAGGTCCTTTCTTCGCCTCTGTTCCCTCGCCATCAACTGATTGATTGTTACGTTTGTATCGGGATGCGTTGCACACCGGACATACATGCATGTTTGCATACTCTTTACGGTAGAGGATACAATCGTTCGGGCATGCATGTATTCTTTCTACTTCCATTCCCAACGGACAAAGAACCTTCTTGGCTTTATACGTGGTTTTAGGCAACTCATTTCCATCCGGAAGCATGTCCGCTAAAAGACCTAGCAGCGCCGTGAAACTCTTGTCCGACCAACCGTTGCTTGCCTTCAATTTCAACAGTTCAAGCACGGCCAACAACCTCGTGTACTTGCATCCCGTGTACAAAGGTTTCTCTGAGTCCTCCATCAAGCCACGGAATTTAACATACTCTCTCTCATCATAGTTCTCTTCAACATCGCGAAGCATCTGATCCAGATTATCATCGTGCAACCTATCCGAATCCGACCCACAATCGACATCAGCCGGCGGCATGTCATTCAGTTCACAGGCGATGTCATCCGGGGGCATATCATTCACTTCACCGGCGATGTCATCCGGCGGCATATGATCATTCACTTCGCCATGACTGGTCCAACACGTATAATCCTTTTTGAAACCCCTCCGAATCAAGTGCGATTCAATTTGCCCTCGGTTCTTAAACATCTTCACATTCTCGCAGTCAGTGCATGGACAGCACATATATATCGCCCCCTTATTCAACATATCCTCCTCGGCAGCTCTTATAAAAGCAGAAACGCCATTAATGTACTCTTCACTCACACGGCTCGCGGCATACATCCAGCTTCGGTCCTACGTTACGTACATATATAACAACTTAGTATTAAAATCTAGATTAACTAATTATAACTACATATATACCGGCCACATTTATTATATTGAGACTTTATTTGCTAGATTCATATTACAAACACAACAGCTATTATATAACCAACAATTTTGCAAATTAACCATCTTCAATAACCACTCATGGATTACTTAGAACTAAATTGTAATGCAATTAAAGAAAAAAATAAATTGCATTACTAACCATATCTAGAACAACCAGCAAAGTATGAATCTTCAAAGCTCAATCTCTGCCTCTTCCCACCAAATTAACAAGGCCTGAAATCGCCTAGCTTCCTCCCGAGTGAAAAAGTGCGCAGCAGTGGCTAGATCTGGATCGAAATGAAGACAGATGCGGTCTGAGCAGCGCAATAAATGCCTACTGACATTATCACAGATGGTTTTTAATAAAAAACCGTCTGTGAATTATCACAGACGGTTTTTAATTATTAACCGTCTGTGATAACAAGGTTATCACAGACGATTTTTATTTAAAAACCGTCTGTGATAATCTGGGATTATCACAGACGGTTTTTAATACAGACCGTCTGTGATACAAACGTATCACAGACGGTTCATAGTTAATAACCGTCTGTGATAATCCATTTTCCCGCCACAAATACCACAGACGTCCTCCAAATTACAACCGTCTGTAATAGTGCTCATTAGAGACGGTTTCACAAAACCGTCTGTGATGAGGCGTCTACTATTAGGCTTTCTGTAGTAGTGACGATCTGCCTTCATGGTATGGACGAAGGTGGAAGAAGGGCGAGGTGGCTTAATCTCATCCTTCGAAAAGAAGAAACAACTCAGATTTGCTGAAATCCACCGGAGAAGGCTCTAAGAGAAAGACAGGAAGTAGAAAAGTATCAGATATCATAGTTTAGAGTAGCTCAGAAATACCTGAAGATGTACTTCACCGCCTGACGGTTAGAGGCGCGAGGAGAAATCTGAAATCGAGCGCAAAGACATACGGCAAAATGTATGTCCAGCCGCGAAGCAGTGAGGTACAGGAGAGAGAGTCAATCATGCTTCGATACTCCTTTTTGATCTACATACTCATCATCCTCGTCAGGTTCAAGTGTATTCGAGGTTACCATTGGATTTAACACCGGCTTCCCATCACTCATGTCAAAGCATCTCAAAATGTCTCGAGTGTACTTGCCTTGATGCAAGAAGGTACTTTCCTGAGTCTGCTTGACCTGTAAGCCGAGAAAGAAGCTCAACTCACCTATCGTGCTCTTCTCAAACTTTGTACTCATGACATCAAAAAAATGAGAAACAATAGCATGAGAGGAGCCAATAAAGATAATGTCATCCATATAGATCTGAATGAGTAAAAGACCATTGACATGCCTGTGAATAAACAAGGTCTTATCCACTTTTCCTATCTCAAACCTATGACTCAAAAGATAGGACGTAAGTCTATTATATCAAGCTTTAGGGACTTGCTTAAGTCTATATAAGGCTTTAAAAAGCTTGAAGACATGATTTAGGTATTTGGGGTTCTCGAAACCTAGATGTTGTCTAACATAAATCTCTTCCTCAATATACCTATTGAGGAAGTCATCATTGACATCGATCTGGTACAACTTGAAACTCTTAGATGCTACAAATGCAAGCAGAATCCTAATGACCTCTAGCCTAGCTACAAGGGCAAAGGCCTTCTCAAAATATAAACCCTCAACTTGGAAGAAACCTTGAGCTACCAATGTAGCCTTATTTCGAATGACTACCACATCTTGAGACTGCTTGTTCTTAAAAACTCACTTGGTTCCTATGACATTGTGGCCATTAGGGGGCTCAACAAGTGACCAGATCTTGTTCCTCTTGAAATTCTCTAACTCCTCATGCATGGTATTGACCCAAGACTCATCAAAAAGTACGTGATAGATATCCTTAGGCTCGAAAGAGGTGACAAAGGCAGAATGTAGACAGAATTGAGATAAGCTAGACTTTGAGCAGTGACATTCTCAAGAAGATCTCCTATGATCTACTCCGGAGGATGACGACGCTAAATATCTTGAGGAGGTCCCAGATGAGAAGGGGAAATGACCTCTACCTCATGAGAAGAAGAGGTAGGAATAGAGTCACAAGCTCTAGAAAAATCAGAAAGTAAGAGTTAATCTCCTTGAGGTACAGTGAAAGTAGTCACCTCAAGGGACTGATGGACCGGAGCTTTGACTATCTTGAGCTTAGGCAGACCACGAATGAGGTCGTAGCCGCTCACTCAGGTCAAATGATCAAAGCCAATGTGACCAAATCTCTTATGCCAAAAGGAGAGATCACGGGACTTAAAAGCAACTAAGCATCAAGAGAATCACTAGAAGACTCAATAAAATCAGCGCGAAAGATTCTCCCAAACTTAGAAATCCCGCAAACTAGACTTTACGAAGAATCAAGGATTTTACAAGCATTTTTCTTAAAGTTTACCTCAAAATCGTCATCGGTAAGCTAAGAAACTAATAGCAAATTATAACGTAGCTTACTAATGAAGTCAACACCATTAAGAATGAAAGAATCATCAATGTGCACAGTATCTTTAGCAATAACTCGACCTGAAGAAGCGTCTCTAAATGTAATCGTCTCATCACCTGGAGCTCGAACAAGAGAAGAGAACCAACGAGAGTCTCCGGTTATGTGGCGAGAATAGACGGAGTCAACATGCCAAACCTCTCCCTTTCCAGCCCGGTGAACCTGAGTCAGTGAGAATATAACATCGGTGGATCAGTACTAGGATAAATAAGAGTAGATCTAGGAACCCAGTACTGAGTCACACAACGAGAAATAGATCTAGGCACAGAAGCAAAAAACTGTTCTCTAGCTATGCTACATAATTCATCTCTCACAGAAACAGATGGTCTAGGAGCAAACCTCAAGCCTCTGCTAGGTCCGACCTCTATTGACGAGCGAATCTAACCTACAGTAGTATGTTGATCATGCCGCGGATAGCTACCTCGACGGGGAAAACAAGGTCTATCCTCAGGATGGCGGAAGCCTTGACCAGAAGCAACTCGAGAACTAAAATCAGAAGAAGCCTAAAAACCAAGTCCTCAACGTTATCTAAAACCAAACAAATTAAGAGAGCTACCTATGACTCTAGACTTCATGTTGGTCTTAGGAGCACTCCGAGTCTAGGGCTGACTCCGAATACTCCTAAGAGCGTGAATACAGTCTCTTCATGCGATCTTGGTATACCTAAAGCAAAACTCAACCGCATTTCTATCCTTCTGACAGAAGGTGCAATGATACTTTGCCTTCTGAGAGTCGAAGCAGCAGGATGAGATTTCGTCTTCTGAGAGGTCGAAGCAGCAGATGGTACAACCTTACTGTTAGAAATCTCTTGGACAAAATCCGCAGACTTAAACATTACTTTCTTAGAGTCAGACTCAATCTCGATCACACCTACTGCTACAGCTTTAACAACAGCAATACAGAACTTCCGCACAATGGAAACTTCACCTGGAGTTCTTTGGAAAAAAAACATACCGCTACTCAATCCGGTATTTCCGCCAAACGGTAATTCCGCACTTATACCTACGGTACTTCCTTAGAACGGAACTACCGCACGTATACCTATGGTACTTCCGATTTTGCTGACACTTCTAAAATTCAGTACAAACCAAATACTGTCTTTGCAAAACCAATTCACCACTTTACAAAATTTATAATATTTCATCACAATAGTATTTGTTGTAGCTACGGGCTAAACAGGGAAAGAGGGGACTGGTAGGAGAGGAAGAGGAGAGCCAGATCTGTGGAGAGGTGGTGAGAATGAGAGGAGGATGTCCCCCTTTGCCCCTCCTGGGGGCTTATATATATGTGAGTGGGGTAGAATGGGAAATCCCCATTCTACCCCTTAGCATTTACAAAGGATGGGGGTACACTGGTATATTTACACTGTTATATTTCTCTACACTATTGGGCCTATTACATGTTGGACTAGTTGCACGGCCCAGTCACGGGGGGTTGGGCCACCCCTACAACAGTACTCCCTCGACAGCAAGCGCTGAGGTCCCGATGGGCGAGCTGACGCGATCAACCACCCCAGCCCCCCGTTCCCTGACAGCAAGCACGAGGGTGCCGATGCAACTGATAGCTCGCAGACCCTAGAGGCAATGCTTATGAAGGAACCGGTGAGGCGCCGGAGACGTCGTCGAGCGCCGAAGACGTGCCGTCCCGCCGAGGCGATGCCTACAAGGCGGACGGCGGAGTCGAGGCCGAAGGCGCGTCGTCGAGCGCCGAAGACGTGCCGTCCCGCCGAGGCGATGCCTACGAGGCGGACGGCGGAGTCGAGCGCCGAAGACGTGTCGTCGAACGCCAAAGACGCGCCGTCCCGCCGAGGCGATGCCTACAAGGTGGACGACGGAGTCGAGCGCCGAAGACGTGCCGTCCCACCGAGGCGATGCCTACAAGGCGGACGACGGAGTCGAGGCTGAAGGCGTGTCGTCGAGCGCGTGAAGACGTGTCGTCCTGCTGAGGCGATGCCTACAAGGCGGACGGCGGAGTCGAGCGCCGAAGACGTGCCGTCCCACCGAGGCGATGCCTACGAGGCGGACGGCGGAGTCGAGGCCGAAGGCGTGTCGTCGAGCGCCGAAGATGTGCCGTCCCGCCGAGGCGATGCCTACGAGGCGGACGGCGGAGTCGAGCGCCGAAGACGTGTCGTCGAGCGCCGAAAACGCGCCGTCGAGCGCCCAAGACGTGCCGTTCCGCCGAGGCGATGCCTACGAGGCGGACGGCGGAGTCGAGCGCCGAAGACGTGTCGTCGAGCGCCGAAGACGTGCCGTCCCACCGAGGCGATGCCTACAAGGCGGACGACGGAGTCGAGCGCCGAAGACGTGCCGTCCCACCGAGGCGATGCCTACAAGGCGGACGGCGGAGTCGAGGCCGAAGGCGTGTCGTCGAGCGCCGAAGACGTGCTGTCCCGCCGAGGCGATGCCTACAAGGCGGACGGCGGAGTCGAGCGCCGAAGACGTGCCGTCCCACCGAGGCGATGCCTACGAGGCGGACGGCGGAGTCGAGGCCGAAGGCGTGTCGTCGAGCGCCGAAGATGTGCCGTCCCGCCGAGGCGATGCCTACGAGGCGGACGGCGGAGTCGAGCGCCGAAAACGCGCCGTTGAGCGCCCAAGACGTGCCGTCTCGCCGAGGGGATGCCTACGAGGAGGACGGCGGAGTCGAGCGCCGAAGACGTGCCGTCCCACCGAGGCGATGCCTACGAGGCGGATGGCGGAGTCGAGGCCGAAGGCGTGTCGTCAAGCGCCGAAGACGTGCCGTCCCGCCGAGGCGATGCCTACGAGGCGGACGGCGGAGTCGAGCGCCGAAGACGTGTTGTCGAGCGCCGAAGACGCGCCGGCGAGCGCCCAAGAAGTGTCGTCCCGCCGAGGCGATGCCTACGACGCGGACGGCGGAGTCGAGCGCCGAAGACGTGTCGTCGAGCGCCGAAGACGTGCCGTCCCGCCGAGGCGATGCCAACAAGGCGGACGGCGGAGTCGAGCGCCGAAGACGCGCCGACACTGTTGTTCCCCTACCTTCGAAAAGAGTGCCCGCGGGGAGCGGGCGCTTGGAGCGTAGGCCGAAGGCACTACGCACGCCGAGGTAGGGAGGCGAGAGCGTCGTTCCCCTACCTTCAAAAAGGAGTGCCCGCGGGGAGCGGGCGCTTGGAGCGTATGCCGAAGGCACTACGCACGCCGAGATAGGGAGGCGAGACCACCGTTCCCCTACCTTCAAAAAGGAGTGCCCGCGGGGAGCGGGCGCTTGGAGCGTATGCCGAAGGCAGTACGCACGCCGAGGTAGGGAGGCGAGAGCGCCGTTCCCCTACCTTCAAAAAGGAGTGCCCGCGGGGAGCGGGCGCTTGGAGCGTGTGCCGAAGGCACTACGCACACCGAGGTAGGGAGGCGAGAGCGCCGTTCCCCTACCTTCAAAAAGGAGTGCCCGCGGGGAGCAGGCGCTTGGAGCGTATGCCGAAGGCAGTACGCACGCCGAGGTAGGGAGGCGAGACCGCCGTTCCCCTACCTTCAAAAAGGAATGCCCGCGGGGAGCGGGCGCTTGGAGCGTAGGCCGAAGGCACTACGCACGCCGAGGTAGGGAGGCGAGAGCGCCGTTCCTACCTTCAAAAAGGGTGTGCGCTGAGGGCGGGCGCTTGGAGCGTAGGCCAAAGGCGGTACGCACGCCGAGGTAGGGAGGCGAGAGCGCCGTTCCCCTACCTTCAAAAAGGAATGCCCGCGGGGAGCGGGCGCTTGGAGCGTGTGCCGAAGGCACTACGCACGCCGAGGTAGGGAGGCAAGAGCGCCGTTCCCCTACCTTCAAAAAGGAGTGCCCGCGGGGAGCGGGCGCTTGGAGCGTATGCCGAAGGCACTACGCACGCCGAGGTAGGGAGGCGAGACCGCCGTTCCCCTACCTTCAAAAAGGAGTGCCCGCGGGGAGCGGGCGCTTGGAGCGTGTGCCGAAGGCACTACGCACGCCGAGGTAGGGAGGCGAGAGCGCCGTCCCCTACCTTCAAAAAGGAGTGCCCGCGGGGAGCGGGCGCTTGGAGCGTCTGCCGAAGGCACTACGCACGCCGAGGTAGGGAGGCGAGACCGCCGTTCCCCTACCTTCAAAAAGGAGTGCCCGCGGGGAGTGGGCGCTTGGAGCGTAGGCCGAAGGCACTACGCACGCCGAGTTAGGGAGGCGAGACCGCCGTTCCCCTACCTTCAAAAAGGAGTGCCCGCGGGGAGCGGGCGCTTAGAGCGTAGGCCGAAGGCACTACGTACGGCGAGGTAGGGAGGCGAGAGCGCCGTTCCCCTACCTTCAAAAAGGAGTGCCCGCGGGGAGCGGGCGCTTGGAGCGTAGGCCGAAGGCACTACGCACGCCGAGGTAGGGAGGCGAGAGCGCCGTTCCCCTACCTTCAAAAAGGAGTGCCCGCGGGGAGCGGGCGCTTGGAGCGTAGGCCGAAGGCACTACGCACGCCGAGGTAGGGAGGCGAGAGCGTCGTTCCCCTACCTTCAAAAAGGAGTGCCCGCGGGGAGCGGGCGCTTGGAGCGTAGGCCGAAGGCACTTCGCACGCCGAGGTAGGGAGGCGAGAGCGTCGTTCCCCTACCTTCGAAAAGGAGTGCCCGCGGGGAGCGGTCGCTTGGAGCGTATGCCAAAGGTAGTACGCACGCCGAGGTAGGGAGGCGAGAGCGCCGTTCCCCTTCCTCCAAAAAGGAGTGCCCGCGGGGAGCGGGCGCTTGGAGCGTAGGCCGAAGGCACTACGCACGCCGAGGTAGGGAGGCGAGAGCGCCGTTCCCCTACCTTCAAAAAGGAGTGCCCGCGGGGAGCGGGCGCTTGGAGCGTAGGCCGAAGGCACTACGCACGCCGAGGTAGGGAGGCGAGAGCGTCGTTCCCCTACCTTCAAAAAGGAGTGCCCGCGGGGAGCGGGCGCTTGGAGCGTAGGCCGAAGGCACTTCGCACGCCGAGGTAGGGAGGCGAGAGCGTCGTTCCCCTACCTTCGAAAAGGAGTGCCCGCGGGGAGCGGGCGCTTGGAGCGTATGCCGAAGGTAGTACGCACGCCGAGGTAGGGAGGCGAGAGCGCCGTTCCCCTTCCTTCAAAAAGGAGCGATACACTCCCTGGTGTAACGCGCTCGAAGGTGCGACATCCAGGTGCCGCCTCACTAAGGCGGGGCACTCCCTAGTGTCTCGGCCATCGCGCAATTTTTATACTCCGTAGAGTGCGTGAGGGTAACTGGTGCGTGCGGAGGCGGACCTCGGCGCACGACTTGTTTATAGTCCGCGGACTCCCGCGTGTGGAGGCAGACCTCGGCGCACGACTTTATTTATAGTCCGCAGACTGGTGCGTGCGGAGGCGGACCTCAGCGCACGACTTGATTTATAGTCCGCGGACTCTCGCGTGCGGAGGCAGACCTCGGCGCACGACTTAATTTATAGTCCTTGGACTCTCGCGTGCGGAGGCAGACCTCGGCGCACGACTTAATTTATAGTCCATGGACTCTCGCGTGCGGAGGCAGACCTCGGCGCACGACTTAATTTATAGTCCTTGGACTCTCGCGTGCGGAGGCAGACCTCTGCGCACGACTTAATTTATAGTCCGCGGACTTTCGCGTGCGGAGGCTGATCTCGGCGCATGACTTAATTTATAGTCCGCAGACTGGTGCGTGCGGAGGCGGACCTCAGCGCACGACTTGTTTAGAGTCCGTAGACTTGCGCAGGGACAACACCTGCGTCTTATTTATGCTCCGTAGAGAGCGTGGGATCATCATCCCCGTCTTGTTTATACTCCGTAGAGTCGCGCGTGCGGAAGCTGAGCTCAACGCTACGTCTTATTTAAAGTCTGTAGACTGGTGCGTGCGGAGCTAGGCTCAACGCTACGTCTTATTTAAAATCCGTAGACTAGTGCGTGCGGAGCTAGGCTCAACGCTACGTCTTATTTAAAGTCCGTGGACTAGTGCGTGCGGAGCTAGGCTCGACGCTACGTCTTCTTTATAGTCCGGAGACTCGCGCGTGCGGAGCTAGGCTCGACGCTACGTCTTATTTAAAGTCCGTGGACTAGTGCGTGCGGAGCTAGGCTCGTCGCTACGTCTTCTTTATAGTCCGGAGACTCGCGCGTGCGGAGCTAGGCTCGACGCTACGTCTTATTTAAAGTCCGTAGACTAGTGCGTGCGGAGCTAGGCTCGACGCTACGTCTTCTTTATACTCCGTAGAGTGCGCGCGGAGGCGTCCCCCCGCTGCGTCTTATTTATACTCCGTAGAGTGCGTGCGGAGCTAGGCTCGACACTACGTCTTATTTAAAGTCCGTGGACTGGTGCGTGCGGAGCTAGGCTCGACGCTACGTCTTATTTATAGTCCGCAGACTCTCGCGTGCGGAGCTAGGCTCTACGCTACGTCTTATTTACAGTCCGTGGACTATTGCGTGCGGAGCTAGGCTCGACGCTACGTCTTCTTTATTGTGCGGAGACTCGCGCGTGCGGAGCTAGGCTCGACGCTACGTCTTATTTAGAGTCCGTGGACTATTGCGTGCGGAGCTAGGCTCGACGCTACGTCTTCTTTATAGTCCGGAGACTCGCGCGTGCGGAGCTAGGCTCGACGCTACGTCTTATTTAGAGTCCGTGGACTATTGCGTGCGGAGCTAGGCTCGACGCTACGTCTTATTTAGAGTCCGTGGACTATTGCGTGCGGAGCTAGGCTCGACGCTACGTCTTCTTTATAGTCCGGAGACTCGCGCGTGCGGAGCTAGGCTCGACGCTACGTCTTATTTAGAGCCCGTGGACTATTGCGTGCGGAGCTAGGCTCGACGCTACGTCTTATTTAGAGTCCGTGGACTATTGCGTGCGGAGCTAGGCTCGACGCTACGTCTTCTTTATAGTCCGGAGACTCGCGCGTGCGGAGCTAGGCTCGACGCTAGGTCTTCTTTATAGTCCGGAGACTCGCGCGTGCGGAGCTAGGCTCGACGCTACGTCTTATTTAGAGTCTGTGGACTATTGCGTGCGGAGCTAGGCTCGACGCTACGTCTTCTTTATAGTCCGGAGACTCGCGCGTGCGGAACTAGGCTCGACGCTACGTCGTCTTTATAGTCCGTAGACTCGCGCGTGCGGAGTTAGGCTCGACGCTACGTCTTATTTAGAGTCCGTGGTCTCATTCTCACCACCTCTCCACAGATCTGGCTCTCCTCTTCCTCTCCTACCAGTCCCCTCTTTCCCTGTTTAGCCCGTAGCTATGACAGTATTCTTAACCTTTTCACATGGTCCTTCATCTTAGCCAAGGTTAGCTTTCGACATCAGTAGTCATATATAAAAAGTGCGTGCGTGCATACAAAGAATAAATGAACGGTGTTGTACCATCCTGAAGGGAAAAAAGAAGCGCATGCCAAAGCATTGCTTAAAACGCAGAAATTTCGTTTTTCTAAGAAGTCGAGAAAAAAATATCACCTTCTAAATAGGTTATTTGGAAGGTGGATTCCGCGAGTCAATACACCGAACTCAAAAACAGGCCGATCAATCAGGTACTATACTCAGGTGCTATCTCGGCCTCGAGACCACACATCACCAAGCGGTGGTTGCAAAGCATCTCAAAGCTTGACAAAGGCGACGCTAGCTCGGAGAGGTTTGGAGTTTTCCCTTGGAAGGGAGCAAAGCATCACGTACGATCGAGCCCATCGTCTTGCAGCATTGTGATGCTCCAGCAGTATCTATCTAATCTACCAACCTCCCAGTCCAAATCCAACATGCACTTGCACTGCCCAATCCCCCTGAACTGTCACTTCAAGCGGAATCTCCCTGTGCTGTCTCTGACTCTGGCGCCTGATTGGATACAGAGGTATCCCTGTCTATATAGGAAGCCGCGACGCCTGAAACTCCCCAACGAGTTGGCAATTTTGGCCGGCATGCAGGCTGTTGCTGCTAGCTCATGCATGGATCCTGGAGCAGCTAGCTGACCAGCACGCATGGCCCCCCACATGTCACATGGATGTGGTGGCGCTTTCCATTGATTTGGCTTTGCGTTTAATTTGGATATGATAGCACAAGTTGCACATTCAGTGAAGGATCGTCATTTGCTCGTGGGCTTGTATCTTGAGGATTGTTTTGCCCTTGGCAGGAGCTTTGTGGTTGTGAAGTGTGTATTTTATGGGATTTTATATTGGTCAAGAATATATTCAGCTTCTGAGAGCAATTCTGAAGTGAGGTTCTGGAACAGTATTTTATGCAAGTAAGATGCATCAGGCAGTCGCCAGTGTTGGTCAAAAGAGCAAGTGGTGGTTGGTTAACTACAGAAGTATTCTTCTTCCTTTCTTATTTTTAAGTACTATAGTTTTTAGAAACTATAGCATTGTTTAATTTTCTGCACAGTGAAAAGATACCACGCGATCAAATACTACGATAAATGTACAAATAGCATATCTAGTACGCTATTAGTGCGAGCCAAACTCTGAAATGTATCCCCACAGATTAACCGAGATGCCACGCTCTTTGGAATCGAATTAAGCAACATTCGGCAGAATTTGATTAAATCAGCAGTCGACTAGAAATTAGAAACGGTCAATTTAACAGTCTTTTACCCTGTCTTCAAGAATATTCCTTTTACTGTATGATAAAAGCACGGGAAGAAACATAAAAGACTTGGACTGGTATATATGATGCTTGAAACACCCCAAAATTTCAAAGTTTTAAAATTTTTGCAAAGTTTGTTTACATTTGTGTTTTTTTCCTAATTTGGCAAGTATGGATCAAAATGCACTTTTCTTTTTTTGGCATCTACGCCTTCGCTCCTCCCCTGGCGCCCTCAACCGCGCGCGCCTCTCCTCTTCTTCCCGGGGAAGCCACCGCGTGCGTGGCGCCTTCCTCGCCACGCAGTTGCAGAGCCGCTCCACCCTCACGCCGTGATTTCCCTGAGCTGGGGCCCCACCTTCCAGCCGCACGCCTCTGCTCCTCCCCTCGCTCAGTGCGCCGGCGCTTGCGCACAGTCCCCGCCGCCGCTACAGCTCACCTCCTTCGCGCGGTTTCTCCTCTCGGGCCAACCAACCGTGCCTGGGGCAGAGCAACCGCAGAGTAGCAGTGCCAGCTCCCCCTCACAGACCCCTGCGCCACTGCGGTGCACTCCCCCTCTCCCCGCGCTGCGTGAACCGAACGCGACCCCGGAAATATCTCGGGGGCATCCGACCTGCGCAGGAGATAAGGCCTCATTTGCAGTTTCTTGCGGCTCCCAGCAGCCTCACAAACCCCCTTCCTCAGTTAATTGAGCTCTCATCGCCCCTGCAAACCGCAATCGGAGTCCCTGAGCTCGGTGAGCCCTAACCCCGATCTTTTGATTTCGTCAACCATTTTTCGATTCCAGGCTCTCACACGATCTCCATTGTCTCTGGAACATGTTGGTACACTCGTTGGAGCGGAAGCATTTGCCTATCGTCTTGGCGGCGGAAGTCACCGTCAATCCCGAGGACCTCACCGTGGCCAGCTCATTGGAGCTTTTCCCAAGCTGAATCATCACCTCCAATACATTCCCTAGGGTCCATAGATGGTAAAACCACCATCAATTTGGCTTAATCTCTACCGGAGCCCGTGATTGCCGCCGTGGGTACCATCGTCTTCCCGGCGGCCGACGACCATCTCCGTTCACCCTCTCCTCTCCAAAAGCCCTAAAATGGAAAGCCTACCTCTAGCCGCACCTCTCGGTTAAAACCAATCCCCGCGGGCGTCCTTGTCCTCGCCGCTCCACTACCGGCGGCGGACTCTGTTTTGCTGCCTGAGCTGGGAGTCGGGAGGAAGACGACGACGCTCTGCCGTCGATCTCGTTCCATCCGAGCGTCCGCGTCCACCCCATCTGCTCCGTCGGGTCGTCCGTGCGTCGTCCATCGGACGGGCGTGCGCGCATGCGTCTGGCCTCACGGCCTCGCGTGCGTGGGCCACGGCCCGCTCGGCCGAAGGCGGGATCGGGCCGCCGGTCGGTTCACCGCGCGGGTGGAAAGGCCGGCCGGGCTGCGCTGTACTTCGGGTTGAGCCCAACACCGTACACCACTGTTCATGTATTTTAGAAAATCCCGGAAAAGCTAGGAAAAAGCCCCAAAAATCCCAGAAAAATCCAAAAATCCCAAAAATACTAAAACACCCCATCTTGACCAATTCAATGTCCTGAATCCAAATATATACTCCATTTTCTCAAATTTGAATTCTATAAATTTAATTTCCCCCTTTTTCCATACACTTAGCTTATTAAATTCCAAGTCTTCATAAATTCCATTTCCACAAATCCTAAAGATATCCTTCCACCAAAAATCACTTCCCAATATCTCTTAAATGTTTATTTGAGATTTCATGCAATTTATTTCTTTTTATTTAGATTATTTTCCCTAGCTTGATTAGAATCAAGTGTGGACTTATGTTGTTATTTTATGTGTTTACGCTAGCTTCCGACGCCTCCGAGGTCGCAGTTTCCGAGCAAGAGCCAGCTGCAGTGATCTACGACATAGTTGAAATCTCTAATCAGCAAGGCAAGTTACATGTTTTTGATCATTTTGGATCCCATGATATTTACATTATTTATTTAATGTATGTTCATTATGGCTAGTTGTGAAATGTTATTTGCGTAAAATAAAATGTTCAGAATGGCATGCTATCTAGATATTCCTACCACTGAAATATGCCCTGTTTTGATTGATGGCCATATTCACCTTGACAACCATAGTAAGAAATAAAATATGATATAATAGTAAAGAATCATCTCATTCAACATTGTACACTAATAAGGATTTTGGTTGCGGGCCAGTAGATTTGGAAAACCCGGAGCTAGGGTAGGGTGTTATGGGACACCGTATCCTAGGGCTGGCGCGCACAGAACCTAGGGTAAAGAGGTTGGAGTTTCCGAGTTGCGGATCTAGCCCAACGCTTTATCCTAGGGTTGGACTTCGGGTAGAGAGGTTGTGATGCTCCGTGTGGCGGACTTCGCCCATTGCTTTACCCGAGGATGGAGGCTGGTTTGGTTTGGTGGTGGTGAGTGCTGTCTAGCACAGAGGAAGCTGTGGTTGAGTGCCTCTGGTGAAAAATATAAGGACAAGAACCTTGTGCTAAATAACAAACATAGTGATCGCTCAAACCACAGGAGTTGACTTGTCAACACTGGTTTAGTAGCTGCTCAGTTTGATTGAAACTCTATAGGTTGAGATGACAGGATGACGGGGAGTTAGGTATGCCGCTGGATACCTAACAACGGTAGTGTTCACTTAAAACGGCAGAGGAGTTGTTTTAGTTTGTGGCCGTGACTGAGTGATGCTATCGGGTAGAATCTATATAGAGAATTGAGCAGTGAACCGACCTGGCTTTCTTAACTCTGTCGCGGGAGTTAAGGGATCGTGTGGGTAAAGTTGAGCAACTCTGCAGAGTGAAATAAATGGTATTCGAATACGCCGTGCTTACGGTTAATGGAGCTGTGTTAATTGGGTGATTCCAAGAATGAGGCATAAGTAGAATTTGTGAGTATTTAATCTGGTTAATGATGAACTTTATCTGATAATGAAAACCCCCTGATCTTAAGGAGCAAATGTTTTAAACTTTGTTTGCAAATAAAACTGCATCCACCCAGTGTAATAAAACCAATATATTCCCATCCTTTGAATATCCTTGCAATTAGTAAAATAGGGTTTACCCCTGTAACTTGCTGGGTACGGTGGTACTCATGACTTGCTAAACAAAATTTTCAGAAGATCAAGGTTACTATGATGAGCCTGCAGAAGAAGAAGCTCCTAGTGAACCAATCTGTTCTGATGACGATTGGTCTTAGGTTTCAATCTACGCTCAGGCCGTTCGATCTTTTGTGATGTATTATAAGTTGTGGGTTCTTGTGCCCGCTATGTAAGAACTGGTGACAATCTATATTGTAATAAAGTTGAATCCTTTGTGTAAGCTTGTACTGTTGTGATCATCGCTCATACTATGGAACTTCGTAACTGTGCATCCCGTACGGTTACGGGGTTCCCGTACCGTCCCCGGAAACGGAGGCGTTACAATGCTCCATCTACCAAGTACCAACACAAGAATTTTGGAATTTGGGTAGAGGCCTGCTGCTGGCACAAGTAGCTAATTCAGAGAAGAATCATCCTGTGCTTGTGGGCTTATATCTTGACCGATTATTTTGTTCTTGCCACAACCTTTGTTATTGTCAAGTGCATATTTTATGCGAGTTCTATATTTGTTAAGGAGATGTTCAGCATCTGAGAGCGTTAATTAATTTCTTAATTGAAGAGTATTTCACTTGCATCATGCAGTAGGCCAGAAGAACAAGTAGCGATCGGTAGACTGCAGAGGCATTCTTCTTCCTTTCTTATCTAATTTTTTGTTTCACGAAGAGAGATCCTGCAATCAAATACTATAGTAAATTCACAAATAACTCTAACCTTCATCTAAACGAACCGAGATAAGATACATACAGCAACGTTTGGAATTGGACTAATCTACGGTAGGCGAAATTTGATTAATCAACATTTGGCTGGAGATCAAGCCAGCAATTAGGAACAGTCAAATTTAGCGGTCTTTTTTTTATGCAAGCATAGAAAGGTAACAAAAAAAGACTTGCAAGAGAGGCCACAATGAGGACCACCACCTCACCTGTCTGCAAAACGAACAGGACAGTTCAAGCAAGCAAGCATCAATGCACAGACTACAGAGCCAAATTCCCAGCCAAATCACACCGATTTGCTAATTACTCCATACATAGATACAGCGATTTAAATAGCAGATAATAATTAAAGAGCATGGATGGATATGCTCGACATTTAGCTGTATCCAAAAAAAATCACTCAAAACAATTCATTGCTTTGGACTCATATATTACTCATTTATTGATAGTTATCCTAGAGATATGCAAGGTGGGCAACAATTAGCACGAGCATTTGAAAATTAACTCACCCAAATAGTAGTATACGTATAATCGTATTCGTATACGTTGGATTTTATTGTAAAGAATTTCTTGGGTATTTCGAGTGGAGATTGTCACATGGCTTTCCGCGTGGGGATACACTGTTTAACTTCAGCGAGGGGACAGGAACCTAAGAGTGCTGGACGCAACTCTGTAGACGTGTAGGGCGATGACCACCGGGCCCCACGCGGTGGCGTGGCCCACATTGCAGTGTCAGGTGCGCAACTGGACGCGCGAGAAGCCGGGTGACCCCTCCACGGTGGGCTTCACTACGCACTAAACCAGTGGATGCACCACAGCCATGGCCGCTGAGAAAGGATTAACCACTTGCTACCGGCGCCAGATCAATCGATCGTTCATTCATTTGATTTTTCAGACGCTGGAAATCATCCCTTTTTAAGAGAGGCTGCGAAGTCCTGTATGATCGATAGGGCCTGTTTGGGAGAGCTCCACCACTGAAAACATAGATCTGGAGCAGCAGCTCCACCATGGAGCAACTCCACCATAGAGCAGCTTCATCGTGGATCTGGGATCCCACCATAGAGTGTTTGGCTTGTACAACAGCTCCAGATCCACGAAATTGAGGTTTTGGTGGGAATAGCCACTTTTGTGTGTAACCAATGGCATTGGTGGGTAATTACCACCTAACTCCACGATGGAGCACCCTTGAGGAGCTCCATGAAATCCATGGATCTGGCCCTCAGATCTAGGATTTTGGTGGATCTAGATTTCGCAGAGTTGGAGCGTTTGGGTAAAATTTCGTGGAGTAGAGCTGTTTTTCGTGGATCTGGAGCTGGTGGAGCTCTCCCAAACAGGCCCATAGTATCAGTTGGAGATCTTTTCAATGCAAGATGAATGGCATAATGGTTTGGCTAGGCGATGAATGTAAACAGATGCGTGCGTGCTCTTTGTATGTATCAGGCAAGGGCTGAGGGAGATGGGGCTGGCAGGGGCTAGGCTCTCGGATGCGTTCTTTTCAACTGTATCTTATGATTTTTAGTTTTAGTATGAGTGATCATATGAACAAATCAAATATTGATAAGTCGCTTTGAAAATACTATTATGATAAATTACTTTAAAACGATGATCAAAAAATCCTATTATTTAAATATATTGTATTTTATAAGCCGAAAAAAATGGTATCATATCAGAGCTGGCTACATGGCCAACATAGCGGGGAGTTGGAGCATTATTGAAATAAAGTGGTACTTGTACGGCCGAGAAGTGGAATGCTGCTAACATATCTATGGCGAATAGAGGACCGATAAGTGAAAATTAATTATTTTTGTAGTTGACATTATTGTTGTTCACGATAATAAAGAAATCGTTTAAACTAACTTTAAAAGATAACCATTCCAAAAACTAAATTGCAGGTAACTCTAATCGTGCTCATTCATATTCTTCCATTGAGTTTGACAAACCACGCGTAACTACGGGTTCGACTGACTAGTCTGACAGTACCAAACATTTCAATTGCCTAGCTCAAAACCACACCCATATGAAAGTACAAGACATCTAGCATAGACACTGCTTAAGCTATACACATTCTTGGTTGGAAAAAAAAAGGAAAGAGAGAAAGCTTTTTCTAGACCGCACAAAAACTTTCCTGTATCTTTTTTTTAAGTGATAGACTATTGCACAGGCGACTGAAATTTTTTTATCTTTCAGTCACCTAAAGTTGCACTTTGAATCACTTGAAGTTGCACATATTTTTTTGGAGGGGGCTGCAATTTTAGTTAATTGAGAGTGCAATTTCAGGTCACCAGAAGCTGCACTCTGAATCGCCTAAAGTTGCAGCTGTTTTTTTAGGGGGACTGCAATTTTAGTTCATTGAGAGTGCAATTTCAGGTGACTGGAACATTAAAAAAAAATTTAGTCGCCTGTGCAATAGCAAAACTGTTTTTTAATCACAAAATCTATAGCACCTCTACCTACGCTATTGTCTTAAGAGAGCACCTCATTTAGGGCATCCATAGTGTATATAACCCAAGATGCCTTAAGGTGAGTCCCATCTAAATCTTAAGGCCGACTCCATAGTGTATATAACCTAAGAGGCCTTAAGACGGTCCCACTCGGCAGATAAAGAAAAATTGTATTTTAATGCTTGTGGTCAGGTCTTTAGCTTAAGGACCAGCCTTAAGCCTTTTTTGCTTATAGCCTGCTTAAGATCACCCCTGTAAAGTATAAGGTTGACCTTAAGGTGACTTAAAACCCTCTATTTTCATACACTACAGATGCCCTTAGAAGCCGTCTGATCCTTATGCACACGTTCGATCGAGTGACCTAGAGAGGACAGGTGGGATCGAGTCCATCATTTTCACTTTAAATCAATGAATGTCATCGTCGTTCCTGTTATGCATTAATTACCTTGTTTCAAACACAACCAAGGAATCAAGCACCTTCAATAAACATTTATAAATTTTTTTTGGTAAATGTAATGTGCCTTAGTGTGGATGGTTCTTGAATAATCCATGCGTCCCAAGTTTATAAAGTGTATTTTCTCTTATCACATAGATAAGAAGATATTAAAAATGACTAGACTATTTATAATTATTATCTCTAGCACTATACTCAATGTATATTTTTTAAATATTCCATTTTGTAATCGAAATATACCCACGCAAAATTTTTTACAGGAATGATCTCCAGTCGTCGAACCGTTGGGCGACTGGAACCTGTCACCCAACAGTCACATGACATGCAAGCTGTTCATGGACCGTTGGGCAACATAATTGCAGTCGCCTAATGATTGGGCCTCCTTGAAACGCGGAGGAGGCGATCGACTTGGAGGTGGTCTACACGCACACACCTCGAGTGCTCTGGAGGCTAGACCCACGCTGGGCAGTCAGAGTTGCACCCTCGCGGTGTTATCTTCTCGTCATACGTAGGTTGCGTATTGACTTTTTTTTGCTTTGCAGGCTGAGCGATGCTTCGCAAGTTGCGTAGCTTTATTATGAAGTCTATTTTAATTTGCAAAAGTATTTGTCCTCGTCTTTTTGCATTCAATTCTTCTACGTAGCAAGGTATCCAACAACATGAAAAAACAAGTTTTCCTCCATGTATGAATTCCTGGTTGCATAACAATATCACTTACCTTTGTACTTACCAATCGTTGCTATCCCAATTGTTCTCAAATAAAATTTTACAAATTTTCCTGCACTGCAATAACATACGACGATCGTAAACTATTGCTGCCAATCTAACAGATTTTGTGCCATTCATAATCTACGAAAATCACAAAAAGATCAAACGACATTATCTCCCATTTTTTCTAAAAAATACAACTCATAGACAAAATTTGATAAATGTTACCTACCTATAACAATTATCATTTACCCCATACGCGGTTGGTAGCCCATTTGCGCAAAAAACGCGTGAGTTCCAGTTACCAGACGGTTAGGCGACTGGTCCTAGTTGCCTGACTGCTCGGCGACTGCAATTATGTCGCCCAACGGCCATGGACAGCCTGTGTGTCGCGCGGCCATTGGGCGACAGATTCCAATCACCTAATGGTTCGGCGATTGGAGGTCATTCATGTAAAAAAATTTTTGGACGGGTATATTTATGTTATTTCGATTAAAATGGATTATTTAAAAAAATTCACTCAATGCATGCGTGCAGAAAATATAAAGTAAAGCTCGATATTTATTAGAAGTATATATGGAACATGCCATTAATTTTACATTAGAATATAAAATATGACTTATATTTATGGACAATATCATTCAAAAAATATGCCATATAAACTTGGACCGAGAGAGTATATGACAAATAAATGACAGTGTATAACACAAATAGGCATTTGATTCATACATGAGTGCATTTCAGTATGCCAAGTTCGTTCTATCCTTCAAATACTTTCAGAACTCCATGCAACCTATTGTGAGATGAAAACAAAATATCAAGTAGATTTTTTTGAGCACTACAGGAAAAGTTTTATGTCACACCTGTTTAATGCTATGGAAGCAAGGAACTAACAAACTACCAGTAACTCAGGGTGTAATCGTATGGTAATTTTTGAAAATTCTTTTAAATTAAAAATAACGATAATTTCTAAACTTAAGATGATATCTTGTTAAAACTGCAGCTGATAACTTATAATCAGATTGATGGTAAGTTTTAAAAATTCAGGTTTATTTTTGGGTTAAAAGTGATGATACCATAAAATTATGGTAAATTTAGAAAATAGAGTAGTGATTTATTAAGAATGAATATGATAACTTAGGTGCTGCTAATGGTAACTTAAGTGCAACTGATAGTTAGTTTTAAAATATTTTGAGCTTATAGAAACGATGGTAATTTTGAACTTGGGGTGATAATTTCATAAAACTATAAATGATAACTTAGAGTTTGAATGATAGTAATTCCTAAACTTTTCTCAAATTCGTAAACTGATGGTAATTTTAAACTTAAGTTTGTGATTTGTTAAACTATCGGTGGTAACTTAGGGTCTACTTGAAGGTAATTTATGCGATTTTCGTCTGGTAATTTAGTAAAAATCCATATGAGCACTTTTATTTTTAGTTGCATTTTTGAATTTCTTGAGTAACAGACATAATTTAGTGGTAAATATTATGAATAGAAGACCGAATATTTCAAAGATTATTACATAAAAAAGAAAAAGTGAATGCTCTGTAGGACTAAAGAGCACCTAGGTACTCTATAATCAATCCTTTTTTAATTCCCTGTATCTTTACGATGGCTAAACAGTATAGACAGCGTATAAAACCTACGAATACCCGTACTACTCTCCACAAAAATAGCCAACAAACTCAATGCCAACATCCCTCAAATTTTTTGTACGGATAATCCGTTTTTTATTCAAAAATACATAAATATACCCGCGACAAATTTTTTTACAAAAATAGTCTCCAGTCGCCCCCCCATTGGGCGACTTCTGCCTTTCACCCAACCGGGAGGCGACACAATATCTGTCGCTGGTTCTTCGAGCGACTGCAAGTAGTCGCTTTCCCATTGGGCGACTGCATGACAGTCGCCCAATGGATGGGCGACTTATAACGCAGTCGCCCAATGGAAGGGCGACTTTACTCAGTCCCCGTGATTTTGTAGAGTTTTGTCAATTTTGTAGTTTAAAACTGGAAAAAAATATGGTGTAGTTGTAATAAAAGGTTATGTTTATTGTATGTTGTACGTGCATTAAAAATTGTGAGAAATTTTTTTAAGAACAATTGACTGTAGAACGTTTGATATATACATTGGTAAGTGATATTTTTATGTTACTAAGAATTAGTGTACGAAGAAAACTGGTATGTTAATATTGTTACATGATTTGCTATCTGAATCATTGAATGCGAACACATGAGATAATAACCTTATGTGAATTGAAATAAACTTCATAATACAGTTGGGAGTAACATGCCGCTTACAGTTTTATTACATGCATAACATATAGCATGATATGCGACTAACCCACCCAACTGCTCGTACCACCTACTGTGTGGACCAGACCACTTTCCTCGCCACATTTTGTCTACTAGGTGTAGCGTGGTTGTTTCCCCTTTTTGTCGCGCCTTGAAGATGGCTCCGCTGCATCCTTCTTCCTGTCACTCTTGGACTTGAGGGCTGCCTCACGAGCTTGAAGCTCTTCCTCCTGACGCTTGATGGCTGCTTCACGCAGACTTAGCTGCTCCCGCCTCCTTTGCAGCTCATCCTCCTTGCCCTTCAGACGGATTTGGTCCACCCTCACGCGGCGCTCTTGCTCAAGCCGCATCTGTCGTTCCACCTCGCGAGCCTGAGTCATCTTGACAAAGTATTGTCATTTGTTTTCCACCTCCACTGCCCGGTTATTTGGCCATGCCGGCGGCACCCGATCCACCCATTCCATGAACCCGCAAGCCTATGTGTGGCGTGGTAGATGTTATGGATCAAGTTGAAAAACGATAACGGAAAAGAAATGATTTAGTTATGATCGTTACCACGAAGTCGTCATCCAGGTCAGGACACTTGAAGAACCTACGGCAGTATTTGGCTCGTTGTACTCGATCAGTCCAGACTCCCAACATCGTCCTAAAGCCGCAATGGCACTTCGGGCGCTCATGCCACTCCGGCACTCCAAATGGGTCGGACCTCCAGGAAGACATTGTTGTGTAGTAGTATTGTGATGCCTTGAGGAGGAGATGTGGTATGGAAGACATAGGAGGGAGACCTTTATGTAGGCAGGTTATCTGGTACAGTGGGCATAGTCCATGGAGAGGACGACATGGGAATCTGTTCAGGATTCCAGTGTAGCAATAAATGACCATATGAAGGATTTTCAGAGCCTGTAGTCTCGTAATAAATTCATAGCAGGAAACAGCCCGTATGAAGGCTTTTCACTACGTAAAGTTGGCATATTTTGTCATCTCACTGCGCAAAGCTGCCCCGTTTTGTCATGTCATTGAGCAAAAGCTGGCCCGTTTTGTCGTGTCACTGAGCAAAGCTGCCCCGTTTTGTCATGTCACTGAGCAAAGCTGCCCTCTTTTGTCATCTCCATGAGCAAAAGCTGACCTCTTTTGTCATGTCACTGAGCAAAGCTGGGCCGTGTTGTTATGTCACTGAGCAAAAGCTGCACTCTATTGACATCTCACTGAGTAAAAGCTGACCTCTTTTGTCATCTCACTGAGCAAAAGCTGCACTCTATTGACATCTCACTGAGCAAAGCTGGCCTCTTTTGTCATCTCACTGAGCAAAAGCTGGCCTCTTTTGTAATCTTGTTTTTGGTCACTGCATGAAGCTGCCCCGTTTTGCTATAAGTAGCAGGGTTGGGGTCCCATGACATTGTAAATCGAACATATCATGTCGGAAGCCGAGGGGCCAGTGGGATTTGGGTCACCGAAGGAAGACATTCCCTTAGAAAGGAGGGATATGTTCGGTCCACAGTACCGATTGATACCAAGCCGCCGTGCTCAACCAGCTTGGCCGAAATGCAGACACAATGAGTACGCGGTCGTGCAGATTTTGGATTCCCCAAACGATGGCGGCCGACGTTTCTTCCGATGCTCACGTTCCGGGGTACAAATTAGTAATATTACAATTTTTATTGCTTATGGACCCTCGAAGTTTACTGTCCTTTTTTTGCAGATGGCAAAATGCGACTTCTCTCGCTGGATCGACCCTCCTCATGAACGGTATGTTGATCGTTATGTGGATACATTATGGGCGCGAATATGGGACTTGGAGTACCGGCTGGAGAGTCTCACTGAGGAGAACAACGACCTCCGCGAACAGATGCAACGTGAGAGGGGCAACGAGGAGATCGTGAATATAGGAAGCTCTTATGATCCCACATGTTGCTGCGCGAACCCGAGCTGCATATGTGCATGCCACTACCATGACGGCCAGCCACATCCGAGGCGGCCCCCTCAGCAATTCTCCATGTGGGTGCCACGAGGCTCGTTTGGCATGTAGGTAACGAGGGTTATGGTTGTGTCGTATTTTAGTTCATGTATTTGTTCATGTGTTGATGCTGTGGCGGTAGGACTGTTGTGTTGAATTAAAATGTTGGGTGTACTACTTTTCATAAATTCTGTATGTGTAATGTATGTGTTGTTTCGTGTTATAAGTGCGTGACGCCTTCATTTTCTGTGACCTTCGTTGAAACTTCTGGTGTTAAGCATGTGATGGATTAGTTGTTATCTTCGTGGAGTTGTTATCACAAGCAATACTGAGCACAGATGTCCACGAAATAAGTGCATTACAGAAAAGGGATGTAACATACAAGGTTAACAAATGGTACATGAAATTTAGCATGCATTACAACACCAACTACTGATCAGGACATGCATTGCATCGTCTAGCTGTGTGCCCCTCCTGACCGCATCGCCCACAACGTGCACCAGATGTTCCAGCTTGTGATTCGTCCATGTCATTTCTAATACGTCAGCTCTGTCGCCGACCCTTCCCACCCTTCAGCATGTTAATATCCGGAACCCAGGTGCTTGCTGAAATGTCCAAAGTGGTGAAGTTTCCCACCGCCCTGAACCCCCGGAGCTCCCCACACCAAGCTTGCAGTATTCTCTCCTTGAAAAAGTACTCGGACATGAAGTTGGAAGGATCCATGCCCACGGTTCCGCATGCAGCGAGGACATGAGAGCATGGCCTGTGTAACAAATTAAGCTTGTTGCATGTGCAGTTAGGTTCGTTTGCATGATCTCCAAGGCATACCTCGTGAGTAATAAGTGAACGAGATGTCCCAAATCCGGCTCTGTCACTGAGTATCACCTCGAAACGATGCTCCCTGTTGCCCATGCAATGCACTGTGTGCAATTGACCCTTCTGTGCCTTCGTCTCCATGTACGCAGTAATTTTTGACGAATACAGGGCTCAGGGATTGGCCGCATGAAGTGCGGCACTCGCGTGCCTCTCCCTGAAGTAGCGGATTGTGCTGTGAAGAACACCTTCCACGATGGCGACAAGGGGCTGAGAACGGAGACCCCTGAGAACCCAATTGTACACATCGGCAAGGTTAGTTGTCATTATTCCGTACCTTGCGCCATCCGTGTCGTGCAACAGCGACCACTTCTCCAATGGTCCCCCCTCGATCCACTGCGAGAAGCACTTGATGTTTCGCGCGCTCCTCCTTCTTGGACCACTTGGGTTAGACTCATCGATTGCTGGCAAGCATTGCGGTTGTGCCGCCTCAGGAGTGACCGGCCCCTTGCTCCTCTCGTCGACGTTCTTCCTGGTGTGCTCATCCAGCAACCCCCATAAAGCATCAAATTTTCTCTGCTGGTTCTGCCTAGCAAGCCTCTTGAATAGCTTCATCAAAAATTGTTTCGGGAATTACTTGAAAAAGTTTGCCCCTAAGTGACGACTGCACCACCGGTTCCTCATGTCCGACCAAGGAACGCTCTTCTCAGGGTCTTCTTGAAGTTTTCGTATCGCCTTTATAATACCGGCGTGGCGATCATGGATTAAACACACACCAGGATGGGTGCCTACAACTCCAGCCTTCACATGTCTTAGAAACCACAGCCAGCTCTCATAATTCTCACTCTCCACAAATGCAATAGCCAGCGGCAATATTTGATTGTTACCGTCAACGCCTATGGCCGTCAGGAGCTACCCTTTGTATTTGCCTGTCAAGAAGGTCCCATCTACTGAGATCACTGGCAGCATGTGCTTGAATGCTTCAATGCTAGCACCAAATGCAAACAATGCTCTCTGCAACACTGCAAATCCCGGTGGACTTACGGACGGCTTCTCGTGCACGGCGATGTACGTGCCCGGGTTCCTTTGTTGCAACACCTTAAGCATACGAGGAAGGTTGTCGTACGCCGCCTCGAAAGTGCCAAAACGTTTTTCCAACGCCTTTTGCTTGGCACGCCACGCCTTCGCGTAGCTAATCTGATACTTGAATTTATTCTCAATAGCTAGTACAATATGTGTTGCCGCAACATCTTTCTTCTCCACTATCTCCCCATACATCAAATTGACTATAAATTCGGACGTCAGGTTACGATGCCTCGCCAAGACAATGTTCAGAATGCAGGAGTGCGGCTCCACCTTGGACACAATCCAGTGAGTGTCATACTTGGGTCTACGTGCGTGCACCCTCCAAGGACAACCAGCCTGCTCGCACTTAACAGTGTACTGCTTCTGGCTTGATTTGACGACGCGAAATGTCCGTTGCATTGAAAGGGCCCAAAGCTTGATGGCATCCTGCAGCGCTTCCTTGTCAGCAAACATAGCATGCACTCGAACCTCTGTCTCATGATACTCCCATGGTGATTCATGCTCATCATGTGCGGAAACACCCTCCGCATTAAACCGGTTCCATTCCTGGGGGATAGGAACTTCTTCATCATCGGAACTGTCCTCTTCGTCGTTCTCTACGGCTTGCTCTTCATCCCATGCCCTCTGGTCATCAGATTCCATCTGCTGCACGATATACTCATTATACTCTCCTTCATCAGCTTGCCCAGTTCCCTCTCTGGAGCTTGACGGCTGTAACTCTCCTCCATATACCGCAACGGCTTGCCCAGTTCCCCCTCTATAGCTTGACGGCTGTAACTCTCCTCCATGTACCGCATTGCCTTCATCACGAGCAACTTCATCAGCTCCGCCATCGTGCTGCCCGCCCGAGCTGCTAGCACCTCCCGAAGCATAGGCGGACGCACGAGCTTGCGCAGCTGCTTGTAGTGAGCACGGTTGCACAAGCAGGACACACTCGTATCCACGGCGCCGGCACCCTTGCACAAAGCCCTTCCACGAAGCAGAGCGCACCAATGTCTTCAACTCTCATCTGATGTCAGTGGGAGACCGGCTCCAAAACCCTTGCACAACGACGCTGCACACCTCGGGGTCCAATGAAAAACTCTGGGTCAGCCAATGCTGCACATCTGTCATTCGAGCATTCTCGTCATCCGGAAGTACGAGAGTGACTTGCGGAAAATTGCTCAAATCCACACCATTCGGACCTTCACGAATCATTCCAGCACCATAATACACTCTCAATGTAGTACTGGCCATTAATGATGTAGGCCTACATGTATGATTGAAATTTACGATATGTCAAATATCATCGTTCAACACTAAACTAAACTTTCTATACTAAAAATGGTAGTAAAATTTCTATACTACAAAATGTTCCATACTACAAAATGTATACTACATCTACAATTTTTACTAACACCAATATTTCATCTAAATAATAGTGTAAATACAACCTAATTAACGAAAATACCTGGATCCAAATCGATGGAATAGCTTGGACTCCTTCTTCCTCTTCACCTCCTCCTTCAACCCTGTCCTCCTCTCCTTCTCTTCTCCCCTCCCCTCCTTTTCTTCCCCTCCCTCTCTTCTCCCCTTCTTTTCTTCCCCTTCCTCCTCTCTTCTTCTTCTCTCTGGCTCTCTGCGCAGAATGAGGGAAATGCGGTTCTCTAGGCAGAATGAGGGGTAGTGGGCGGCAGTCGGTGGATATCCACCCCTGTCGCCCTACTGTTAAGCGACTGAAATTGCAGTCGCTCAACCGTACAACGACTGCAATTTCAGTCGCTCAACCGTACAGCGACTGCATATATCGCCCAACGGTTTAGACATTCTCATTGTGTCGCCTCCTGGTTGGGCGAAAGGCAGAAGTCGCCCAATGGGGGGCGACTGGAGACTATTTTTGTCGCGGGTATATTTATATATTTTCGAATAAAAATCGGATTATCTGTACAAAAAATTCAACATCCCTCTGCAACTGCTTTCTGGGCCGTTCTGTGTAGCAGCGGGACCCACCCGTCAGCCAGAGACACCCTTCTTCCCTCGCGGCTCGTCGTCCCCCTCCTCTGCAGGGCACGATACGCGCAGGCGCGTACGTTTCTGGCCTCTCCATCGGAGCATTTCCTCGTTCAAGTACCCTGTCTTCTTTTCTTCGTCAATTCAAGTTCTCGGTCACTGGCTAGTACATATGGTATCAAAATTAAGGGTTCTAAGATCCGACTGGCACAATTTTACGCAGGCGCGTACGTTTATAGTCTCTCCTCCGGAGCATTTCCTCGTTGAAGTACTAGTATATTATCTTCTTTTTTCCTCATTAGACTGGTGGTGATTGTTTTGGCTTCAGTTTTTAGCTTCTGGCTTATTTTGTCACTATTCCATATTTTAGAGTCAAAAGATCTAAGATGTGCAATTTTATAAAAATAACAACAGCTTTTATTCCATATTTTAGATCTAAGTAAGCTTACATATAATTTTATAAAAATAATTACAGTCCACTTCAATTCTAATCTTAAACGAGTTTTTTTTCAGCAACAGCTCATGGTTTTTAACTCTAACATGAATATTTATATAAACGAACCAAATACTGTTATGCTGATAAATCTCTTTAAAAAGATTATTTCGATAAGTCACTTTGAAACGACGGTGAAAAAATTATTTTATTTATTTATAAAAAATATAAATTATAGATTATAAGCTATTAGTTAAGAGAAAAACAGCCCCTAGTTCCGAAAGAGCTTGTATTGTCCCTTTCGTTTCTTATTGGAGCTTTTGGGTGATGCATGAGACCCTGTACTCCTCAGTCCTCACATTTCATCACGCCACCAGCCTTCCATTCCTCTCTTCTCCCATCAATTACTACTCGCTCCTCCATTCCATTCCTCCCTTGTTTTCCCCTATAAATCCCAGGCCCTCCGCTTCTCTTCCTCCACTTTGCGAAGCCCCAAACCCCGCCGCATTCCTGCAGCGCGCGTGGTGCGCCGTGGGAGCCTATCTCTGGGCCGCGCTCTGGCGATCGCCGCCGGGGGAGGGTGAGCCATGGGGCAGTGCTACGCGAGGAACGTCCGCGTCGACGAGGTTGGTGGCGGTGGGGGTGGGGGTGGCGGGGTGACTACCACCATCTCAGTTTCCGCTGCCGGGGAGGAGGAGGCCGTGGGGGAGACGGGGGGAGGAGGGGGAGGGGGAGGAAGGCGGAGCAGCAGGCCCTCGCCGGCGGGGACGCCGCGGAGGAGGACGGGGGCGACGCCGGCGAGGTCGTCGGTGGCGGGGAGTCCGTGGGCGGGGAGCCCGCTCCCGGAGGGCATCGCGCCGTCGCCGGCGACGTCGGCGTCCACGCCGAGGCGGTTCTTCCGTCGGCCGTTTCCGCCGCCATCCCCGGCGAAGCACATCAAGGCGTCGCTGGCGCGCCGCCTCGGGCAGCGCTTGCCGGCCGAGGCGCCGGCGCCGGCGGCGAAGCCGCCGCTCGAGGTCCCGATCCCGGAGCACGGGGGCGGTGGCGGCGGGGAGGTGGAGCAGGAGTTGGACAGGAGCTTCGGCTACGACCGCCACTTCGCGGCCAAGTACGAGCTGGGGAAGGAGGTAGGGCGCGGCCACTTCGGCCACACCTGCCTCGCGCGTGCCCGCAAGGGCGACATGAGAGGCCACATCCTCGCTGTCAAGGTCATCTCCAAAGCAAAGGTATCGCCATTCTTGATCTCACACTCATCTCTTCCTAAATGCATGATCTTTCGAGTTTCTACCGAGTTAGCTTCTAGAGAGGATCAAAAACCAAGAACTTGGGGATAAAGATGCCTACTTGGTGCGATCCTTTATCGGGAATTGGTTGTTAGTTTCGCAACAAGAATTCAGCAACTCGGCAGTGCCATTAGCACAGATATTGCAATGTTAAGTTCATCATTTGTTTCTTAGGCTGCCTTGTTACAATGAGCAGGGCATTTGCATTTGCAATAGGGTAGGCATTTCCTGGAGGGTAAGAAGTACATTGTTGAGATCTTGTTTCAGCAATGCCGCATTTAATGTTTTGTCTGCTTCTGTGATCTGACTGTTTATACATCCGCCACCTGTTTCTTGTTTTCTTGTTCTTTTTTTAAGAAAATGCAGTGGATTAGTTTATACAGTGTTAGATTACTAGCTTACAAGTGACCAAGTTCTGTGTGAGATTCCCAGATAGCTTGTCAGATGGTAGCATTTTAGCTGGAGTAGTTTCAAAACAGTGCAGTTAATGGTCAAGAGTTCAGGAGTTCTTAAATCCATTGTGGCACTTTGATGATATGATCAGAGCTAGAAGAAATGATAGCAAAAAGGGTTGGGAGGTAAATAAGTATCTGTTGGATTTTTGGGGGTGCCAAATTTGAGAATACGTTGATAATGTGATCGATTTTCCTACTTATGTTATCTTTGCGGAAACTAATATTATTGACTTAGACCATATTTAGTTTTTTTATTGTTGTTTCCTTGATACCTTGACATCTAGCATGTTTGTCCAGCAAATTGTTGATAAAACCTAGTATACAGTACACATGAGAAAACTCTATGTGCACGTATACGTGCATGCCAGCATTGATGTTTCTCATGCACGTAAATGCCTTTTCCGAGCATTATGACTTATATTGAGTATTTACTATTTTGGTCTGCTATAATGTTCTCCATTTGGGAAACCCTACTTACATAAATTATTCGAGTCACGGACATATTTATGTTTGCATCTCGTGCAATCATGTTTTTTTGTTATCACATATTATAGATATCAGTTTCTTTGACAGTGTGATATTTCAATGCTAGAATCTAATTAATGCTCGAATGAATTTTTTCATTAATCTAAGCAGTTCAATTGGATGATCTGTCAGTTAGCGCCAAATTCGCTTGCCTTGCTCGTTGAGCCAGAGGGAAATAAATTATCTGGGTTGTTCGATACTTCGATTACATATTTCATTTGTTCTTTACAATTGACCTAAAATTTTTGTTCTTCTCTAGCAGATGACAACAGCAATATCTATTGAGGATGTGCGTAGAGAGGTGAAAATTCTGAAGGCTTTATCTGGGCATTCAAATCTTGTCAAATTTTATGATGCATGTGAGGATGCCCTTAATGTCTACATAATCATGGAGTATGTTTTCTTTTCTTACCTACACATATTTGTTGACTTTGCATCCTTACAAAGCTGTTATTTGTTTTGGTCTTCAGTGAAACTGTGGATATTGCATGTGCCAGTTGTTCTAATACGGAATGTATGATTATGCTCAAAACTATCCACAATAGAGTTTTGATGGCTTCTTGTAACATCTCACATTATACATAGAAGGGATTGCCATCTGTTACGAGGAGCCTTTTCTTTCTTGCAAACTTTATGCAAATTATATGGTGATTGATGCTTTCTTCACCTGCTATTGGTCAGGTTGTGTGAAGGTGGAGAATTATTGGACAGAATTTTGTCCAGGTATTACATTTTCCTTGAGAATCATTTTCTGAATAACAAAACAAACATTTCTCTTATACAGTACTGCTTGTCTGTTTTTTCAGAGGTGGGAGATACACTGAGGAAGATGCAAAAGTTATTGTTGAACAGATATTAAGTGTAGTCGCTTTCTGCCATCTTCAGGGTGTTGTTCACCGTGATCTGAAGCCAGAGGTCTGTGGAGTCTTTGTTGGTCTCTTGTGTTGAGTATATAAATCCAATTTGTTTCGTCTTGTTATAAACATTCTGATCTGTTCCTGCTGATGATTTCAACCTTGATTTTTGAACAGAATTTCCTATTCAGCACTAAAGATGAACATTCCCCTATGAAGATCATCGATTTTGGCCTCTCTGATTTCATAAGGCCAGGTAGTACCTCCATAGTCCATACTGCAAAGAGCTTCCATTTCATAAATGTTGTTTGATCTATTATGAATTTTACAAATACGTTAAAGCTTCTTGACATGAGTGAAATACTTGCAGCCCTTTTCACAATATGTGTACCAAAATCTAATGCATTTTTTACAGATGAAAGGCTGAATGACATAGTTGGCAGTGCATACTATGTTGCTCCGGAAGTCCTACATAGGTCATATAGCACAGAAGCAGACATGTGGAGTGTTGGTGTTATCACTTATATCTTGCTGTGTGGTAGCAGACCATTCTGGGCACGAACTGAATCAGGAATTTTCCGCTCAGTGCTGAGAGCTGATCCTAATTTTGATGACACGCCATGGCCATCAATATCTCCCGAAGCTAAAGACTTTGTAAAAAGACTCCTTAATAAGGACTACAGAAAAAGAATGACTGCTGCCCAGGCACTCTGTAAGTAGTCTCAATGATGATCCTTTCGCTTTGCAATCTCCCTACATCAACTATATTCAACATTTCCCTTTTTAAGTTTCCAAAGAATGTTGGTAATTTTCTTGTGTTTTGTTTGCATATCGCAGCTCACCCCTGGTTGCGAGATGAGCACCGACCTATCCCTCTGGATATGCTAGTCTTCAAGTTGATTAAGGCATATCTACGTTCTACACCTTTCAAACGGGCAGCATTAAAGGTTTTGCTTTCTACCTTGTAGTTCATTTATGTCTGTAATATCATGGAATTTGAACTATATCTTCTTTGATACTGATTCAAATCAATGGAACTACATTTTTTTTCTTGAATATCAGATAGGGCAACTTACTTGCAGTAGCATGCATATGTCACATTTGAACTATGGCACCTTTAATTCTACCTTGTGAAAATAGCTGGCTATGTTTAATAGGCTTGATGGAGGGAAGTGGCGAGGTGAAACTATGTGTTATTGATATTATTTCTGATTGCATTTGTCTTGCTGAAACTACATTGCCCAATTTGCTGCCATATTAATCTTTTTTACCTCTTTTCATTTGACAGGCTCTGTCCAAAGCAATAACAGAAGATGAGCTTATCTACATCAGAGCACAATACAACTTGTTAGAACCAAGTACTAGAGATGGTCGAATATGTATTGAAAACTTCAGGATGGTAAGTGCTCTCATATTGCCAAGTCTCTTAACATTTATAATTTGCAATTGGTTTATCGCACTAATTTCCGAGCGTGTATTGTGATTGGTTGAAGTGTTTTCCATATGTGGGATACTGAACTCAATTCTTCCTTTCCACCCTTTCAATTATGCAGGCTCTTTTACAAAACTCTACTGACGCTATGAAAGAATCCAGAGCCCTTGATATCTTAAATGCGGTATGAAATGCCCACTCTAAAGCTCACCTTTCATTATCTTCAGTTGCACACGCATGCTATATATCATTCATCATTTGAATTTACTTGTGTATTCAATTTCAGTTGGAGCCACTTGCATATAGGAGAATGGACTTCGAGGAGTTCCGAGGGGCGACAATCAGCCCTTACCAACTTGAGGCTTTATCTCGATGGGAAGAAATCGCGAGCACCGCATTTGAGTACTTCGAGCAGGAAGGCAACCGCGTCATCACAATTGAGGAGCTAGCGCAGGTATGCAACAGAACTATTATGAAATGACACGACAAATCTTTGAGCTTGTGCATGGTACTAATCTAGTGACCTCCCTTTCCTCATACAGGAGATGAATCTTTCTTCCGCGGCGTATTCTATCGTCCGCGACTGGATTAGACCGTCAGATGGCAAGCTTAGCTTTCTAGGCTATACCAAATTTTTGCATGGATTGACTATGCGGAGCAGCAACGCGAGGCGGCACCACTGATTTTTTTTTGCCTCGGTTGCTTAGATTGCTTTCATTCATGGATGGATGGTGTTTTCTCTCTTTTTTTCGTGGCTTAGCTTCTTGTAGAGAATGCTTGTAGAGAAAAAAAGAAACGGAAAAGTGAAAGTTCACAACGGAGTTTTAGAAGAAAGGATGTGTTTTACTTTTTTCACATCTTGGTTGTTCTGATACATCAATCTTAATTCGGCTTATCAATGAGCATTGTACAGTTGGCTCATTCATGATTAAACTTGCTTCCTTGCCTTCTGTTTGTGAGAATTGCCGTTGGTCGGTTGGTGTTACTAGGTGTTTGTTTCTCCACCAAAAAAAAAAAAAATGAATGGTGCTTGCTACAGGGCTTGGACGGGGCTTGTCTGCTCCCATGTAGGCTACAGTCCACGTGTCAACTATTCATTCGCCAGCAAATTTCCACCAGGCCCCACGGTTTCTCGGGTTGAGCTCTAAGCGATCGAGAATTACGGCCGACGGAGAAACCGTGGGGCCTGCCGACGGAATAAGTCACAAATTTGAGGTTTGTTTTGTTACGATTTTCTTGCAATGGATGCCGGTTTGGGTGACGTTTGGTTCAGTATTGCAGAGGTTGCTGACGGAATAAGTTATATAAGAAATTTAGCACGGAAGACGTTGAGGCTGGTAGTTACGGCATTCTCAGCGATTTTTTTTAGAAATGCTACAAAACAGTGTAACGTTATATTGTTTTCTAACGGTACAAGTCTAAGCCATCGGATAGAAACCATCATATGATCATAATTCATCCACTGTTCTTAACTGACATGAGTCTTATCTCGATGTTCACCACTTGTTTATTTACTTCTAGTCTTTCCCCATCGCATCTTTCTCTGTACGCGTTGTCTTCCTCTTCGCTGTGAGCTCCAAGCTAGCAGCAAGGACCAGATCCGCCGTTCTCCTCCCCAATCTCATGACGTGCAGTGGGCTAGCGCTAAGGTATGGAGAATGGACACAGGTGCTCGAGAAGGTGGGGCCGTGGTCGGGGGCATGCGACGAAGTGAGGAATTGGCACGTTTGCAGACGGCGTAGTTACGGTTGCGGTCATGCCTGGAGGTTTGGCGGTCGCACGCGTGCGGAGGCGAGTTTACGACAATGACGCGTGGGCCCGGCGGTGATGCGCATGACAGGGGCATGTCGTTGCTTGAGCAAGCATTTTGCCGCTACGAGCTGAGTGCAGTAGTGAGCCTAAGCAGGTGTGGCAACAATGGTGCTGGAGCACACACAACGGCGACATGTTATCAGAGTGCAGCGGCAAGCCCAAGTAGGGCATCAGCGGAATGGTTTGGGGGCACATGGATCCGACAATGGTGCAGTGAATGATGACGAGGTGCACTAGCTATGGTCCTCGGTCGACATGGTGTGTGAAGTGCAAGAGTGTACCACAGTGGGTGTAGTTGTGGTGGCCGTGGAGGACAAGCCAGTGCAGGGTCTCTGGCATGGCGAGCAGCGCAATGGATCCAAGAAGTTGAACTATAAGTTTCATAAAGTTTTATGAGGTTTCATGACTAAATTTTATAGTACTTCATTAAATTTTATACAGTTTCAAGCGGTTCTATGCTTAAGTTAACTAAATTTTATAAGGTTTTATATCTAAGTTTTATTATATTTTATAAAATTTCAAGAGATTTCATACCTAAGTTGACTATCATATCTAAGTTGACTAACTTTTATATATTCGAAATTTTATGAAACCTTATTAAACTTGCATATATGTTTCATAAAATTTTATGAGGTTTCATGACTAAATTTCATGAACTTTCATGAGCTTTTATGACTAAGTTTCATTAAGTTTCATACAGTTTCATAACATTTTATGTCTAAGCTAAGTTTTATAAGGTTTTATGTTTAAGTTTTGTGGTGTTTCATAAAGTTTTAAGAGATTTTATACCTAAATTTACTAATTTTTATAAAGCATGTTCGAAACTCTATGAAATCTTGTGAAACCCGATGAAATTTGCCTATACTATTACAAATCTTTCTAACAATATATTGTATGCTAGCCCTCCCCAACTAAGAAATTTTATGAAACCTTGTGAAACCTGATTAAACTTGCCTATATGTTTCACAAAATTTTATGAGGTTTCATGACTAAATTTCATGAACTTTCATGAGCTTTTATGACTAAATTTCATAGTGTTTCATTAAGTTTCATACAGTTTCATAAGATTTTATGTCTAAGCTAAGTTTTATAAGGTTTTATGTTTAAGTTTTGTGGTGTTTCATAAAGTTTTAAGAGATTTTATACCTAAATTTACTAATTTTCATAAAGCATGTTCAAAAGTCTATGAAATCTTGTGAAACCCGATGAAATTTGCCTATACTATTAGAAACCTTTCTAACAATATACTGTGTGCTAGCCCTCTCCGGCTAAGAAAACTTGCCTAAGAAAACTCAAAATGTGCTCGAAATTTGCTCAAAACGTGCTCGAAATTTGAAACTAGGAACATGGAATTGAACGAAACTAGCATGAAACCTTCTTTTTGCATTGGTTGATGAAACTTGCATGAAAATGATTTAAAACACGAAGGTTGCTCGACGAGGATGCACAGAAGAAGGCAATCATTAGGAGACTGGCTCATCTAATCAGATACGATCTAAGGGCTTAGACCTATACCGTCGGATGCTGGCGGGACAGTATACCGTCCTCTAGCCGCGTCCATTTTTTTTACAGGAAGATTTGTGGGGCCAATAAAGAAATAGCAAGCTAACAGAGGGGACTGAATTTATAAAAATAAATGTTTAGTGCAAATTTAAAGTAAAAAATATCTATAGTGACATTTGTGCACAGTTCTAATTTTGGCGAAATATCTGATCGTATTGTCTGGGGAAATGCTGTGATTTGGAATGTTCTTAGCATAGGCTAATGCATGACAAATCCGATGCAGAAGAGCCAGCCGGCCGCAAACGTCGTAGTATGTTCTGCCTTTTCCGGACAGTCGTACGGTGGCACTTTTATGGTCCTCAGGACAATTAGCAAATGTTTTTCAAGTACGAAAGGTGCTCATAGAAAAAACAGACAAAGCCACGGGGATAAAAAAAAACTTTAAGAGCCGAGTGTCCTGCTTGAAATAAACAAGTAACTTAGCTCAACGTAAATTCATGAACTACCCACAAAAAACGTGTACAGGGAAACCGAAGAATCTGTATGGTTTATTGCCACACACTTTGCCACGATTAAGTTTAGACGAGTTTGATCTTTAAGTATTAACGGGGATTAAATATTATATTAAATACGGTTTTGATACGTGATTATGCTCGAATACTACCAGTTGAAGGATTGCTGTTCGAGTGCCATGGTCAGGGGATTATTATCCGACCAGTCATTACTCAGAGATCCGATTATCTAATAACTAGGCGTAGCTCCATGCAATTTCTCGTGTGGCAAAATAGAACACATGCGTCCCTAGATTCAATAACCATATGATGATTTAGCCCTATACCTTTAACAATAACTATCTTGTGGTTGTTGCCATAACCTTCTCTCATTGACAAGTAACTAATCAACAGTTATTTGTTAAATATCTCTCGCTGATAACAAACATTTGCTCCGTCAGCATGAGGAATCACCAAGGTGCATATTCCAGTAAGACAACTAACATCTTTTCGACGCTATTTAAGCCTTATGAGAGAAGATAAAAGAGGAGGATCAAGAGATAAATCGATAAACAGAGGCAATGCATAGCAAAGTAAAGGCTAATAACACTCTCTCTATAATCGCTCTACAAGAGCATATTGTAATTCCAATATAGCAATAAAGATAACCTGCTTTCTCCTTTTAAATCCCTCCGTGAGAGTTGGCTTTTTTTTCCTACGATGTGTAAGATCGACAATTTGATCATCAACAAGTATACCATTCAATTCATTGCAATTTGCAACAATTGTAGCGCACCACACTTATGTATATAATTTAACTTAAAATCCCACTTTAAATACATAACCATAGTATAAAAATAGGGCCCACTTCAATTATGTCTGGTACCGGAATAGATGAAACCATAAATCCTACAAATTCCTAAAATCAAATACAAAATCACGGCCAGTACTGGAATGGCTGGAACGGAATGCACCAGTATTGACCAGTATCAAGACTGATACAGGATGGAGGATCAGTTGTGCCGGTTTACTTATCGGTACGGAACGTTTCGACCATTCCAGCCGGAACTGGAACCGGAACGGTATTCATAGCTATGGTTTAGACCGAACAATCTACTTGATGTTGCGCTTTCGGAGACCTCATGCATTGTATAACCTTCGGAATCTTCACACAACATGACCGGGCTCGTGGGGGATGGACGAGAAAAGGAGCCCAAAAGTTCTCTTTTCCCGCCCTTTTGGAGAGGAAAGAGCCCAAAATCTAGTTTGGATTACTTGGTAGGGCCGATTCAGGAGCGGACCTACCGGGGGTAGGGGCGCCCCCCTACCGCCGGTCGCCCGCGCTCGTCGAAGCGGAGGTGGGAGCAGAGCTCGCCGGTGACGGTGTCCAGCGCGTGCGCGCAGGCGTCGGCGAGGAGGCGGCACTGGCGCGGGTTGATGCGGAGGTCGGGCTCGAACGCCATGAGCGCGCTGTTGCTGCCCATCGCTTCGCCGAGCTGCCGGAGCCGCTCCATCCCGATCGACGATCTGCCTTGCCGACACGAGCACGTATCGTAGTGTCTGCGCGTTTCTTGATTGCTTATTCCTGCTCTGTTTCTTGAGATGTCACGGCCTCAGCTTCTGCCGATGAGAGGGTTTCATCGAATCATCGTTGTGTGATGGATTTGGTATGAGATACAGACAGTAATGCAGGAAACTGATTTGGACGACGTTTGAAGATTGTACAGTTGTGTGTTTTCTCTCTCTCGCTCTGTTTCTTTCCTTCTTTCCCTCTCCTTTTGGGGATTTTTGGGTCTGAACTGAAAAGCATCCGAATCAAAAGGACAAATTTTCGTCAAAACGGTAGTACGAGTGATGAAAGAACAACGGCCAGTTGTTTCACCTGTATAGATGGATTAACTCGGAAAATAGAACACACACATGCTCGGAGAAATCGAGTTGTCTTATCCAAAAAACTACGCGAACTCATGAAACAGAGAGAGAAGAAAGACACAGAGAAAATTTTCTGCTGCACGCATCTCTACATGCCATACATTCGTACGTGCAGAAAATGTTGAGCTTTCACTATCTTTTATTCTTCAACGATGTGTGATAGTTTTATTATTTGCCAATGAGGTGTTGACTATCTTCCTCTAGCCCTTCTAAATTTTCGTTCTGAGGCCACCACCGCGGGCCGAATCATCGTAAAACTTGGTGTTGGGCCCAGTCCATATCACAGCTAGTCCGTAGCTTGCAAAACACCACATTTGCGGTGTATTTACCCCTCGAGCCCACCCGACGCGAATGGACTCTCCAATTTGGGCTTGCATTCCAGTTCTCGGCTCGAGCCCAGTTAGGCAGGCACCAAGTGTTGTTTTCTCTTTTTTTTTCAGCCATCAAATTTGAGAAAGAACATAAAAATTAATTAATTTGTTCTAAAGTGAGTCTGCATTCCATAACTCTATTCCAAGTCCGAGTCGATTGCTTACGTTAAACGATGAAAATTTGAGGGAAATTAAGGAAGGAGAAAGAGCCCGCCACACCATGAAAGCTAGCGTCAGATGCCAACTGTTCCCGTCGATTACTCCATCTAGTAGCTACCGTTGACCTGCTTTTCCCAACCCGAAGAGCACCCTCTCATTTTACTTAGGCTTCTAGCTTTTGATTTATTTTTATTTTACTATTTCTATATTTGATCTTTTTTTAGCTTTTTTGGTGGTTTTTTTTTCTGTATTAATTTGTATTTCTATGATGGACTAATATGTTTTTTATTTTTAAAATTTTTAAATTTAATTAAGCCAAATAAATTATTATCAGCTACAGTACAATTTGAACTATAAGTTAGCTTATTTCAGCCCAACCGAGTGGCTCCCTAAACTTGCGCGATCAATTGGTCATTATAATTTGACTTTTTCCATTCCACCTCACACGAGTCGACATTGCGAGTTAGGCAATCAACCACACTGTATTCATGAAGAAGAGCCTGTATATAGGCGATACAAAGCATGCAGGGTATGGCCATGCATGGGTTACAACCGAACGAAGAGAGGCCTGAGGATCCGGATCACATGGCAGTTGAGGCAGTAGTAGTCGGGGAAACCAGTGCTGTAGGAGTGCCAGAAGACCCGGGAGATAGCTGTTGTATATACCGGTGATTGAGGAGATTCTGTTGACAGCGCCCCTCAGTCGGAACTCGCAGTGCATCGGAGCTGTGCTGGTGCGGCAAGATGTTCAGACTGGATCGGAATTCAGCAAACGTGGACAGCGGCAACCCTTTGGTGAAGACATCGGCAAATTGAGAACTGGACGGGACATGTAAAACTTTGACCTCACCGAGAGAGACCTTGTCCCGGACAAAATGAAGGTCAATTTCCACATGCTTTGTGCGTTGATGTTGCACCGGATTGGAAGCTAGGTACATGGCGCTGACATTGTCGCAGTATATGATGGATGTCTTCTCTGGCGGTCGACCAAGCTCAAGAAGAAGTTGACGGAGCCAGGATGTTTCGGCCACTGCATTCGCGACGCCGCGGTACTCCGCCTCCGCACTTGATCGTGAAACAGTCGCTTGACGTTTGGAGGACCAAGCAACAAGATTGTCACCAAGGAATACACAATAGCCCGATGTGGATTTCCTAGTGTCTGGACAGCCGGCCCAAACCGCATCGGAATAGCCGGTAAGACGAGAAGCCTTGGATCGGAAGAGCTGTAAGCCATAATCAAGCGTACCCCGAATGTATCGCAAGATGCGTTTGACAAGATTCAGGTGTGGTTCGCGTGGAGCATGCATGAACAAACAGGCTTGTTGCACAGCGAATGAAATGTCTGGCCGCGTGAGTGTCAGGTATTGTAGCCCCCCTGCAAGGCTACGGTAAAATGTAGGATCAGAAACAGGTGAACCAGCGGAAGCAGAAAGCTTGGGTTTGGTATCCACAGGGGTAGTGCAAGGATTGCAGGAACTCATGTTGGCACGGTCTAGGAGATCAATAGCATATTGCTTTTGGGAAAGAAATATGCCAGATTGATTTTGGTGTGCATGAATTCCAAGGAAATGGCACAGGGGACCGAGATCGGTCATTGCAAATTCGTGTCGAAGAGAGGAAATGATTGAGGACAGAAGTGAGGAGGTGTTTGCCGTGAGGAGTATGTCATCAACATAAAGCAATAGGTAGGCTGTGGAGGATCCTTTGTGGTAAATAAACAAAGATGAATCAGATTTGGAGGGAAGAAAACCAAGGGAATGGAGGAATGTGGTGAAGCGGAGAAACCAAGTCCGTGGCGCTTGTTTTAAGCCATACAACGATTTGTTGAGAAGGCAGACAAAGGAAGGCCGCATTGTGTCAACAAAACCAAGGGGCTGCTGAGCGTAGACAGTTTCGCTAAGGTTACCATGGAGGAATGCATTTTTGACATCTAATTGGTGGACAGGCCAGGAGTTAGAAGTCGCAATGCTCAACACCACTCGAATTGTCGCCGGCTTGACCACGGGGCTGAACGTTTCATCATAATTCACGCCGGCTTGTTGAGTGAAACCGCGCACCACCCACCTCGCTTTGTAGCGTGCGAGAGTGCCATCTGGATTGTATTTGTGACGAAAGAGCCACTTCCCTGTGACAACATTCACACCTGCAGGACAAGGCACAAGACTCCAAGTGTTGTTCGTTATCAGGGCGTTATATTCATCTAACATGGCATTGTACCAATGAGGATCCTTCAAGGCAGTTTTGTAGGATGATGGGAGAGGGGAAATGGAAGTGGATGTAGTCAAATTGAACAGCTTGCGCGGCACAACAATGCCTGATTTTCCTCTAGTCTGCATATGGTGTTGGTTTATAGGTGGCTGTACAGAGGGAGGAATCAATGGTGGTGTGATCGGTACTGGTGAAGGGGAAGGGAGGTTAGAGGTAGCAGCCTGGGAGTGGGTGGAGTCCGGAGCAGATGCCATGGAATGGACCGGAGGAGGCGAGGCTGGATGAATGGTGGTGGATGGGGAGCGTAGTGGAGCAGTAGGCTGTTTGTCGGACGAGCTACAGATAACTGGGATGAAGTCCGAGACAGAGTCAGTCGGAGGTGCTGTGACAGTTGTGGAGTTGGGGGAAAGTGATGCCGAGTCGTAAGTGGAGAATGGGAAGATGGACTCATCGAATGTCACGTGACGAGAGATGATTACTTTGCGTGTGCGAAGATCAAAACAGCGGTATCCCTTGTGTTCTTGTGGGTAGCCTAGAAAGACACAGGGAGTGGACCGTGGGGCAAGTTTGTGGGGAATGGTAGCAGCAAGATTCGGAAAGCACAGACAGCCGAAGACCCGAAGGTGGTCGTAGAGAGGTGGTTGACTGAAAAGGGCTTCATAGGGTGTATGGAACTGGAGGGGTTTGGTTGGACGCCGGTTGTGGAGATAAGTAGCAGCGTGTAATGCTTCAACCCAGAAGGTAAATGGCATGTGTGCGTGAAACAAGAGGGTTCGTAAGATATCGTTGATTGAACGAATCCCACGCTCGGCTTTTCCGTTTTGGGAGGATGTATAGGGGCAAGAGAACCGAATGGTTATACCATGGGAAGACAGAAAGTGGCGAGTGATGTTGTTGTCAAATTCTTTGCCATTGTCACATTGAATGGATTGAATGGATGTGTGAAACTGGTTACAAATCAAGTGGTAAAAATTCTTGAGAACACTGAATGTGTCAGATTTCTTGCGTAGAGGAAACGTCCAGAAATAATTGGAGAAATCATCAATTATAATGAGATAATAGTTGTAGCCTGAAGGACTGACTACAGGAGACGTCCACAAATCACAGTGGATGAGCTGAAAAGGAAAATAAGTGAAGGAGCTGGAAGAAGCAAAAGGTTGTCGGACATGCTTGCCGAGCTGACAGGCCTCACAGGTAGAGAAATCATGAGACACTTTATTACATGGAAAATTGGGAGAAGACAGTAAATAAGACATGGTGTGACGCCCCGGGTGTCCAAGCCGTTGTGCCAAACGTCTGCCGAGGTGGAGGTCGCAGCTAGAAAGGTCGAACTGACGAGATTATTTCCACCGAAGAACGGGTATAGGTCGCCACGACTATTGGACCTCATGATTACTCTCTTGGTTTGAAGATCCTTCAAGGAAAAACCAAGTGGGTCAAATTCAATGGAACATGAGTTATCAGTAGTGAATTTTCGCACGGAAATGAGATTCTTTACTAGATTGGGAGTGTGGAGAATATTTTTGAGAAGAAAGGAAGAGGATGGTGTCTGTAAGGTGGAAGAGCCAGAGCCAGAGATGGGGAGGGTTGATCCATTGCCTACAATGACATGAGATGAATTTTGCGGAGATAAAGAACAATACCGAGAGATGTTACCGGAGTGTCCTGTCATGTGCGATGTCGCGCCTGTGTCAAGGAACCAGTCGTTGTCGGGTTGATGCAGAGAAGCAGTTTGAAGCGCATGGGCGAGGCCGGAGGTATCGTAGGGGGGTGCTTGAACCGGAGCCATGGCGGTGATGGGCTGCACGGGCATGAGCATTGGGTAGGCCTGCCCTGCCGGACCAGGAGGCCGAGGACCGAGGAGGCCAGGTCCAGTGGTGCCGGTCCATGGCGCGCGCCAGGAACCATAAACAGGAACCCAGTGCACAGGTCTGTCACGGCCACCGTGACGTCCGCCGCCACCACGACCGCCGCGGCCTCGGCTGCGTCCTCCTTTATGTCGGCGGTCAGTGTTGTTGTAGGAACCGCCATTGCTGTTAGAGCCGCCAGATCCGTTGTTGTTGGAACGCTCGTTGGTGCGCTCGCCGTTGCGGTCACTGCGTTCTTGGCCGACAGAGACACCCGCAGCAATCAGTGCAGCAGCAGCAGCCTCGCGAGCCACGACTTCTTGAGACTGTTCCTCAAGGAGCATGTATCCACGGGCCTGCATGAAGGTAGGGAATGGGTTCTGCATAGGTAGAATAGTTCGGAGCGAGTTAAACTTCGAACTAAGTCCACGAATGAGCTGAAGGACGAGAGCTTGCTCGGAAAGAGGCTGATCACAATCAGCCAAGGCGTCAGCCATAGTTTTCAACTTGTGGCAGTAGGCGGTGACGGAGAGGTCTCCTTGCGTGAATGCTCGGAATTCTGCTTCAAGATGAACGGCGCGGCTCATCTTATTGTCACGGAAGATGGCCTCCAGTTTGCTCCATGCGCCGTAAGCCGTGTCGTGACTGGTCATGATCATGTCGAGTAATTCCTCGGAGATGGTGGCGTAGATCCATCCGAGAACGCACAGGTCCTCCTTGACCCAATCGCGATCGTGATGGAGAGGGTCACTGCCGTCGACATGATGTTCAAGAGTGAACTTGCCGACAACAATGAGCATGAGATTGCGCCACTTGGTGTAGTTGCGTGCTTGAGCATCCAGGGTATATGGAACCAGCACTTTGATGTTGACGGCGTGCAGGGCTGTGAGATGAGAGGAGGTGGTGGAGGAGGAGGAGGGTGAGATTGCTGGGCTTGTAGTGGAGGTGGATGAGCCAGAACTGGCTTGGCTTAAAGCCTCCATGGTGGCAGACTCTGCGGCAGCATGTGTGTCGCTCATGATGAACTTCAAAGAAGAGAGCACTGGAGAGGATCAGAATCCTGGTGCTCTGATACCATGCGAGTTAGGCAATCAACCACACTGTATTCATGAAGAAGAGCCTGTATATAGGCGATACAAAGCATGCAGGGTATGGCCATGCATGGGTTACAACCGAACGAAGAGAGGCCTGAGGATCCGGATCACATGGCAGTTGAGGCCGTAGTAGTCGGGGAAACCAGTGCTGTAGAAGTGCCAGAAGACCCGGGAGATAGCTGTTGTATATACCGGTGATTGAGGAGATTCTGTTGACAGACATGTACTGGCTCTCTGACCAGACAGTGTCATAGCCAAACTAACGCTGCCCTTTGCGTTTCTGAGACGTCATCAAAATTAGATATCTGACGCACGCATGAAGAAAGATCATTTCAAAAGTTCATCGTGCTGTTTCAGACAACCAAATGGAGAATGCATGAGTTGCGCTTCAATATATATGGTGGTGATCGGTTCGGCTGAAAAGCTCATGTCTTATGATTGAAAACACTGTAGCTGGCTGAAAAAAGCACTGTAGCTGACAGAGGCTTATTTAGCATAATTAAATTTAAAAAAATTTAAAAATATAAAAAATATGTTAGCCCATTACGTATAATACAAACAAATACGGGAAAAAAAGAACCGGCAAAGAAGCTCAACAAAAAGCCAAAAGTTCAGAAAAAGATGAAACTTATGAATAGTGAAAAATAAGCCAGAAGCCGAAGCCGAGTTGATCAGGGTAATCGATTTTGATTGGATTGAATCGAGTGATCAACGCTATCATATAGCTGTTTTAAAATGGCCTAGTTGCATTCAAAATATACAGAACTTGAAAGCCAAAACAAGCACGGAACTAGACATAACAAAATACTAGAAAAGAAACCGAACAAAATAATCCATATGCTACTACGAATGGTGGAATTCCCAAGTCAAGTGTGCAACAGAAGCAACGTGGCCTGCATGCTTGAATGCTCAATCGCAAGCGCCTTTGTGGCCTCCGCAGACTTTCAGAAGCCAACCTTCCCTGGCTAGTTAGAGCCCGTTTGGTTTTGTTTTTAGTTGTACGGTATGAATAATAATAGTTTATAGAGAGACACTCGTATATGATTTTAACCGATATAAATGAAGTTGTTACAGTGTGTACCACAAGCAACTAGTAGATCCCGCCTTGAAAATATTAAAAATTAAGCTGTTTTAGCAATATTTTCTAATTTAATTCCAGTTATAATCAAGCACAATAAAACATAAATATAGCAATATCAAAATACCTTGAATATATATAGAAGCCTATTTTCTACTCCTGGTGTAATTACACCCTATATCGTATCTCACAATGTAGAGAGTATCTCGCGTAACGGAGGGTATGTACGTGTAGTATACGAGTATTTAAGACCATCTAGGTGGTATGAACAATTTTTCAAAGGTGGTATGTATATTTTTTCGATATACTAATTTTTATGTGAGTATATAAAGGTATTTACAAAATATGCTAAAAACTATGAACTCCCTTATAAGTTTTTCATGTGGTCCACATTGAAATACCTTGTAATTGGTATACGAATATAACTAAGGAAAGAAATAAGTATTTCAAGTTTGTTTGGATCGTATATTAGAGGTGTGTGTAATTACACCCAGGTGTAAAAGGTATCTCTCTCTCTCTCTAATCTCTCGAAACAGATAAACAATTCAAAACATTAACATATTGCAATATGTTGAATAGTACACAAAAATGAACATTTGAAATCTGCATAATGCACGGATTAGAAAATGGTGTTTTGCTCTCAGGTGAGGAGTTGTACAAGCTCTAAAACTTAGCCTTCTTCCACTTTTATCAATATTTCAATGATCACAGTGACAAATCCTCAAAGATTATGCTAATTTGACTAATTGAACATTACCTCAATATAGTATCAATGTCAGGAGCATGCAGAAACAACAGATTTTGGTAGAAATCCGACATAAGAGACAAATATGAGCTACTACAGAATTAACATATATTTTCAGCAAAACCTAAGAACAGCAGTACGCAATACTGAGCAGGGGACTGAGCACAAGCAATTGATAGAGCTACCAACTACACTCCGTAGAAGTAGACAACTAGCATATGAGAAATCAAACTAGCAGAATAAAATCTAGATTGTCACTGAGATACAATCAAAAGTCCACAATCTATCATGCAATAGTTCTCCCAGTGCCAGTCGATAGTCAAATATCAGAGATAATAAACAGATGAATTAGCACGACTAATTAATGCACAATAGAATTAAAGGAGTAGAGAGTAGCTCACAGTGCAGTGGCAATCCAAGCCACTGAGACGCAAAAGGGGCAAGCTCATCGCAAAGACAATGTCCCAGAAAACCAATCACCGACGTATGCCACAATATCACCAGAGAGGCTAACGGAGATACAATGCCCAACTTCACATGTCAATACTCACCAAAATGTGAAGCCAAGGTGCCATTAGATGCCGCACAAAGCCAACAGGAAGAAGGCAAGATCACATCACACTCCACACGGCCAAAGCCGAGCTGAAAACCAAAGATCACCGCGTGCAAGCACATGGTCCAAAGAATAGGTTTCCGAGCAAAGACCAAGATCACCACAACCCGACGACCACGCAAGCGCAACACCACCAAACTCTCCCAAAACCAAAATCCAAAACCAAATTCCTAAAGGAATTTCTAGATTTTAGTGGTGAGACCTTATTTCTCCACACGATTCCCAGCTCTCCCATCTCTGATTTAAAGTCAAAGAGGCTGAACTCATAGGTGAGGATTCGGCGGTGCCCGCCCAACCGAATTGCTGAAGCTTTCGCCCGAAGACAAGAGAGGAGAGGGGATGTGAGGCATCGGCCAGATCTGGATCGAGATGCTGATCAGGACACCTCCTCTAATCTTTTCTCTCTCTCTCTTACATGTGGGCCCTATGGGCAATTTTCTTTTTTCCTTTAGTTTCCTTAAACCAAAAATGACGGAAATTACCAAAATAGTCCAAAAGAAAATACATTCTGTTTGAAAGCTAGGTATTGTAAAAATGCTATTATTATAGAAAAGTAGTTTTTTAAAAACCAACATGAACAAAACCTTAATTGGATAAAAGCCATTCATCATCGTTTAATTTGAGGAGTCGTCTTCGTTCGGCGCCAACTGCACGGCGTTGACCTGCAACAATCTGCTCCTAGTTGGAACACAGGAGACCTGCTTGGCTGCTTGCAGCGATGCATCAGCGAGACCAGAATTGCTTGGCTCCACTCCATTTGTACATAGAATATTGATTATCCCGCAAGTTGCTGCAAGTGTCAACGCTCCTTGGCAAGGCAGGCACCAAGTGGCGCGCCATAAAAAAAAAGGTGCAAGTCTCGCACGCGATGCTTCCCTCCCAACTGTTCCGCAATTCCCATCAACATCTAGAGCTTGTCGCGGCGTTTGGCCCACCGTGCTTCGGGCCGCTTCGTGCCGTGTCGGTTCGGCCCAGTCATCCCGTCATGCCGTGCCGTGCCGGCCCGCCTCGTCTTCGGCCAGGCCCAAGCACGGCCCAAAGCCCACCGTGCCAGCGTTCGTGCCGTGCCAGCCCAAAATAACTATACACGACAAAAGCGATAGCGACAATGGTAGCGGTGGCCGCTATCTTCCTTTCTCTTGTATCCGTCTTATTAAAAACCTACTTAAAATTCGATTCTATTGTCTCATGCCATTTCACCTTCGAACTTGGTCATCTAGTCCAATGGAATGCATATCTTGGTGCAAATTAGACTATGACGTACGTGGACATCGCCCGACAATCTAGCATAGGCCTACCCAACTAGTCAAATAGAAAAGCTCAAGGAGAATCATGAGTACAATTTACTATAGTTAAGAAATTAATTTTAAATAGTTTCTGGCCAACCGTGCTCTTCGTGCCGTGCCGGCCCGAGCACGGCCCGATCTGCCGTGCCGTGCCGCCCACCGTGCCGGATTTTGAAGCCCAGCCCGGCCCACCGTTCGTGCCGTGCCGGCACGGCCCGCCACGTGTCGGGCCGAGCCGTGCTTGGGCCGGGCCGTGCCGGCCGTGCTTCGGGCTGGCCCAAAAAAGCCCGGCCCAAGTCCCACCTCTAAGTGATCCCCATGCCTACGTACCAGTAGGGAGGCTTGATAAGACATTAATTAGCATGTCCCAGGCCAGGAGAAGATGTTTTCACGGTAGGTGTATTATCCAGCAGGGTAATCAACATGCTAGCTAGTCTCTCGAGGTGGCAGATCTTATCCTTAAGGTGGTGATCAGTTCGGCTTAAAAGCTCGTAGTTTATAGCTGAAAACACTATAGCTAGCTGAAAAAAACACTGTAGCTGACAGAGGCTTATTTAGTATAATTAAATTTAAAAAATTTAAAAATATAAAAATTATGTTAGCCCATTACGTATAATATAAACAAATACGGGAAAAAAGAACCGGCAAAAAAGCTCAACAAAAAAACCAAAAGTTCAGAAAAAGACGAAATTTATGAATAGTAAAAAATAAGCTGGAAGCCAAAAGCTTAAGCCCAACCGATCACTGCCTACACTCCAACAATCACGGAATGAGGAAAAGACAAGGGATGCATATCAAAGCTGCACATGTTTTGTTCTTGAGCAACTCCAGCAGTAGCTCTCAAAACAGGGCCTCTACTTTTTATTTGAGGGCTCCCCCTACTTTTGAGGGCTCTGTTTTTTAGGCTGCACTCCAGCAGGAGCCCTCAAAACAGGACCCTCAAATTCATTCTTAGAGGGGATGACACATACGACCCACTCCTGGGGGTCTAGAGGGAGCTCCTACTTTTGAGGGCCGAGGGGCAAAAAACTCACTCCAGCAGGGCCCCTACTTGAGCCCTCAAAAGTAGGAGCTCCCTCCAGACCCCCCAGGAATGAGGGCTCAAGGGGGAGATTTGAGGGCCCCCTACTTTTGAGGGCTTAAGTAGGGGTCCTGCTGGAGTGAGTTTTTTACCCCTCGGCCCTCAAAAGTAGGATGAGGGCTCAAGTAGGGACCCTGCTGGAGTTGCTCTTAGAAAACCTGTATTGTGAACTTTTTTTCCTTATGGAAATACACCATGGCCATAGTTTCAGGACCAGATGTATACTGTACAATTGTACACTGGCTAGGGGATATAGGAATGTTCGGCCACTTTGGCCCCGTGCGCCACCGTATTTTCTAATGTAGCCTTCACCCGGTCAGAAAGCCGATATTGGGCCTGTTCTTTTTTGCTGCGGTTTGTGATTTTTGGGCTGTTTGTGCGAGAGGTTACAAAGTAACAAAAACTCATGTGTGGTTTTTGCAAATATAAATGAAGTTACAATTAACTAGTAGACCCTATTTTGAAAAGATAACCCATTTAAAAGCTAGTTACTGTAGAAAAACCGAAAAACAGCTTTTAGAAGCTAAAAAGAACAGGGCAATTGGTCTCTTGTGTGGCTGCGCAGCGTGTGAGACACGTTGTGCGCTCTGCAGCTGCGTGAGGCGAGGTGGCGCGCCCGACGATCACACGTATGTAGCCTTTTGAGGAGTGGCTAGGCAAGTACAAATTATGGCACTAACTATAGTAGAAGGTTCCACACACGAACATTAGAACATGCACACAATGCTAGAGGTTCCTTTCCCTACCTGGTGAATGGGCAACAGTATAATCCTCAAGAGGGGAAAAATTGATGGTGTGGTACTGTACACATATGCAATCATATGACTATGGGGCTGTTTGGTTGCTAGCCACACTTTGCCAACAAAAATTGACACACTTGCCTAAGTTGAGGTGCTCAAATTCTTTGCCACACCTTAGCAAGCCTAAGGGAATCTTGCCACACTTTTTTGAGTCATTGACGCGTGGAACCTAGTTTGCTGGAAGGGAATCTTGCCACAATTGTGGCTGCAACCAAACAGCTCCCAAAGTTGGTCAAACTTGCCTAATCTTAGGCGTGGTAAACTGTGGTTGGCAACCAAACACCCCCATAATGTTTACCTGTACTGGAGTATTAATGATGGCCTCCAACTGAATGACTTGCGTCAGAAAATTTTGTATTCGTGTTGTGCTGCTTGTATGGATATATGCTTCGACCTAGCAAATATTGCTACATACCTGCATACGTGGCGGTTCAGGCCAAAGCCGTGTGGTTGGCCACCTCGCACGGCAAGGTGGCGTGTTAGGCCACCTTGCACGGTTGTCGGACCCTGGGTTTGAACCAACCTAGAATTCTCTATAATACTTCTGCACTACTCTTTGGATCAGTAGATAGTACTCACAGATACAATACTAGATCATTTCATACACAGTACAGACCATGATATTACAATACCAGAGTGCACATGGCCCATATAGGGACAAGTGTTACAAAAGGGGCCATCGGGACAAATAAGTTTAGTATACAAATACAGTAATAGCGGAAGCAAAAGGGAGGGACTCATCACCACACAGGCAAGCGACCGGGATAACCTAGGTGCGATTTAATATTATCCAGAAGCCTGGCTAACGTTAAATGCACCTACCCATTAATTGGGTCGGCCGGACTGTGCGGAGACGCTAGAACCTAGTCTAATTACCACAATCTTCATTTCCTTCACCATCTTGGTCCTGGAAGAACTCGTATTGATCTAGGTTTGCGAACTCTGGAGAGAGGGGATAGGGAACGAGGGTGAGCACACACAACAGTGCTCCAAGAGCCAACATACAAAATGCAAATATTTATATGCAAGGGGGTGAACAAGGGTGGCATATGTTCCTTTATTTGCGTAGAGAAACAGTTGCAAATACAATAATTACATTTCCTATGACCTAGCATTTTTAATAAAACATGCTTTAAAGGATTGAATGTTGCAATATATGATTCACGGTGCTGGCACCATCCACCGGTTACATGGTTTCATCCACCTATGCTAGACTTTTAGATTGGTTAACCCATATTAACACTGGAGTACCTCGCTCCAGGAAAAATTCAAAATTGGAGTACTTCCCTCCAATCAGTTTTTCATCCCACCCACAAAAGTTTTTGAAATAAAACTAACTCGAGAGAGTTCCCATGTCCGCCCTTGACCATGGGCACGACTGCTCGAACAGTTTTACACTCTGCAGAGGTTGTACACTTTCACCACAAGAGATTTGGCGTTGGCGAGCTCCAACTGCGATGGGGGTCAGTCGACGCCGAGGAAGATGAGGCATCTAGGCTTCAATTAGCCGGCACGGTTGACTTCCTGAGGTGTTGAAGATGCTATAGTCGCAAGGAATTGGCCGGGGACCCACGGGATCGGCGGCGGCAGAAGATGGCCAGAAATGGGGAAAAGTTGATCGCCGACGAGCTGCATGAGGAGAGGATCCAATTAGACGGGCTGAAAGCTTCCCAAGAACATGAGAAGCTTGGGAAAAGAGATAGTGCCGAGCGGGGTTCGCTGGGAGATGCTGGCGACGGTGGCGTCTAAGAAGCTACCGGCGAAGGCGATCTCTTTTTAGTTTTTGGGAGTGAAGTAGGGGTAAGGTGAGTTTTTGGCGCTCGATCAGTTTTTATAGTTGCGGAGGAGCGAGAAGGGAAAAATGGCAGGCTTGGCACGACATTTGCTTCCCCCTCTCTGCAGCACACCGAGCAGGGTGGACATGGCGGCGCCAGCGCTAGCTAGGGCGGGGAGGGGATGGGCTGCCAGGCGCATTCACAGCAATTTAGAGGAGTGATGGCGCATGGAGAAGGGCGCGACACAGTGAAGGTATTTGAAAATCGGGTACTGTGGCGCGGCGGCGAAGCCACAGGGCGGCGATTTCGCACGGAGGCGCTGGTGGGTTAGGCAGGAGGTGACGGGCACTCAAGGCCGCCATTGAAGACGGAGAGGAATCCGCTCTTTGACTGACGAGTAATGGCCTGGAGGTGACAGCAAACCAGAGTGGTTTCGGCAGCTGGCCATGGCGGCGAATGGAGGAGCGACGCGCGGGTAGCTACGGCATAGGGGCGGAGGTCTGGTTCTATCGGAGGTACCCGGGGGTGCGGCGGAGCTACCACGGTGCTATGGCGCCAGTGAAAGAGAGAAAACCGGGGGGCGGCGCCGCGGTTTGTTGTCGGAGGCGGAGGGCAGGCGGAGCGAGAGTGAGACGGCTCGAGGAGGAAGATGACGAAGGCGACGGGTTGGGCCGGCCGAAGGACCAACTGGCGGGGAGGAAAGGAAAAGAAACGGCCCAGGCGGGGAAAAGAAATAGGAGAGCAGGCCGGGCCGGAGCAAAGAGAAAGAAAAGGGGAAAAGAATTTGGCCCACTCAAGGAAATGAGGTGAAAATGAATTTCTCTTGGGTTGAAAAAGGAGGGCAAAAATGGGCAAGACAAAAGGAATTTTGGCTGCAAATTTGAACTCAAAATTTTGAATTTTTTAAAACAACTCCAAAAGAACCAGCTACTTACCAAACAAAATAACAACCCAAAAATGGGATGTTACAACGGTCCTCGGACACGCCATCCCACCTCATGTGGCCACAAAGTGCGCAACGTGCCTCACGTGTTGCCCAGGTGCACAAGGGGGCTAACAGCGGCTTTCCGACTGGACGAGGGCTACATCGGAAAATATGGAGGCGCACGGGGCCAAAGTGGCCGAAATTTCAAAATATAGTAGTAGTATTTGCACAAGTACATTATGCATTGCCCGCCTCCTAGGGCGGCGAGCAAACATGCGTGCGTGCATGCGTTACCTGGGGTAGGCTCCCAACCCAAGTGGCACCGGCCGGCACGCATACGTCATTTAGGCTCCGCTCTAAACGGTTTCAGGTTTCTAGCTTTTTCTGATTTTTGGCTTATTTAAGTCAGAAGGTACTTGGAACATATCGGCTTTCTAACTTCGGCTTTCTGGTTTTTCAGTTTTTTTTTGCCCTTTCCCCTTATTCTTTTGCATTGTTCGTGACAATATAACGGTTTTTCTCACGTTTTCCTTTTTTCTCATTTTTTTTAGAAAAAATTATCAGCCATTACAATGCAAATTTAGCTAAGAGGTAGTTAGAATCTTAAGTCAAAAGCCAGTTGAAGCATGCCCTTATGCATGTTGCACCCGGTCCTGCCTCCCCACTCGAATCAGATGCCACACGTTTCCAATTTCCAAGTGAGGCGAGGACAACCACCTCTGCGGCTCTACGTAGGTCTTCAGATGGATCGAAATTGGTTCAAATCTAAATAAAATTGAGAAGGATCTGGTCTAAGTCTGACTCAAATTATGTAAGTCTAAGTCTGATCTAGACCCAAAAATAGGTATAGACTTTAGTTTGGACCATCCACCTCTATCTTCTTAATTATCTAATTAGGATCAGTTTTTATCTATCTATAGTAATTAGTATAAATATTTGAGTCCCAAGGTTTTATCTAATCCAATCCAAATCTAATCAAGTAAAAAAATCTAAATTTAATCTAATCTATTTATAATTTTAAATTAATTTAGTCCTAAAGACTAGGTAGGCTCGAGCACTTTAGCAGCCTAGCTCTACGAAGGTGCCCTGCACCCGTGCCAGGCGCACGACACGAAAGGGCTTCATATGCACATACTTCCAAGCTTTGCCCTGTGCGACGTATACCGTCCAAAGTCCAAACTTCACGTGGAAGCCACGTTTTATTCCAGTCATGTGGTATATTAGTTGCAACTGGCCAAGCTTTCGTGCATACCCGTAGTCCTTAAGGTGCTTCGAACAGGTTAGGTATACGAAGAATTTTATACAGGAGATTGGAATGCGATCTGGGCCGTCTGATTCGAAGAATTTGCATGTTACTCGGCAATTCGATTCAACTGCTGCTGAAACTGTCAACCTCTGATTTCTGACCCGGCCGGTCGGTGTACGCAGGGTCCAAGAATTGGGTAGGGTGTGACAGTGGTCTCGTTTTAAACGGTTTTAGGTTTTGATTTATTTTAGATTTTTATTTATTTAAGATAGTAGTCGTTTGGAACATATCAACTCCTAATTTACTTATTTTAGTGTTTAGCATTTTTTATTTTTTTCTCTTATTTTTTTGTATTAGTAGTTTTATATTTTTTTATTTTTCTTAAAAATTATAACAATTACTTACATTACAATTCCTACTATAAACAAAAAACACAGTCAAAAACTTAAATCATAAATCAAATAGAGCGGAGCACAAATGTAAGCGGGGTCCAGCGTCCACCGCTCCAGGCGGGCGCCGGGCCGGGCGTGGGATTGGGATCGCTTGACACCGAGGAGCTAGCCTAAAAGGCGGCGTCGGTCGGCGCGTGTCGCGCTAGCATAGGTCCTCCGCGCGCCGAACGCGGGGGGAATCGATTCTTCCGCGCCCCGCTACTCTGCACCAACCGCACTCACCTGGGACCCCCGCATCGCCAAGTGCGCGCTTCCAAGGAAAGAATTTTACGCCGATGTGCGTAGCCATCCCATCCCACCCGCCGTGAGCGCGTGAGTCCACCGCTCGTGTACATGTCAACGCTAGTTTCTTTGAGCTGACACGATGCGGTTCCGCGGTTTCGATTGATTCGTTCTAGATGGCCGTGTTTCATGTGGGGTTAACGGTAGTGGTCCAGTTGGACGTGCGCAGTGTGGCGTGGTCCAGTGCAGTGGGATCGGTGCAGTGAGTCATAGGCATGTTTTTTTTTTGGCTTTTGGATTCAGGTTTTGGTTTTTCTATATTAACTAGATTTTAAACAGCGTGTCTTTTTAAGATGGGTCTACTAAGTTAATTGTAGTATATACTGTACTGACTTTATTTATATTGGCAAAAACTGCATGTGAATTTCAATTATTCTGAAATCTTTCACACGAACAGCCAAAACCTACAAGCCACAACCAAAAGACATAAACCATAGACATAAAAGACCAGACCCTAAATCCCGACCTTTCTGTGGCACAACGGAATTAGCGTGAGGAGCATGGTTCGATGACTCATTTTTTAGAAGCAAAAAATGAAGGAAAACAGCTAGACGATGCCTATGCACACATAAAAAAAAGTATAGATACTGACTTGGCTTGGGTACTGATTTATGGAGCAATATGTATGCACCTGTAAGCGGTAAGCACTATGGTGTGATTGAACTAAATTTATACGTACCTGTAAACACTTTAGTGTAACATTTTTACTATCGTTTTTGTAGCTAATGCACACTAAATTTAACAGCCTAGAATAATCAGCCAGCGTAAGATGTATGAGCCTTTTCAAGTTTAAACGGTCAGGTCAAACTAGTCGAGCCCATGTAAAGTTAATTTTTTAGAGGGTACAACACACTTAGCTAGGGGTGGCAGTCGGGCGCGACGAGCACGGGTATTGCATACCCATGCCCGCGCCCGCGAGCAATTTTCATGCCCGCGCCCGTACCCGCCACCCGTGACGGGCAAAAACCCGCGCCCATGCCCGCCGCCCGCGGGCGCCGTATGCCCGCGGGCATGCCCGTTTGCCCGCCAACAAATATCTAGACTGACATGTCATTTTACCAGTTATTTTCTAAGTGATGTGATGCTATTTGCATAGTTGCATTTTGCATTTTACAACAGAACATAATCAAGCCTCCATGAATGCATCCAACACAAAATTGCTTAAAAAGGAAAATAATCAAGCAATAGCAAATATGAATAGCAAAGTAACACCATAATAACACAATGACTTCAAGTCTACAAGTCCATAATCAATCTGAAGCTTGTGAAGCTTGCTCCGGCTGACTGCTACTCCCTGGGGTCGACATAGTCACTGCAACTGCAAGAAAAATAAGTGAGGCTCACTGCAAGAGAGGGGAGGAGGGAGTCGGCTCACCACAGAGAGGCTCACCTTGCGGCGGCGGCGCAAGGGAGAAGGGAGGCGGCGCAAGGGAGGAGGAGGGGGCGGCGGCGCAAGGGAGGAGGAGGGGGCCGGCGACCGGCGGCGCAAGGGAGGAGGAGGAGCTGCGGATCTGGAGGAGGAGGGAGTCGGCAACCGGCGGCGCAAGGGAGGAGGAGGAGCTGCGGATCTGGAGGAGGAGGGAGTCGGCAACCGGCGGCGCAAGGGAGGAGGAGGAGCTGCGGATCTGGAGGAGGATGGAGTTGGCAACCGGCGGCGCAAGGGAGGAGGAGGAGCTGCGGATCTGGAGGAGGAGGGAGTCGGCAACCGGCGGCGCAAGGGAGGAGGAGGAGCTGCGGATCTGGAGCGGCGGCAACGGCGGCGCAAGGGAGAAGGGAGGCGGCGCAAGGGAGGAGGAGGGGGGCGGCGGCGCAAGGGAGGAGGCGGGGGTGGCGGCGCAAGGGAGGAGGCGGGGGCGGCGGCGCAAGGGAGGACTGGAGGACGAGGGAGCCGGCGGCGCAGAGAGCCAGAGAAGGAGGGCGCAACGCGCAAGGGAGGGGGAGGGCGGGACTGCGGGAGGCCGAAGGCAACAAGTTGTGCGGCGGCAGGGAATGGGAAACCCTAAAGATTTTAGCTTAATGTATATATACCAAAGACTTCCAGGGAGGTAGGGGCCCACTTGTCAGTTATGTTTGGCGGGTAAACGGGCGAAGCGGGCATGGGTAGTGACTACCCATGCCCGTACCCGTTTACCCATCGGGCAAAGGATTTGACCCATTGGTATACCCGCGGGCAAAAAAATTGGAACATACCCTACCCTAATAGGGTTTTTACCCACGGGTAAACGGGTAATCGGGCCCGACTGCCACCCCTACACTTAGCTCATACCACCTTGAGAGTTTTTACCGACAAACGAGACTTTATAAGCGTTGACATGTTTTTCTTACTAAACGTATACATATGTGTATATCCTATGCGTAATTATTCAATGAGGGGGTGATAGTTCCTGATGGTGAGCTTGACAGCCAGGAAGTACGACGACTTGCCATCGAAGCAACGCTCGGTCCTTCACGTAAAGCTTAAATTTGTATAAACTTTGTTGGGAAACTATTAGATTTGCTACCGCGTGTAAGGTGAACTGCTTCATCGAGCCAAATCTTACGCTACATACCGGTCTGACTGACCAAGGCCAAATCTAATCTAATCATGTCTACGGAGGAGACTTGTCGAGAGGACGAAGTCATGTCAGTGGCAGTGGGGCAGCGGCTCCACTAACTTTGCTCCCCTGCCACAACTCCAGCGACCAGCGCCTTCGATCTCAAGCAGTACCCTCCAAGTTCGTGACAGCTTGATGGGACTGCTTGATGAAGTTTGCTACTGTAATCTCATTCTTTTTTGTTGGTGATAGAAAGAGAGAGAAAAAAATCATAACCATACATTGTGAGACAAGATCGGAATCCAAACCAGGAAATCATCACCATACGTTGTGAGACAAGATCAGAATCCAAACCAGGACCCTCCAAAACTGATGCGAAAGAAGAGGATGCAGGCCAGGCCACACGTCTCCCCGTCCTTCACGAAAAGATCTGGAGCGTCGTAGCAAGCGTGACGCCTCCAGGCTAGCCCTGGGCGTTTGGTACTACCGAACCGATCGGTTCGGTTCCTCGGTACCCATACAAATTCGATTCCTACGAATCTCGGTACCGTTCGGTTCCTGAAAAAACTCGGTACCGAAGAAATTCGGTATCGGTTCTTTCGGTTCAGTTCCGGTATTTACCGAAATTACCGAACAGGGTACAACAGCATGTAACATCAAGTTCAATAGCCAATTTTGACATAAATGTAACATGATTTCATATAGAATAAGTGCCAAATCATACAGAGAAAAAGCCACAAATACATAATATTTCGGTAGTTCGGTATTTCGGTAAACCGAGGCACCGAACCGAATTTCCTCGGTAAATTCGGTTCCTGAGAACCTGGAACCGAACCTGGAACCGAAATTTTCGGTTTCGGTACTTTCGGTTCGGTTCTCGGTAAATTCGGGCCCGCTGAGACTCTGCTGAGCGGGCCCCACATGGAGCCCTTGGGGCCCGCAGAAAAAGACGCCAGGTGATATCGCCGTGGAAGAAACGAACGAACTCTCGCGAGGGTTACAGCGACGGCGACGGCGCGTGCAGCCATGCGTTGGGCAGGAGCTGGCGGCCGCGGCGAGATGGCTGACTCGGCCGGGAAAGTCTGGACGCCACGAAGCTACGTACGCAGCTGAGCTCAGAAACCTACGTACTCGTGTCAAGATGGAGTAATCCATAAACAAAATTAGAAGTGTAGTCCTTCCCGAGCATTCATATTCCAGCCCGACGAGATACACCATTAGGGGAAAATATGGTAATCATGTTCTACAATTCTTAGAGGCACTCACACGAAAGAGTCGTATATGCATTATAAAAGATGTTGATTATTCTAGTCCGATAAGTTACCTTGTCATTGGTTGTCTATTTTTCTTTGAGGAGATGACAACGGTTGAGTTTGGAACGGTGACGACACCAACGAAGAAAGCTTCCGGTCAACTCACAAACTTCCCTACCAACGAACCAAAAAACTTTTCTAAGCCAAAATCAACTACAAACCCAAATAGCTCAGGATCGTCAAGCCCATACAACCATACCACACATCATCATTAGGTCCACCGGAGAATCCTATGTTGAGGAATCGTCAACTACGATCAATCCGATCGATTCCTCTGCTATGCAAAACAGATCACTGTTATGCAAAACAGATCAATCGCAGAAGACAAAACTCAGAGAGATAGAGAACTTCTAGCCTTTCTTTTATTGCCTTCTTTCCTGATTCCGTATGCAAAATAGCTGATAGTACTATTTATTTATAGCCCACTACGGATCAAGACTTCAAGCCCAGACCCAGGCTTCAACACCAGAATATCCTACCCTTTCCAAACAAGAAAACTAACTCGTTTCCATGATCCGAACACCCATGCATATCCATATCTCCCTCCTGGTCAACCCCAAAACAACCTAGAGAGAGAAGGGGGGAAACACGCAGCAAAACCGACATAAACACCCCAATCCAAAGTCACAACCGCTATCATCTGAACCCAAATCGCCCACAGCCGCAACCGCCGCGGCCGGCACGCACGCACGCCTGACCTCCCTTATTCCCCAAAGAAACACGCACATAACACCGCCCCGGTCACAGCTACGAAGCCCGTCCGCGCGGCGTTCTCCACGGGTCCGGTTCGGGAGGGGACTGCAACGGGAACGCCACGGGAGAGAGCTAGAGAAGTGCACTCCACGGCTCCACGCACACCAACCGCGCGCGCGTAGGCAGCTATAAAAGCCGGCCCCTTGCCGTTCGTTTCCTCCTCCCTCGGCATCGCGTCCTCTTCGTAGAAAAAATCGCAGACAAAGTGGAGACCGTCTAGGCAAAGCCAAGCCATGTCCAACGTGCCCACCTCCCTCCGCGACTCCTCCCTCACCGTCTTCCGCCTCGCCATCTCCAGCTCCGACCCCTGGCCTTTCTCCCTCTAACCCAAACCTCGGCCTCCATCTTCTTGACAGCTTCTTGGGCAAGCAAGAACCAACCAAGCCTAGGTAGTTAGCCTTCTTCCTCGCTTCCTTTGGAGCTCTCGATTTGATTCCTGATGCATCTCAAGCAGCAGCAGCAGCAGAAGGCAGGGGGCGGCGGCGCAGCGGCGACGGGGACTATGGTGGCTCCCAAGGGGTGCGTGACGGTGCGGGTTGGGGCGGAGGGGGAGGAGCGGCGGCGGTTCGCTGTGCCGCTGGGCCACCTCAAGCACCCGCTCTTCGGCGCGCTGCTCGACGAGGCGGAGCGCGAGTACGGCTTCGAGCACCAGGGCGCCATCGCCATCCCCTGCCGCGTCGACCGCTTCGTCCACGTCGAGCACCTCATCGACCGGGACCTCCACGGCTGCGCTCACCACAGCGGACACCTCGTCGACCTCGACGGCAGCGGCGCCACCGGCCACCAACACCACCACCATCTCCTCCACCTGCCGCGGTTCGCCGGGTGCTTCCGCGCCTGATTAATCAATCAGCTGATGGTTTCGATAGATCGACGTGTTTCTTGCTGCTTTTTAGGGTTGGTTGAGTAGTTCTTGGCATCTCGCTGGTTTGTTTCGTCCTCCGTTCTCTCGTTGGTTTGTTGCGGTTGATACGATTGGTTTGTGGCGAGAGAATCGGAGGGCGATTTCGATGTTGACGACAACAAAAAATTAAGATCTCAAATGTAAAGAGTGAGAATATTGTCATATGTGTTGGATTAATTGGGATTGGCCCATTTTAATTTACCAATTAATCAAATGAAATTCCTAGACCCACTATTAGTGCTATGTGCAAAAACTGTTTAGTCCCATATAGAGAATTGAATGGGAGTTACACCACTTTAAAAGGTGGAACGAGGTAACCCCCTTGTGAAATTGAAGAGAGCCAATACGCGCGCGCTCGCTCGCCTCGCCTCGCCTCGCCACGCCACGCCGTGTTGTGCCGTGCGCGCAGGCGTGTCGGGTGCGGGCGCGTTTTTCTTTATCTATTCGAAAATCGAAACGCATGACTTGCTGGCAGTAACGGTGCAGTTACTAGTGGATTATGACTGCGGTTACTAGTGACTAATGGTGGCAGTTACTGATCTCTTTAATTTTGCTGTTACAAGAGAACAGAGCATAAGAAGGCTCTTCTCTCCATACGAAAGAACAGTTTTCTCTCCCTCTGTTTTTGTTGCTGCTCTCTGCAATCTCCGGTCCAGAACCTTGCGCGCACAAGTTTCTGGGCGAGTAGGCCTCCGGAACTTCGTCCGTTTGTGTACCTGCACGGGTAGGCGGGCGATCAAGTTTTTGGGGAGTGCATCGGCGCGACTACTCAATCTGCGACGTCTACTTCCTGGTGGTGAACCGTTTGCGCGACTGCACTGCGAACATCTTCCTGCATCAAGCTTCGTCCTGCATCACGCCTTGATCGACTACATCGAATAGGCCATCATGTCGACTGATGGTAACGGCGCCTCCGGTGTCTCCGGCACTGGCCCCGCCCGAGGGTATAAATCTAAAACTTTTCTGGTGTATTTGTTTCTGTGCGCTATGAATATGTTAATAGATGTTTCTGTTAGCTTGTTCGTTAGCGAATATGAATACATCGTTGATAGATCACTCATGCATGTTTATGTCATGTTTTATATGCTGAATTTCTGGATTAAAATATGCCGAAAATTGACTAGATTTCCAACAATCCAAAAACTTGATAGGTCTTTTTCGGTAGTTGGCTTTGCTGCGTCGCTTAAGCCGCACCCTCCGTTTGATGGTTCAAATTTTAAGAGATGGCGTGCACGCGCAATCCTGTGGTTTACTGCCATGGAATGTTTTCATGTTGCACAAGGCAAGCCCGTTGAGCCTCTGTCTGATGAGGATGAACGCAAGTTCAATGCAGCGGATAACTTGTTTAGAGGTGCACTTGTCAACATACTGGCGGACAACATTGTGGATGTGTACATGCATTTGCCTACGGGCAAAGAGATGTGGAATGCACTTGAGGCCAAGTTCGGAGTTTCTGATGCTGGCAGTGAGCTGTATGTCATGGAGCAGTTCTATGACTACAAGATGGTCGATGACCGTTCTGTAGTAGAACAAGCTCATGAGATTCAGGCGCTGGCAAAGGAGCTTGAGAACAATAAGTGCGAGTTACCGGACAAGTTTGTGGCTGGCGGTATTATCGCCAAGTTACCACCTTCTTGGTCGGATTTTGCTACCTCTCTAAAACACAAGAGGCAGGAGTTCAGTGTTACTGATCTCATTGGCTCTCTTGGTGTTGAAGAGAAGGCGAGGGCAAAAGATACTCCTGGCAAGAAAGTTGCTGCTGAGGGAGGTTCTAGTGCCAATTTGGTGCAGAAGAAGAACTCTCAGACTTCCCACAATAAGAAGAAAAATAAGCCTATTGTCAAGCCCAAGGCTACTACTGAGTTTAAGAAGAAAGGAAAAGGAAAGGGCAGCTGCTTTGTGTGCGGTGATTCTGGCCATTAGGCTAAGGATTGTCCAGACCGCAAGGATAAGCAGAAGAAGTCTGCCAACATGGTTATTAGTGATGCTGGAGGAACATCGGGGTACGGTAATTATTTACCTACAGTTCTTTCTGTTTGTCAATCACCTGAGTGGTGGGTTGACACTGGTGCTAATATTCATGTGTGTGCTGATATTTCCTTATTTTCATCTTATCAGGTCTGTCGAGGTTCCTCCTTGTTGATGGGAAACGGATCGCATGCAGCTGTTCATGGTGTTGTACGGTCGATCTGAAGTTTACTTCGGGAAAGACCGTGCAGCTGAAGAACGTGCAGCATGTCCCCTCCATAAAGAAAAATCTCGTCAGCGGATCTCTACTGTGTAGAGATGGTTTTAGGCTTGCATTTGAGTCCAATAAATGTGTCGTGTCTAAGTATGGAACATTTGTTGGTAAAGGCTATGAGAGCGGAGGCTTGTTCCGCTTTTCTTTGATGGATTCCTTTAATAAATTTGTGAACCATGTGTGTAACGATGATGATGAATCTAATGTTTGGCATTCACGACTTTGTCATGTTAATTTTGGGTGTATGACGCGCTTAGCTAATATGAGTTTAATTCCGAAATTCACTTTGGTCAAAGGTTCTAAGTGCCATGCGTGTGTTCAATCGAAACAACCTCGCAAGCCTCACAAGGCAGCAAAAGAGGCGAGGAATTTGGCACCGTTAGAACTCATTCATTCTGATTTATGCGAAATGAATGGCGTGTTGACTAAAGGTGGAAAGAAATATTTCATGACGCTTATAGATGATTGCACTAGATTTTGCTACGTGTACTTATTAAAAACAAAAGATGAAGCGTTGGATTACTTTAAGATCTATAAAGCTGAGATAGAAAACCAACTTGAGAGGAAAATCAAGCGGGTAAGGTCTGATCGTGGGGGAGAGTATTTTTCAAATGAGTTTACTTTATTCTGCGAGGAACATGGAATAATTCATGAGAGGACGCCTCCCTATTCTCCCGAATCAAACGGGGTTGCCGAAAGAAAGAATCGCACTCTAACTGATTTGGTTAACGCCATGTTAGACACTGCGGGACTTTCTATGGAATGGTGGGGTGAGGCTATATTGACCGCGTGTCATGTCCTGAATAGAGTTCCTACAAAGAATAAAGAAATAACACCATTCGAGGAATGGGAAAAGAAGAAATTGACTCTCTCATACTTGCGCACCTGGGGATGTTTGGCTAAAGTTAACGTGCCAATTGTCAAGAAGCGCAAACTTGGACCAAAAACCGTAGATTGTGTATTTCTTGGTTATGCTATGCACAGCGTGGGTTATAGGTTCTTAATTATAAAAACTGGAGTACCTGACATGCGTGTTGGTACAATCATAGAGTCCAGAGACACTACATTTTTTGAGAATGAATTTCCTATGAAATGTGATGTACCTAGCTCATCTAGTCAAGAACCTATAATTTCCCTTGATTCTTTTGTGCCGATAGAACATGTTGAGGAAACGCCTGTGGAAAATCCTGAGGAGGATAACAATGAAGTTACTCGAAAGAGTAAGAGACAGAGGATTGCAAAGTCTTTTGGTGATGATTTCATTGTATACCTCGTGGATGACACTCCAAGAACCATGGAAGAGGCATATTCTTCTCCTGACGCTGACTATTGGAAGGAAGCAGTACGGAGTGAGATGGATTCTATTATGTCTAATGGAACTTGAGAGGTCGTTGACCGTCCTTATGGGTGTAAACCTGTAGGATGTAAATGGGTTTTCAAGAAAAAGCTTAAGCCTGATGGTACAATTGAAAAGTACAAGGCATGGCTTGTGGCCAAGGGTTATACCCAGAAAGAAGGTGAGGATTTCTTTGATACTTATTCACCTGTTGCCCGGTTGACCACAATTCGAGTACTACTTGCCCTGGCTGCCTCTCATGGTCTTCTCGTTCATCAAATGGACGTTAAGACAGCTTTCCTAAATGGAGAGTTGGAGGAGGAGATTTATATGGATCAGCCAGATGGGTTTGTAGTAGAAGGTCAAGAAGAAAAGGTGTGCAAGTTGTTAAAGTCTTTGTATGGCCTAAAGCAAGCACCTAAGCAATGGCATGAGAAGTTCGACAAAACTTTGACATCTGCTGGCTTTGTTGTGAATGAAGCTGACAAATGTGTGTACTATCGCTATGGTGGGGGAGGAGTGATCTTGTGCTTGTATGTTGATGACATACTGATTTTTGAGACCAACCTCAATGTGATTGAGGAGGTCAAGGACTTTCTGTCCAAGAATTTTGAGATGAAAGATTTGGGAGTGGCTGATGTGATTCTTAACATTAAGCTACTGAGAGAAGGTGATGGTGGGGTTACACTCGTGCAATCCCACTATGTGGATAAGGTCTTGAGTCGCTTTGGTTATAGTGACTGCAAGCCTGCTCCTACTCCTTATGATCCTAGTGTGTTATTGAGGAAAAACCGAAGAATAACAAGGGATCAATTGAGATACTCCCAGATCATTGGCTCATTGATGTATTTAGCTAGTGCTACGAGGCCTGACATCTCGTTTGCTGTGAGCAAGCTAAGCCGGTTTGTTTCAAATCCGGGAGATGATCATTGGCGTGCTCTTGAGAGAGTAATGCGCTATCTAAAGGCAACCGTGAGCTATGGAATTCACTATGCTGGGTACCCAAAAGTACTGGAGGGCTACAGTGATTCAAACTGGATCTCTGATGTTGATGAGATAAAAGCCACGAGTGGATATGTGTTCACACTTGGAGGTGGTGCTGTTTCCTAGAAGTCTTGCAAGCAGACCATCTTAACGAGGTCAACAATGGAAGCAGAACTCACAGCATTAGATACCGCCACTGTTGAGGCTGAGTGGCTTCGTGAACTCCTTATGGATTTGCCGGTGGTTGAAAAACCGATACCGGCTATCCTGATGAACTGTGATAATCAGACTGTAATTATCAAGGTGAACAGTTCTAAGGACAACATGAAGTTATCTAGGCATGTTAAGAGGCGGTTGAAGTCTGTCAGAAAGCTGAAAAACTCCGGAGTGATAGCGCTGGACTATGTCCAGACAGCTAATAATCTGGCCGACCAATTTACAAAGGGTTTTTCACGTAATGTGATAGATAGTGCATCGAGTGAGATGGGCCTGAGACCCACATGAGTTATACCACAGTGGTAACCTGTTCTACGTGATCGGAGATCCTGTGAAGTAGGATGGTGAAACAAGCTGTTGGTTGACTGGGAGGAGAGACCTTTACAGGGCTCATTTCTTCAATGATGCGTTTTTCTCCTATTCTGTATGGCAGGTTGATTTTTACCTTAATGTGATCCGAGTGGCTTATTTAGAGTAGAGATGTCGGCCTACAGGACATCTTAGAAGAAACACACCTATATGAGTTCGACTGCTGGTCACAGTCTATGAGATTTGGGTGATCTCTAGATACTCATGAATAGGCATGGAGTATGACTTATACGCTCCAACCAGAGGGGATGCTTTAGGCAGCCTAGTACTAGTAAAGGAATTGAGTAAAGCTTGTTCGCACAAAACTGTCAATTCAAGGCATAGTCCATTGTTCAGTTGTGGATGAGTGTAACTCCTTTCCTAGGTGGATGTTCAACTTAACAGTCTCCATCGAAACACTGGTATATCAAACAACAGCAGAACTGAGAGCATTTCTCGTGTGCCTTGAAATTTGGTGGGGATTGTTGGATTAATTGGGATTGGCCCATTTTAATTTAGCAATTAATCAAATGAAATTCCTAGGCCCACTATTAGTGCTATGTGCAAAAACTGTTTAGTCCCATATGGAGAATTGAATGGGAGTTATACCACTTTAAAAGGTGGAACGAGGTAACCCCCTTGTGAAATTGAAGAGAGCCAATACGCGCGCGCGCTCGCTCGCTCGCCTCGCCTTGCCACGCCACGCCACGCCACGCCACGCCACGCCACGCCGAGCCGAGCCGAGCCGAGCCGTGCCGTGCCGTGCCGTGCGGGTGCGTGCGTGCGTGCGCGCAGGCGTGTCGGGTGCGGGCGCGTTTTTCTTTATCTATTCGAAAATCAAAACGCATGACTTGCTGGCAGTAACGGTGCAGTTACTAGTGGATTATGGCTGCGGTTACTTTCGAGTAATGGGTGCGGTTACTAGTGACTAATGGTGGCAGTTACTGATCTCTTCAATTTTGCTGTTACAAGAGAACAGAGCATAAGAAGGCTCTTCTCTCCATACGAAAGAACAGTTTTCTCTCCCTCTGTTTTTGTTGCTGCTCTCTGCAATCTCCGGTCCAGAAACTTGCGCGCACAAGTTTCTGGGCGAGTAGGCCTCCGGAACTTCGTCCGTTTGTGTACCTGCACGGGTAGGCGGGCGATCAAGTTTTTGGGGAGTGCATCGGCGCGACTACTCAATCTGCGACGTCTACTTCCTGGTGGTGAACCGTTCGCGCGACTGCACTGCGAACATCTTCCTGCATCAAGCTTCGTCCTGCATCACGCCTTGATCGACTACATCGAATAGGCCATCATGTCGACTGATGGTAACGGCGCCTCCGGTGTCTCCGGCACTGGCCCCGCCCGAGGGTATAAATCTAAAACTTTTCTGGTGTATTTGTTTCTGTGCGCTATGAATATGTTAATAGATGTTTCTGTTAGCTTGTTCGTTAGCGAATATGAATACATCGTTGATAGATCACTCATGCATGTTTATGTCATGTTTTATATGCTGAATTTCTGGATTAAAATATGCCGAAAATTGACTAGATTTCCAACAATATGTTTGTGGAGTACGCAATTGTTAGCTTAATTTTAGTTTTTCCCCTTATAAATATACATTATATGAATGCTCTACAAAAATGATCTCAACTTGCTTAGCTTTCGTTAATACTTTCATATGCTGTGCAAAAGAAAACCACGGTCGTTTTGGCGAGCAATCAAGGGCCTATCCATATTGGCTCATGCACTTCACTTCTCTCTTAACTTGTCTGCGCACACATCGTTCATTTTTCCCATCCTTGTTCAGTACCTGTGTGTTGCAACGAAACTTATTGAATATTTAGAGAATCGTGCTATAAAAGAGAGTTGCTCTGATTGGTTGGTAAGTAAAGAATGGTAAAAAGTTAAGAGAATAAAGCGGTTAAAAGAGAATAGACGTATAACCACCAACTCATTTTTTTATAATAGTAAAGATTTTTTTTTACCGCTCATCTTCTCCTTCACTTTTTTTAGTTACTATTTATTTTTAATCAAAAAACTTTAGCGACAACCAAAACCATCAATCCAATATAAACAAGTGCTTTCTCCTCTTAAATGTTTGATGGGAAACTATTAAAGAAACTTCGTGGGAAATAGGCTCTCGATGTCGATCGCTAATGTTTCCTTGACATGCGTGCGATTTCGTTTTTGAAGTGATTAGGGGAAACCGGAAAAGGAATTATCTTTGTATCTTGCAAATTAGCGTTTGAGACAAAATTAAGGATGGATCCGCCATTAAGTACATGTATGACAGAGATTAAGGGTTGCAATTTCTCTAGAGAGAGGGCGCTTTCTCTCCACGGGAATAGAGGCGGCGCCCGCTAAGCCAGCATGTGGGATAGGGTCATAGTCCCCCACGGGCCTCACATGGCTGGGTAAATTTTTTTTTAAATAATATGATATAGTTATTTAATATAGTAGATTATATTTTTTATATTAAACTAAAACTTAAATCTGGATGGATTTTTTTGGGTTTATAATTTAGCTTTCTATAGTAACTAGTTTTCAAATGTAGTACCTTTTAGCCAGTATTTACAAGCCGATTGTAATAGACACTATTCTAACTTTATTTATATCGGTCAGAATAGCATGCAGGTATTTCTCTCTTCGTACTATCTCTCGTGAACAGTCAAAATTCAAAATTTTAAACAAAAAACACAGCATAAAAGAATCCACCCTCTATATGTTAGAACATATATTTTAAAACTATATTTTGTAAAAAGAAGTATGTCTAAATAATTATAAATTAATAAACAAGGCCACACCATTATTTTAACGTATTGCGGTTGAAACGATTGGTTTGTTGTGGTTGAATCGGAGGGCGATTTCGATGTTGATGGCAGACGAAAAATTAAGATCTCAAGTGTAAAGAGTGAGAATATTGTCATATGTTAGTGTAGTACGCAATTGTCAGTTTACTTTTAGTTTTTTCCCCTTTATACGTCAATATATATTGATATGTCTTCAATTTTGTATGGTGTATTATCACCTATTAACATAAATCCGCATGACGTAGCTTCATTTGGTGTCATCGCTTATTTTTCCAATTCCCGTCCACGCACGTATCGTTTATTTTTCCTACCGCTCATCCTTCCCTTCACTTTTTTCAGCTACTATTTATTTTTTAACCAAAAAACTTTAGTGACAGCCAAAACCATCAGTCCAATATAAACAAGCTCTAAGTTGCTTTCTCCTCTTAAACGTTTGATGGAAACTATTAAAGAAACTTCGTGAGAAATAGGATCTCGATGTCGATCGCTAATGTTTCCTTGACATGCGTGCGTTTTCGTTTTTGAAGTGATTAGGGGAAACCGGGAAAGGAATTATCTTTGTATATTGCAAATTAACGTTTGAGACAAAATTAAAGAGGGATTCGCCGTTAAGTACATGCGTGACATCGATTAAGGGCGGTAATTTCTCTATGGAAGGACGGCGCGCTCTCTCTCTCTCTCTCCACGGGAATAGAGGCGGCGCCCGCTTAGCCAGCAAGTGGGATAGGGTCATAGACTCATAGTCCCCCACGGGCCTCACATGGCCCGGTACAAATTTAAGGGCCTGTTTGGTTTATGACCAGAAGTTGCCTAGCCACAAGTTAGGCGTGCCACAGTTTTTAGGTAACTGTTTGGTTCACTGACGTAACTGTGGCATGCCACACTTTCTTAGCACCCGGCCCCACACGTCATAGACTCAGTTTTTTGCCAAACTTTGCCACAAGTGTGGCTTCGATTTTGTTAGCCACACTTTCTGTGGCAGCCACATATTGCCTAAGCTTAGGCATGGCAAACTTAGGCACCAACCAAACAGGCCATAAATTTTTTAAATAATATGTTATAGTTTTTTAATATAGTGGATCGTATTTCTTTCTTGTATATTAGATTAAAACTTAAATTTGGATGTGTTCTTTTGAGTTTATAGTTTAGCTTTCTACAGTAACTAGTTTTCAAATATAGTGCCTTTTCAAAGTGATATCTACAAGCTGATTGTAATAAACAATATTCTAATTTTATTTATATCAGTCAAAATAGCACGCAGGTATTTCTCTCTTCATACTCTCTCGCGAACAACCAGAATTCAAAACTTTAAGTAAAAGGTCATAGCCTAAAAGAACCTACTCTCTATATGTTAGAATATATATTTTAAAGCTTTTTATATAAAAAGTATATCTAAATAATTATAAATTAATAAACAAAATCACACCATGATTTTAATGTATTGTGGTTGGTACGATTGGTTTGTTGTGGTTGAATCGGAGGGCGATTTCGATGTTGATGACAGACGAAAAATTAAGATCTCAAGTGTAAAGAGTGAGAATATTGTCATATGTTAGTGGAGTACGCAATTGTCAGCTTAATTTTAGTTTTTCCCTTTTATACGTCAATGTACATTGATATGCATGCTCTGCAAAAAAAATCTCAACTTGCTTAGCTTTCCTTAATACTGTCTTACGCTCTGCAAAAGGAAAAAGTTTTTTTGTTTCTGCGAATTGTTTAGATACACGTTTACAATCACAAACTCGTGGAATCGTGCGGTTATTAACGCTAACACGGTCGTTTTGGTGAAAAATTAAGGATCTATCTATAACCCTGTTCTTTTCAGCTTCTCAAAGCTCTTTTTCGGCCACCGGAACAAAGGGTCAGGTCCCAGGAAGGCTAACAGGACAAGAACGGGTCCCAGGTCTGGCGGGGATCGGGCACGGGGCCTCAGACCCCACCCCGTTGCCGCACCTAGCAGAGATCAGACGGCATAACTCCTATATTTTTCGTTCTCCACCTTCTACGTTAAGCACATTCCATTATACTCGGTAATATTCTGGGGTGTTTCGTATCAATTAATTAAGCTACCAAAACTACTTTTAAAAAATAGCGCAAGATATTTCCCGTGATCGCCAAAACGATCAGACTGTACACATGAACAAGATTATGATCCTAAAAACCTTGATGTCAGCAAAAAAAGAGAGAAGATTTTAGATGACTTTCAACGATCGGATAAGTATGGCTTAGGGGGTCTACTAAAAGACGACTCTGCATACGTATGTTCCTCCCACAATCCCATTCCTAACCTACCGGCCTGCAAATAAGCTCGAGCTATATGTGCACACAAGAAACCGCCTTTTGAATTAGTCCGAGCTAATTAAGCATTGCACATTTCCAGTTCGTTCGTTGAGATCATTTACTTCTGCCTGGATCTATTAACGCAAATGGTGGTAGTTGAAGGTTGGCGCATGCGGTTGGAAGGTTTCGAATCGACCAAATCATGGTGAATTGAATTAAAGTTCCCGTACTCAAAAACCTACCAGCTGTGGGGAGAAAATCCGGAATTTTGCTGCAACTATGGAATTGCTACAGTCCATGCATCCGATTTGGACAATCAATTTTGTTGCACATATTGATCACAAATGTTGCGGATGTAGTTTACATATGTTGCGCCCGAGCATACAATCGAGAAGCTTCCCATCATATGCTCTTCACGAAGAACAAGAGTGTTGTAGTTTTTATTTTGTTGTGCCGATTGATATAATTTGTTGCATGTTCTTTGTGTTTTTTCGTTGCATATATGGCTAAGAAATATTGCATATATGATTTAAAATGTTTCAACCGAGTGTACGGAGCTAGCATCCAAATCACACATCCGAACGCAAGTAAATCATTGCGACTATTTGATGATTGCCCTAGCTAGCACGCAATCCGCACATAACCGGACAAACCCTTCCCGCCGGCTTAATTAGCACCGTATAACGCTCTTATTGTTCAGCGAAAGCTCATGGTTGGAGTAACTAGATTTTGTAATTTTCTAACATTTAATGTCTCTGCCTCCTGGTTGTTGAGTCTTAAGCATCTATCTATGTATCTTATCCTGTGTGTGTCATTTTGCGAGGAATCATATTATTTTTGTCTTTTGGTTTCTATTTATGGATTTTCGCTTCTTTGAAAATAAAAAATCCATATATCAAAATGGGACGATTTTTTAAAGCGGATTCTCCAAACGGCTTCTTAAATATAAAATCGTGTATAACTTTCAAATCGACGTCTCCACCATTCATTGTTGTATAAAAAAACACAGATAAAATCATCAGTAACAACTAAAAATTATCAACCATAGTTTAAAAAAAACACCACAGTATCTATGTAAACCAACCAAAGTATCGCACCATTTCGCAATAGGTTTTTGCCAACGCCAAAGAAGATATGCGTTGCCTAGTGGGTTCCCAAAAGCATCCCAACATTCTCATAAAAGGCCAACAAATTGGCAATTTACTTTGGCTCGAGACTCGCCAAACTCCATCTACCTCTTTCCGTAGATGCCTGCTTATATATATATATATGTATGTTGGGTCAGCTACCATCAGGTCGTGACTTGCGGCACGGGCTGAGCGGCAAACTTTGCTCGTTCGGTTAGCCGTATCCATCTAGGAAGGCCCCGGGTCCTGGCATAATGACAAACATTAGCTTTTACTTTACCATAATAAACTCCATAATTAGGAAACCGTACGTGAGTAAAGTGGAGAAAGAAGATGAAAAGATGCAAGTGAGCAGCCATGCCACGCCAAAAGAAAAGGCTAAGTAGCTGTTAGTGAAATGGGTGCGCATCTGTGCGCCGAAAGCCGGGAACTGAGCAAAGTGGCTTTCTTGGTTTCTCTATTGCTAAATACCGGAAATGGCAGCATAACAAACACTGCCACTTGGGCTACAAACAGGGTGGATAATATCAGTTCAACTAACTGACCGAAGACTTATGGAGTGAATACAGAATGGATAAATAGGTATCCGGCACTATCTGTGTCCGACTCTGACTCCAAAAAAAAAATATAGGAATAGAATATAGGATGAGTGATATCCATCTGCATATATCCATATATCAAGTGATATGAAAAATTCTGTTGTGACTTCACTTAGGAATAAGATAATAGATAGGTGGATTACAATAAGTAAACAGGCGGAGAATATTTAGTGCTCTTACTTCGACATCTCAATAATTAACCTCTCCATGTTCGTTCTAATTGTACTCTACTATCCAATGTCCTATGTAGGGCTGCAAAAGAAGCGGATAATTTCTACCTGACTGACCGTCTGAAAGCTTGTGGAACGAATACGAAATGGAGAAATAGATATCCGGTACTGTCTATTCTGATTAGACCCCTAACTGCCACTGCCAATGCAAGAGTTGCTACAATTCCCTCAAGAAATCATCAAAAAAAAACTTCAAGAGCAGTAGTGGTAAAACATTTTTATTGGGCATTGTATAAGATGGGCCGAAATTCTATAAACAGGCCTAAAGTGAACACCTGTTCGTGGGCCAAATCAGGCCCAACCTAAATGTACAATTGAAAGCCACACAGAATTTGCAACTGTAATGCTCAATTCTTTTAGGTTTATGTTTATGATTTCTTTTATACAAATAAATATGACGATTCGTATCTTTGAAATGTTTTATCATAACAACTTTTTCAAAACAACTTATCAGCATTCAGCTTATTTGCATAAATACTCGTTCTAAAGAGAAAAAATCATTTGCCAGTCATAAGTTATAACCGAAAAGAAGAACATGCATAATATCTAGTTTAGTATCTATAAACTGGAACGACCAGAATTTGCCACTGTGCATGTACCATGGAGGATGAAACAATTCTTTACACGAACTGAACTGATCATTTCAAGCAAGCACTGCATAAGAAAACTCAATAAATACCTATCTCCATTGAACTCAATATAGAGTAACATTATCTGTTCGATGCTCATCATATTACAAGCTAAAAAATCTATGCTCCGCTCGATGAGTGAAACTGGGCCAGAAAGAAACCTATGCAAGGTCTGCACTTCTTCCCCTGCTACCACCTCCTGTATCACCCACCCAGCCCAATCACACCCCAAAATCCTCCCTTAACTTTTTTCATTTTGATTGGAACTACAAAGAATTAGAGAAAAGGTGAAAGAAACAAGAGACCCCCTGGTCTGGTGCTACTACACTGAGATGGCAAAACTCTGATACCATCATCACAGCTGGTAAACACGAGCCGTTTCAGACTTCAGAGAGCTAGCTGTGTTGTGTGTGTTTGTGTGCTACTGCTGCTCTGATGCGTCGGCCGTCCAGTATGTCTTGACCGCCATGAGGACCTTCTCCGGGTTGAAGGGCCCGTCCTCGTGGTCCATGATGCGGCTCTCCCACCGCATTCGTTTCGTTATTGCCTGGACCCTGGTGAGGACATCGACCGTGTCGCGGATGATCGCTGTGCCCTCAGGCCTCAGTATCCTATCCATCTCCAAGAGGATGTCGGTTATATCGCACCTGCAAAGTTCAGAAAATAAGTATTGTTAGAACCTGTCTAATGTGACAGTGCTAACAGCCTCCCACCAATACTGCCACAGTTGGATCAGGTGTCAGCAAGCGTGTGACAGTGTGAGCACTGGTAGAAATGTCACAAATGTGCTTTCGTGAATGCTTAAAAGGCTAGGGGTTAAACCAGAATCTTGTGCTACAGGCAATATGAACAGTAAATTGTACTGCAGAGGCCATAGAGTCATCAACGGGCAAGGTAGTTGATCTAGCAAGGACTAAAGGACCATGACGCCATTAGTTTTCATTCACTACCAGCCTGTGCTCCTGTTCCCTTCTTGTGGTCTATCATTTAATATGTGGTGAATATGGTGCCCTAAGCTGTACACATAACCTGTATTCGTTCTATCTGGGTTCATCTATAAAGTGATAGAAAACTCAAATCTAACTTCTCAGAATCTGAAACTACCAATATTTATTTTTGTCACGAGTAAGATGATGCACTCTATAAAGGGCTAAACTGAATTGTCAACATACTTTTTATTTTAATTAAACTTGTCAACATACTTTGAGGATGGCCCAACAAAACAAAGGCAACTAGAAGAAATTAAGAAGCAACGATGACTTGAGCACGGCTAAAAGAAGTGCTGAAGCATACAATTTCCTTACCTGTCTTGGTAGATGCTAAACAAGTTGTCAGCGTGCAAAAGGTCGTATGTTCTTGGATACGTCGAGAAAGCTTCGCACCAGTCCTGGTACGTGCCAATAAATCCTCGCTCGTAAATTGCTCCAAGGGTGTCTCGGTCTGAATTAACTGGGACGACGTTCATCACCCACACAGGGTATTTCACTAAAGAAGCAGCAAACCCGCCCAAGTTTGCGTTCATGTCCATCACATTTCTGTACCTCCCCTCTGCAATGGGTGTGGTGCGCTTGTAGTAGGCCACCCTCTTCTCCCACAACTTCTTGTCCTCCTCAAATTTCTTCCCATCTATCCCTGGAATTGTACCCCTCTTAACCCTTGGAGGGACTGTGAACGCCCTCTCTGGCCATTTCTCCACCGCTCCACCTGCGACTTCTCCCTGGTTGCTTACCTCAGGCAATGGAGTAACACAGACTTCCATCTTCTTGTACCTATAGACACGAAGGGAAAGGAAAATAATTCAGTAGCAGACAACTAGATGACTTATCAGACAATTTTGTCGGTGCAGCCGTTTCATACCAGGCAGCATCAGGATTGTCACTCTTGCAGATATGGGGTATCTTATAGGTCTTCTTGATGTTGGCGCATTCAAGGTGGTTCTTAGGCTTCTGCCAGATCGAGAGATCCTCCTTCTCGACCACTTTGTTCCAGCAAAGACTCCTTGCAACATCCTCAATCTTGTCTTGCTCTTGCTTGAGGTCTTCCTTGGTCCTCTCCCACCCCTTGTAGTACTTCTTCCAATTGATTGGAGGGCCCGAATGGATCCAGTAGCCTCCGGGCCTTAGAATTCTGTCGACTTCGGCTAGGTACAGTCCATCTAACAAGATTTTCAAAACATTCAATCAATTAATCAATTCGTTTTTACCCAAGAACACCTTGAAAGTTAGAATAAGATAAGCACCAGGCCAAATTTCAGATGTATGAAGCCCTCACCATTAGCATACCACGGAATCAGACAGCGCGAGCAATGTGCCATATCAAATGCCCTAGATGGGTAAGGCAACCGTTGCTTTCCCATCACGCCGATGATGGCAGGGACACCTCGTTCGAGAGCAAATTGCACCTGAGCTTCATGTGTGTCCCTCGGTGCAAACGACATGGCAATGATGTTCCTCTTCAGCAAGTATGCTCCCCAACTAGCAACCTTCAACAATACAAAAGCGTGAGCTGATGAGCACCATCACAACATACAAGAACCTGGAGCCAGAAGTTTCTCCTCTTACCCCGCAGCCTGTGTCGATTGCCGTCCTGATCTTCCCGTCCGACAACGAGATGAGCTTACCAATGTCATCAATGTACGCGTCTGCACCACGGGGAAACATCGTGCCGCCACCGGGGAATCGGAACTTGTTGCCCTCCACCTGGATCCAGTTCTGCACAGCCTTCTCGATGCTGAGCTCCTTGTGAGGGATATTGTCAAACCAAGCATAGTCCCGGCTCAGAGGCCACTTGAAAGGGGTCTTGTACTTCGGCGGCGCCGGGATAAGGCACCGGATCTGCTCGTCCTTGCCGGGGCAATGCCTCTCTCGGTACACCAGCATCGCCCGCTCAAACCGCCGCCCTCGCGTCCGGTCCTCGCACGGCGTGTACTCACTGAAATTGAGCGGGCACGCCGGGAACTGCTGCACCACGGCCTCGGTGTCATTCATGTTGAGCTGGTGGTGGGCGTCAAAGTCGAGTGAATTCTCGGAGGCCGACCCGAACGATGGCACGGAGACGGAGGACTGCGTGGCGGGGTCGCAGCCGACCCGGGTGATCGCCGAATTGCCCACAGGCTTCGGCAAGGTGGTGTTCTGCCATGCGCCGAGGACGTAGAATGCGATGCAGAGGGCGCTCACCACGAGAATGTAGGTGAGGCGCTGCTTCTTGGATTCTTGCAGCTGCTGGGCTTTAGGAGAAGCCGGGTACTCTTTAGCCATGGCTCCTGCAAGTTGCAAGAACAAGTGAGGTGTTAGTACAGGGATTTAACTAAATTTAGCTTGATCTCATGTAGAAATGCACCATATTTAACAACGGCTCCTGGGATTCAAGATTAGAAGGATTTAATCGGCGAATTCGGGCTACAAATCTTGTTGGGTTTCAGCTGAAAGGGAAAGGTGAATTTATATGCAAGGCTGCAAAATTGATAGATGGACGAGATGGGCTTGCACTGCAGAACAAATTGGTTTTGCTCTCCGCAGCAAACAAAATCTTAAGAACTATCAACACATGAAATTCACCATGTTTTACTGTAGCACACCGCTTACTCAATTAGTAACATCGAAACTAGCACACCGCTTACTCAATTAGTAATATCAAAACTAGCACACTGGTTACTTAGTTAGTAACATCAAAACTAGTACGAGTGAAGAAAACATAGCTAGAATTTCTGACTACAAATCGTTAGCTGTGTAATCAAAACTCCAGATCATGTCAAAGCTGCCCACGGAAGGAAGCTAACAGAGCAAATTGCTTTAATCTGATATCTGAACAAGGAACACACAGCTTAAAACTGACCATTTGTCCTAAATTTAAACTGCATTAGTTGCCCAGATCATAGAAAAGAATGTACGGATAGCATTCAAGGAAGCAGCAGGAGGAAAAAATTACCAACAAGAGCCTCAGATCATGGACAAAATTCTCAAAAAAATTATGCTCCACACAAAAGCTGAGAAAACTATACAGAAGCATAGACAAGCCTTGAACAAAATCGGTAAGATGTATGCTTCTTTCTGGAGGCAAAGAAAAGGGGCTAGGATAAAGGGCAAAGAGGCTAAACAGTAAAGATTCCAAGCAAAAGAAGTGGAAGCTACAAGATAGTGGCAACTCAGCAGCCGAGTAGAGAAATCTAAAATTTAACAAAATGGTAAGCAGAGCCCACAGATGCCACTCAGTACAAGCACTTGCACCTCCTAATGGATCCACTCACCCACACCACTGCAAGAAACAAAGAGCTAGTAGAAATGAAGCAAGGCAAGCAGCAAAGCTACTAGACCTGTCAAGAAGCCAGCTCAGGAAGAGCACACCAAGGAGCAGCAGGAGAGACCCTCCGAAACTTCAAAGGCTCAGAGCCAGAGTTGATGAGCACAACTGCCTATTTATGCAAGCTCTGAAGCAATGGTGAGTGAGGCAGCCACTGAGATGGGAGTGAAGTGGCGTGCTGCCGAACACGCTCACATGTCAGCAGCAGCTCCCAACCCATCCCCCTTTCATAAATAAAAGGAGGAGGTGTGAACGGAGGCCACGGTGACCCACAGGGGCGGAAAGATCAGAGGCCGACACGGGAATTGGGTTGGAAAACAGGGGCGCGCACCGAGAGCGAGACCTCTGCTTGTCCCTTGTTCACGTGGTAATGGTACTGGACCAATGGCTATCGAGACCCAGTGGATTTTGGTCTGTGGAATCAGTGGGGAAGAATAAGTCTCCACTCTCCGGTCCTTGCAATTAGGCCTCTTGCACGAACGTGGCGTCGCATTTTAGCGTTCCTTTGGTTTGCAAACAGATGCATGGAACATAAGCAAGCATTGTGCATTTGTGATCCAATGGTGGTGCTTAGAAGTTTCTAGCTTATTGGTTTCTGAACAATTTTTGACATTTGAGGAGTCTAGCCTTCATTTGTTGTTTAGGTCTTAGGAAACAAGAACCAATCATCCTCCAGTTTTGTGCCAAAGATAGTGCTTAGGTGCTTCGCTTTCAAGGCATAGCAGTTGAGTGTGTTTCTTCCTGAAAGGCATATTACATCTACTACATGGAAAGATCAAAGTGCTTAATTTAGTAAATCTTGTTGCGCTTTATTTTGCTTTTCTTCCCCCAATTTACTTATCAAGTTTTTTTTCTCTTTTTGGCTTTTTCTAGTAAAACTTATTTCGAGCATTAGAAATCTTGTCCGGGTCATAAAAAGATATTATGGCTACTATTGAAAGAAAAACTAACATCGTAGACAATCAATAGCACAAAACATTCATAATACTACAAATTCAAGATTGAAAACATGAATAGTTGAACACCACACAATCAATCGCCTGTTTAGGGCAGGGATAATATGACTAATTTGGAAATAGAATTTAACAATGTCAAACTATCAATAAACAGCAGCAGAAAATATAAACCATACCATAATTCCAAGATTGAAAACAAGAACACCACGAGAACCGGAGTTACCTTCACAATGTAAATCCTAGTTTTCCCCTTGTCACCTTAGCAATTTTGCTCTGCCCTCTGTGGCTGTTGCCTACTCTATCATTGATCTGGGCAGCTTTGCCCGCCCATGATGGTTGTTTGCAGTAGAAGCAGGGTAAAAACCAAAAGGCGCTCCTTTTGATCTATCCCTTTCTTTTACCTCCTCACCCCTCCTTGGTTTTTGCCAGCATGGAGTGGACAGGATTTGGTCAATGGTGAAAGGAGGCTTATGGGGAGAGATTGTCGGCCCTCCATTTGCTCCCAGCTTCTCCTTTTGTCTTGAAAAATATACCTTAGCACCACTGGTTTCATGATGCCCATGCTAGAAAGAATAGTGTCGGTGCAATAAGCAGATGCATGGACCACAGGCACAGAGGCAAGCCCTATGCCACATGTCCCACTCATTCTGGCCTGATATTTTGCAAATGATTTTGTGAGGAAAATAATGTTGCGGTAGGAACATTATTTTCGGATCCTTCGACATGGTAGAAACGCTCGCTATTTTCGGATCCAACGAAAACGAAACAAAACAATCAAATCGGAACGAAAGGCATAACGTAGATGGAATCTAAAAAGAAGGGGGGAAAAAGTGGACGCGATGGCACATTCCTCGTTTCTACGGGAACCCGCATCGAGGTTTCTTCCTGACGAGGGTTTCGCCGGCAGAATCGGCGCAAAGACTCCCTTTTCATGAAATCCACGAACCGGACTCCCTCGCGCGATCATGGAAACACGCGAAGAAGAGTGCCATTCCCACGTAATTAAAACAGCAGAGCGATCAACCATGGCTGTATGTGCTGCCACTCACCTTAGGGCGTCCTCAACTTCAGAACTCGCGGATGACGAGGAGATGATCAGCGCAGCGCGCGCAACAAGAGGAGAGATACCAGCCTACGATCTCTGAGTCTCTCTCTCTCTCTCTCTAGGCTACGCCAGGATCTCTGAGTTTGTTGCAACTTGCAAGGCGTTCGCGCAGATGGGAATCTGAATCCTGGAATCGTTTGAATTGTGGGAGGAAAATCCTTCTCCAAAAAGAAGAAGAAGAAGAAACTCGAGGCCGTGTATATGGGCTCTGTGACCAAACCCTTAGGCCCAGCACGCCGCCACGACCGAATTCGTGGCCCATTAGGCCCATCCGTTCGGTGCCTTACTACGCCTCGACCCACGAGGCCACGAAGCGAACCACCAGCGTCACAAGTTGAGAGCACGCGACGCCGAGCGGACCCCCCACGGCGATGTCGCTGCCCGCGCGGCTGCTGCACGCGCGCGGCAAGGCCACGGCGGCGCAGCACGTGGCGGCGCGGCACCTTGACCACACCTTCGAGAAGCTCGCGTCCTCCCACCTCCCGCTCGTCGCGGCGTCGCCGCTGCTCGACGCGCTCCGCGCGTCGCCCGAGCCGCTCGCGCTCCCGGACCTCGCGCGCCGCCTCCCGCTGCGCCTCCACCGCCGAGGCGCGCTCCACTTCCTCCGCCTCTTCCCGCGAGTCTTCGACCTGCGCGGCCCGCTCCCGCTCTCCCTGTCGCTCACCGCGCCCGCCTCCTCCCTGCTCGCAGTCACATCCTCCCCGGCCGCCGCCGCGCGAACCCTCCACCGCCTCCTCGCGATGTCCGCATCCCGCTCCCTCCCGCTCCGCGCCGTCTTTCGTGTCTGGCGCGAGTTCGCTCTCCCCGACGACTTCGAGGCCGCCGTGGTCGCGCAGCACCCCCACCTCTTCCGCCTCGCCCCCAACCCGTCCGAGCCCAACACCCACATTCTACAAGTCGTCGCGGGGACCGAGGAGTTCACTCCGGCGGTGGAGAAGACCCGGCCGGACAAATACTCATTCAAGCTGCAGTTCCCGCCGGGGTTCAGACTGACCAAGGAGTACCGGAAGAAGGTTAAGGAGTGGCAGCAGCTGCCGTACGTAGGGCCGTACGAGGTGGTGAGTCAGAGAGTTGGGGGGAGCAAGAGGGTGTCCAAGGCAGCGAGGAGGAGGATGGAGAAGAGGGCAGTGGGGATCGCGCACGAGTTCCTGAGCCTGACCGTGGAGAAGATGGTGGAGGTGGAGAAGTTCAGCCAGTTCCGGAAATGGTTTGGAATCGAGGTGAATGTCAGGGACGTGTTCTTGGATCACCCTGGGATATTTTACCTCTCGGCAAAGGGGAGGCGGCACACGGTGTTCCTGCGGGAGGCGTATTATCGTGGCAAGCTTGTTGAGCCGAATGATGTATCAGAGGCGAGGAGAAAGCTTGTTGAACTCATGCTCCTGCGTCGCCGTGGGCTTGGGAACGCCAATTCTAATGCCGACATGGCTTCAAGTGCCAATGCCGATGCCAAAGAAAGCAATGATGATTTACAGGAGCAAGATGTTTGATGGTTTGACATATCCGAGAGGCTGGAGCAGCAAGGAGTTGTGGATTCATGGATAATCCTGTTTAGCATAACCTGTTCAATAGGTGCTTGGCCCACCTTGAATGGTAAGGACATTGATGGTGCAGATCATGGTCTGGGAGGTTTGCTAGCTAGCCATTAACCAGATGACGGAGAAGGTTGGTTTTTTAGGGATGGTGGGCTCACTGTATTCCATGGTCAATTGGCGTACTGTGCTGGATTCAGTATAGCTCTGGCTCACTGGCTGTGGGTGCTCAAAACTAAAAAGGCATGTCTCTGAACTGCCCTGGTTGGTAGATCAGTTTGAATTATAGTAGAACTTAGTTGTCTGGTAATATATCTTTACTCTGACAAAACAATTTTGCAAAGCTTGTTTCGTGTCAGTTAAATTTGAAGGATTTTATTTCGTGAGTGATACTATTTTATCTCATTGCATGTGGTTGATGCTTGTTATTGTTACATTGAGTAGTATGACAAGCCCAAGGTAGGGGCATTAGTCGCTTGCAATATGCTAATCTAGGTCTGGAACTGTTCTCCAGTTTATCCAGATTAGTGTTTGTTTAGACACAGGAAAGGAAGTCATCGAAGTGTTGCTGGTGCAGTACTTATTTGGGGTTTGGACATCACCTCATGCTTTTCCCAGGTTATACTGAATTTTGAAAGTTCTGATTAAGTTGTTCGCCATTTATGATGTTTTTAGATGGAACCCAATTTGCATAACATGGCGTATGTGCTTATGCCACTGATAGGCTAGTGTTTCATGAGTTTGCTCTAGGTCCTCGTTCTGGCCCTTGCTAGCTTAATCTTTTGGCTATGGCCAATGGTTATTTTCAATTTTCTTCTCTTAATTGTTCTCTATTGTATGAATCTCACAGACTCATAATTATGGATGGAAGATATTGTGATAACTACTGATAAACACTCTGCAACATAGAACTGGCAGGACACTTTGGTAAGATCTGGATTTAAGCTGACAGAAGGAATGAAATCAGCATCTACCATCATTCTCCAATTTGGTGGCACAAGGTTAATGCCACATGAAGGGAGTCTATTCTGTGCAAGAAGCAAATACTGAGGAGTCTGCCCAACTGAAACTACATATAGTATATCACGGTAATTGTAGTCCTACACATTCTTTTTAGAGTTACACATTCCCTATTTCCTCTTCTAAAATCTAAACTGTATATACAGAGGCAACACAGCCGCAGGGTTATAAGGGATTATGGATATCAAGTAAAACTCTAGACTGCGGCAGTCTCCTAAAAACCTTCTCGCTCCAGCTCTCCAGCGCACCAATGCATTCATCTAGCTGCTCCAACCTCTCCAATGCCGACACCTCTGTCGCCTTCCTGGCGGGCCTGGCTTCCGATGTGACGCCCAGCCTCGCTAGCCACTTGTTTGAAGACACTTTCTGGACCATTGCTGGCACGTCCGGCGACATTGCCGCGCACCCCAAAAAGATGGCTTCCGATGCTTCCCCGGTGGCCGCGGCCGCCTCCGCCACGGTGTCGATCACCTCACTGTCCGTGGCACCTGCCGGCCTCAACGCCGCCGGTGTGCATCTGGAGGCATGTCACATCGTGGCGGCGAGGTTGCACAGCTCCTCCGTCCGCCTGTGTCAGGAAACGGAGTATTGATCCAGAGAGTTCTAGTTTTCGGAGGAATGTCAGGCAGATGATTCCGGTCTAGGCGGACCATCGAGGTGGAGCATTGGACTGTAGAGTTTCCAAATGGATTTCCATGTGAGGCTGATGATCTGGGTCGAGCCGGATCATTGAGGCGAATCATTGGCCATGTGGATTCAAACTGTAACGTTTGCACTAGGCGGATCATACGGGCCAGGCGAATGATCCGGGTGAGCCAGATAGTCCGGGTTGGGCCAGCGGATCCGGGTAATGTATGTGCAACATTCAAAAAAAAAAAATCCATTGGAACTATGAGAAAGTGAATCCAGGTATGTTGTAACTTTTCAAAAAACATGTCAAATTGCTAGTTTTTTAATGGAGAGTCTATTTAAGGAGGTTCCAGGTATTCATTCTAACATTCTTGTAACTCTAAAGCTATAGCAAACACATTGGGGAGTTCAAGGGTCATTGATGAGATTTGATTGAAGATTTGAAAGATTGAAAAAGAGTAGATAGGTCTAGTTTGTGTATCACTCTTAGTTGCTTGTCCTAGCTTAGATCAAGTGACCGTACTCTTGGAGATCGGCGTTTCCTAGACGGTTTGGAGGCATTGGCTTGTTGACCTTCTTTGGAGAAGTTTGTGGGAGGCACTAGGAGGTTTGAAGTCCACTTATTCGGAGTGAAGAAGGACTATCACGAGTGGATGGCTTGATTCCTTGTTGCGGTATCAAGTCCGAGCGATACTCTTGTAAGAGTGCTCTAACAATGAGTAGGAGAGATCGTCAAATCTCCGAGACCTCAATAAAAAAGCTGGTTGTGTTTCTTTTTTTTTTTACATTTCCGTATTTACTCTGTTGTATTTGATTTCCTAGCTTACTAGACTTATGTAGGGTTGAAACTAGATTGCTAAACTTCACTAACCCTAGGCACTTAGGTTAGACTAGAAAATATTAGGTATTTAATTTAGCCTTTGTTAAAAAGAATCACAATTCACCCGTCTTCTCTCCTTTTGAGCATCCATTCCACTTCAGAGGTCTATGCCGGTCGGCGGCGAGGTATCCGCCGAGGTATGTATACAGTTGTATATCAAATATGGTGGGGTATTTATTCATATTGCTAAATACAAGTATGGATCTTAAGCATCGTGGATGGTGGATATTGTCGGGGCATGCCCCTACGGACAGAAAACCACTTTACAGGAAAGAAACTGTTGCCACTTTCGAGTTGGTGCTGTTAGGAAACCTGGACTCTATCCAGAGTCCTGATCTAATTGGGCACCCCACCGTAGACTATAAATAGGAACCTAGACCCTCCTCATTATGTACCCCCGATGCAATCTAAAGCAATAAAGAAAGACCAGGAGTTCTCTCTACCTCTCTGTGTTCAATTTATTATTCTGTGATTCTGTGATTGATTCGTTCTTGTTCTAAGCAGAGGAATCGCTCGGACTGGTCTCCAGCGTCGGTTCCTCAACACGTTATCAGCACGACTTCGCTCCGGTGAACGAGGTAATCATCGAAGCACAAATTGATTTTCTAGATCGCTTTTGAATTCGCATTTTCTTTCGCGTTCTAGATTGAAATTCTACGGTGCAAATCCGCCCCAATCTACCGCGAGCAGACTTGAAGTCGCCGGCACAATGCCGATCGGTAGATTGTGAAACGGGGTAGATGTTGATTGCGCTGTAGAACGATGCAAATCCGCCCTAAATCTACCGCGAGCAGATCTGAAATCGCCGGCACAATGTCGATCGGTAGATTACGAAAACGGGGTAGATGTTGATTGCATCTAGATTGGAAATCGAAAAATACCTGCATGAATTCTGTTTATTTTTGCATGATTTGATCCTGCATGATCACTGTTCGGAATTTATGCATTATGTTACTGTTTATTTTCTGCACAGCATTGTAGATTGAAAAAAGGGGGGGCAACTCGGCTTGACATGCACGGCCGGCCGTCGCACCACGCACGGCCGGCCGTCGCACCACGCACGGCCGGCCGTCGCACCGCATTCCCATCGCCGGCACTGCCGCCGGCCGTTGCAGCCCCCGCATGGGCTCCGCCCGAGCCCGAACGCCGCCCCCGCACGGGCTCTGTTTCGGGTCGCCACGCACGGATGCCGCCGGCCCCGAACCGCCTCCTCGGCTTCCTCGCCGCCCCGCATGGCGCGCCGAACCGCCGCCTCGGCTTCCCCACCGCGACCGCATGCGCGCCGGCCCCGCTGACGCCTCGGCTTCCCCGCGCCGCCGCCCGCTCACACTGGCCCCGCTGGCCGCCCCGCACGGCCCGCAGCCTTGCCGCTCGGATACCCCGCCACCGCTTCCCCAGTCTCCGGCTAACAGCCGCCGCAACCGGCCTTGAGAGGCATGCTCGCAAGGCACCGCGGCCCGCAGACCGCTCAGCCGCCTGCATGTGCCGTGCGCCGCCGCATGCCCGGCCGGCCCCGCCGTCCGGTCGCCGCGCCCGCCTCGCGCTCGAGTTGCCACCGGTGGGAGCATCTCCGCCGCCCTCGGGCCACCCGGCCTCTAGCCGCCCTCGCTGACCCACGTGCGCCTCCCGTTCCTTTTGCGTCGCCGCCGCCCGAGTGGAGGCAGGGGAAACCCTAGCGCCTCCTTCCCTCTTGTTGAATGGATCGGGCAGGCCAAATGGGCCATATGGGCCGCGCGGGGGGGATGGGGGGAGGGGGAGAGGAGATGGGCCGCAGGTGGGATAAGAGGAGAATGGGCCGGCCGCGCCGGACTTTTCCGAAAAAGGCCCGGCATTATTAGAAATTACCAATGAGCCCTTGTGTTTTACTTTTGAGTCCCGAATTTTGCATATAAGGCTTCGTAATTCCGAAAATTACGTATAAGCCCTTAAATTTACCAGTGGGTTCAGAATTTTGCAGAAAACCCCTCGGTAAATCAGAAAATTGCGCGAATTTTTCTCTGAACTGAAAGTTTGCGTAAAAACCCCCTGGAATTGCAAAATTTGCTGAAATTTCATATTTTAGCATAAAAGGGCATCGGGAATCTGAATTTTGCATTATTTTTAGCATTTGAAGCTTATTTATTTCTGCCATTATTACTTTCTGTAATTTTCTGTTTTTATTTACTGTTTTTGGTTAATTATAATTGTTTAAATTGCTTTTAATCACTGAAATTAGCAGTAAAATTATAGAAAATGCACAGAAAATTATGAAACATTGCGAGAACCTTTTGTACCATTTATTTACCCGTAGTGAATTATTCCGTGCATGTCTACCAGCAGTAGACTTATACACATTTAGATGACTAGCATCACGAATTGGGAGTTCGAGGAGCTGGCCCCGTATGGCCAAAACTATCTGACATAGGCATCCGATGTCGAGATTGTGCTTGGAGCCAGGAAGCTCCGTGCTGCTATTGGGATTGGCGGACTAAATGACGCTCAACCCAAATCTGAGGAGAATGATCAGGCACTTCATTTTCTCAGGCACCACCTCTGCCTCACTCTCAAGAATGAGTATATGGTGGAGAAAAGCGCGCTAGCACTCTGGACTGCATTCAAGAAGCAGGTTTGAGAGGCTAAAGTACACCATTCTTCCTCAAGCAAAGTAGGAGTGGATCAGACTGAGGTTTGCCGACTTTAAGACGGTCGGGGAATACAATTCTGCCTTGCACAGGATTTGTATCCCAATACAGAAAATTGAGAAAAACCTTCCACCCAAATGAAGTACAATCCGCACGCAATTATCGTTAAGACGGCTATGAGGAATATACCGAATTGATAGATATGATGCAAGTTGCGGAGGCTCAGGACGAAGTTCTCCGCAAGAACTAAGTCACTCAGCCATCTGGGAGCTCCACTGGCCGTGAAGCCAACGTTGGGAGCAACAAGATGCGAAAGCCCTTGATAGAGAAAAGAGGCAGGAAGGGTAAGACCGCAGCCTAGAAAGGCGAATCAGATGCTCCACGAGAGAATAAGGCTAACAAGCCAAAACGGGATAGCAAAGGGCACATGAAGCCCACTCTGCATCGGTTGAGGGGGACCATTACGACAGCAGCACCTCTCTCGACCTAGAAGCAACCACTGTCATAATTTCTCTTGAAGAGAATGTCACCCCAAGAAAATAACAGAAGAAGTCCAGTGCACTGAATGCATTTCGACTTCAATTGTCATTTATTTTGTGTGGAAGAATATGTTAGAATTTGCATGGATGGTACTTAAGAATTGTTATTTTCTCGTGATGGTTGGATGATATTTGATGAATTCATTCATTTATTCAGTTTATGATGGCATGATATGTTCTGATATTGGTGTATTTTATCTATGTGTTGATTGTCTTCTCATGCATATTAATAAAATATCATATATTAGAACGCTTGTAGCGCCCTATGAAGAAAGTGTGCTTAGCTAGCAGCGGCACAACGCATACCATCTTAAGAGAGATTATGTATTTTCAGTCGATTTGTAAGAGCACTGGCAGCCTTACGACAATCGCCTGAAGCGATGGATGTATAATTGGTTCAGGAAGAGCCATAATGGGCACAACTTTGGTTATTGAAGAAGCCTTATTGTACCCAGAATCGACTAGAACTCTCCTAAGCTTCAAGAATATCCGCGCAAATGGTTTCCACGTTGAAACTGAAGAAGAGTACGGTAAGAAATACCTGCTCATTATGAAGCGCGAAGAGAATGGCAAAAGAATATTAGAAAAACTTCCTTCACTGGGTTATATTATACCAACATTAAAGTGCCTGCAGCGTACACTGTTCTGAAAACAGTGTTTAGAAGCTCTTAACTCTTCTGTCTCTGGCATGACAGATTAGGCCACCCAGGTCTTAGGATGATGAGAAACATAATAAATAACTCGCATGGGCATAATATTAATGTGAAGAATTTCCCGAATCAAGAAGATTTTGTGTGCCCTGTATGTGCCACCGGGAAACTAATAACTAGACCCTCCACTCTGAAAGTGAAGGATGAAGTCCCTGCATTCCTGGAACGCATCCAGGGAGACATTTGCGGTCCCATTCAGCCCGTCTCAGGGCCGTTTAAGTATTTCATAGTGCTTATTGACGCTTCTTCGAAGTGGTCATATGTGGGTTTGTTGTCCACAAGAAACCACGCCTTTGCAAAATTGATCTCGCAGATCATTCGCATCAGAAATGTGTTTCCAGATCATCATATCAAGTCCATTCGAATGGACAACGCCGGAGAATTTACTTCAAAGGCATTTGATGATTATTGCATGGCGATGGGAATTGCAGTTGAGCACTCGGTACCGCATGTCCATACTCAGAATGGTTTGGCAGAGGCTTTAATTAAAAGAATTAAATTTATTGCCTGACCTTTTGAAGAATTGTAATTTGCCAGCCACATGTTGGGACACGCAGTCCTACATGCAATGAATCTCATCAACCTTAGACCTTCGGCCTACAACATCCATTCACCTATGCAACTAGCGCAAGGGTCACCACCGAAAGTTTCTCATCTTAGGAGGTTTGGATGTAAAGTTTATGTACCGATACCACCTCCGCAGCGAACTGCAATGGGCCCACTCCGCAAGACTGGGATATACGTTGGTTATGAGACTGCATCCATAATCAGGTATTTGGAACCCATGACGGGAGATTTGCATACTGCCCGCTTCGCTGATTGCATTTTTGATGAGGATAATTTCCCATCATTAGGGGGAGGAAATCAACCCCTTGATGAAAAATATCGGGAAATTACGTGGCAAACCATGGGAATCTATGCAGATAACCCGCGCACTGGTGAAACAATAGAAGTTCAGAAGACAATTGATTTGCAAGCATTAGCAAATCAGCTGCCTGATCACTTTAGTGATTTGAAGAGCGTGACTACGTCTCATGTGCCTGCACGCACTGCACCGGAGAGGGTTGAAATACCAAAGAAAGCAGAAGGTATCCCTAATCTCGTCCAGAGGCCTCAGAAAAATAAAAAAGAGGACGAGAACTCCGGTTCCTCGAATCCTTAGTAACCGGGGATGCCTGGTGAAAAAGGATAAGAAGGATTTATCACAGCCGATCATTGAAGTTCCCCTAGAATGAGAAGGGGAGCCAGTTGAGACCTGGCACAAGTATGACACCTTCCGAAAAGGGCATACCGGATCTGAATATCCCCATCGGTATGGATGTGTGCGCACACATCGGAGCCGAAAAACTAAAGGGACTTGCCACCGCAATTGAAAGAAGCGATGCGCAAGGTGAAGCTCCAGAAGAAGCAACTCATGAAGAAATAGCTATAAATTATGTGCACACGGGAGAGTCCCTGAATAGGACAACAGCTAATATCGATATCTACTTCGCAAAGAAAATTGCCACCATCATCGATCTTGATCCCGAGCCTGCATCGCTCGCTGAATGTAAGAAAAGATCAGATTGGGAAGATTGGAAAAAGGCAATAGCAACTGAATTGCTATCTCTGAATAAAAGAGAGGTGTTTGGGCCCGTATGCCGCACACCTCCCCACATACACCCCGTTGGGCACAAGTGGGTATTTGTTCGAAAGAGAAATGAAAGAAATGAAGTAGTGAGATACAAAGCAAGGCTGGTAGCCCAAGGTTTCACTCAACGTCCTGGAGTTGATTATGAAGAAACCTACTCCCCAGTCATGAGTGGAATTACCTTTAGATACTTGATCTCAATGGCAGTGAACTTGAATTTAGAAATGAAATTGATGGATGTTGTGACTGCATACCTTTACGGTAACTTGGATTCGGAGATTTACATGAAAGTCTCTGAAGGAATTCCTCTCCCGAACCAAGACAGAGCAAATAGAAATCTGTACAGTGTGAAACTCAGAAAGTCACTGTATGGACTGAAACAATCTGGAAGAATGTGGTATAATCGCTTGAGCGACTTTCTCTGCAAGAAAGGCTACACGAACAATGAAGACTGTCCTTGTGTATTTATACGGCGATCCCAGAATGGATTCTGTATAATCTCTGTGTATGTAGATGATCTGAATATCATCGGGACAGCCGAAGACATAAAAGAAGCAAGCTCCTACTTGGAGTCAGAATTTGAAATGAAAGATTTGGGCAAGACCAAGTTTTGCTTAGGCCTGCAGCTTGAGCATGTCCCTGAAGGAGTCTTGGTACATCAGTTGACCTACACCCAGAAGGTGCTCGAAAGGTTTGGCTTTGAGAAGGCATTTCCCTCGAAAGTACCGATGATCGGTAGGTCTTTACAGCAAGAAAAAGATCCTTTCCGACCAAGGGAAGAGGGGGAGGAAGTCCTGGGACCGGAATTCCCATACTTGAGTGCAGTGGGAGCACTCATGTATTTAGCAAACTGCACTAGACCGGACATTGCATTTGCCGTGAACCTGTTAGCAAGGTACAGTGCAGAGTCCACCAAAAGGCATTGGCAGAGCATAAAGGACATTTTCCGATACCTCCAAGGTAGCAAGGACCTCGGATTGTTTTACAGAAAGAATCAAGATCTGAACTTGATTGGCTATGCAGATGCTGGGTATCTGTCAGACCCGCATACCGCTAAGTCACAAACAGGCTATGTATTCCTGTGTGGTGGAACTGCAATTTCATGGAAATCGTCTAAGCAAAGCCTGGTAGCTACTTCGACGAACCACTCAGAAATTATAGCACTGTATGAAGCCGCACGAGAGTGCGCTTGGCTCCGCCGAATGATTCACCACATCCAGCAGTCATGTGGGATGAGTATTGTGCAAACCCCCACAATTATCTATGAAGATAATGCCGCTTGCGTTGCACAAGTGCAAACGGGCTATGTGAAGAGTCATCTCACAAAGCATATCAACCCCAAGTTCTTCTATGCACATGAATTGCAAACGATGGACGAGATTAAAGTACTGCATACTAAGTCATGTGAAAATCTCGCAGATTTATTCACTAAGTCACTCCCCGCATCTAGCTTTGAAAGGTGCGTGCGTGGAATTGGAATGATGAGACTTAGAGAAGTGCAGAATTCAGGGGGAGAATTCTCACAAGCCCGCTAATAAATCTTGATCATGAAGATTAAGTACCCAAAAATAAAGTCTTGCAGACTAAATGAATTTGGGTGAATTGTACTCTTTTTCCCTTGACGAGTTTTCCATGAAGTTTCTCGACCAAGGTTTTTAACGAGGCAATTCATGCATCGCAGCATCACATGTATCATGTACTCTTTCTCCAAATTTTTCCCACTGGGTTTTTATGGAGTTTTGATGAGGCATGAGCATGTTGGGTGAGTGCCCAAGGGGGAGTGTTAGGAAACCTGGACTCTATCCAGAGTCCTGATCTAATTGGGCACCCCACCGTAGACTATAAATAGGGACCTAGACCCCCCTCATTATGTACCCCCGATGCAATCTAAAGCAATAAAGAAAGACCAGGAGTTCTCTCTACCTCTCTGTGTTCAATTTATTATTCTGTAATTCTGTGATTGATTCGTTCTTGTTCTAAGCAGAGGAATCGCTCGGACTGATCTCCAGCGTCGGTTCCTCAACAGGTGCGACTGTTTCCTGCATTCCGGCATGCGGGCAAAACTGCTTCTCAATTAAGAAGTTGGTGCATTGACAAGATTGGTACGATGGTAACAAGTGTGAGTGAGCTGTGGACGTCACGTCGTCACACGAGTCGAATCAGCGGTTGTAGCAGCGCTCATCGCCTCTGTTTTGTCGGATCACGCGGCCGAAACCGGAGAGGAAACATGGTCTGTGTTGGGGACGACGTGCCCAACCACCAAAAGCAGGATTCCTTACGCTAAGCCAATCATCTTCGCAGATTTAAAATACTCGTAAACGAACCCAATAACGGAATAACCCAATAGCAAAAAAAAACCTGGACCTCATCGTTCGTCACATCACTTTTGTTTTGATGAATCTGCTAGCTGATAGTACTTCACGGTGAGCTTGGAAGGGCGATGATTCTGTGCGAGACAACGCGCGTGTACCACAGTAAAACTCTACAGATTCTCCATTTCTTCCTCTAGTCTCCTGACTCGAATTACAAGGGATTGTGGATGTTGAGGAGCGAAACTCTAGTCTGCAGCAGCCTCCTAAACACCTTCTCGCACCCGCTCTCCAGCCCGCCAATGCATTCCTCCGGCCTCACCAACGCCGCCACCGCCGTCTCTGGTGCCGCCGTCTTGGCCGCCGGCACGACGCCCAGCCTCGCCAGCCACTTATGTGAAGACACTGCGTGGACCGTTGCCGACGCGTCCAGTGACATTGCCGCACACCCCAAGAAGATGGCCTGCGACGCCGCCGCGGTGGCCGCTGCCGCCTCCGCCACCATGTCGGTCACCTCGCTGTCCGTGGCGTCCGCCTGCCTCGGTGCCACCATCGCGTACCTCGAGGCGTGTCGCATTGCGGCGGCGAGGTGGCAGAGCTCCTTCTCAGTCCGCCTGCGGGCGCGGAGCGACGCGGCGACCGTCGCGCCGTCCCCGCGCCGGACGCCGGCCTGCAGCTCCGCCACGCTCTGTTTGAGCGCGACTAGCGCCGACCCGAACGTGCCGTAGACGTCGGCGAGCACGAGGAAGCCGTCGAGGAACTGTTCGCAGGCGGCCGCGTCGTGGAGGGCCACCGCAGCCTGCGGCAGCTCAAGAAGCTCCCCGAGCACGGCCAGGACGGCCCTGACAAGCGCAAGCCCGGATTCGGGCCCGTCTACCGTGCCGGAGCCCGAGTTTGACGCCGACCATGACCTGAGCGCGCGGACGCCGCCGTCGAGGTGCGCGAGGACGGGGTGGGAGTGGTGGCACGGCTGGCTCGCCGACCGGGCGTGCGCCGCCTTCCTCGTCCCCACGGGGCTGAGCGGCAAGTGCATCGATCCTCCTGTCCTGTAACGAGTCACAAGTGCTACTAGCGCTTGCTTCTATGCGTTGGCTTGTTGGTTTGTTGATGTGTTGGTGTCTTGGTGAGTGGAACCGAGCGGCAACGACGTGAGTTTATATGGGCACGGCCGGAGCCGAGGCGGTGGTTGCGACGAGTTGCAGCAAAGAAATCCTCGGCTTCACAGCGTGGGTGTGTTGCAGTTGGCACGGCGCTGGCCTGGCCGCGCTGCTGGTTCTCTATTGCGGCGTGGCCGCGTGGGTCCTGGGGTCTCTGGTTTTTATGGAGATCGTGCGGCCAAACTGGGTTTCCAAAACCAGAAACCTGTTTGGGGTCGATTCTACATGCTCAACCACTAGTGATGCACGAAAGCAGGATTCCTCGAGCTAAGCGAATCACCTTCGAGAATAAACTTACTCCATCCATTAAAAAAAGGGCTACTACATTACGCTGTATACCGTTTGGATCGATCCAAATGGTATAGTATCTAACCAGTGTTGCTCCTTCTCCGTCTTCTTCGCTGCCGCTTCCCTCTCCTTTCTCTCTCTTCTCATCGTCACCCGCCTCGCCTTCTTCTCTAGCGCCGGCCCAGCTCCGCGCTCCTTCTTTGTCTCTCCCGCCCCCCTCCACCACCACCCGCGGCTGGCGGTACCATTGCCGCCTCGCCGTGCAGTCCACCAACCCCCCCCCCCCCCCCCCGCCGCATTGCCCCGTCCAACCTAACTGCCATATCCACCGCTACCACCGTTTTCCTACCCCGCCCATCGCCTCCGCCGCCACCCACCACCAGGGCGCCACTTCCCATTGACCTACTTCTATGTCCGAGTGGAAGAGTGAACCGTGGCTGGGGAGTCAGATCCGGCAGTGGAGGAGAGAGAGGGGGGATGACGGCGGCGAGGAGGGAGGGAGCAACGGAGGGGAGCGAGAGGGAGCACGAGAGGGAGGGTGCGGCGGCATGAGAGAGAGGGATGGTATACTGTTCTTACAGTATACCGTTCGGTAGTTTTTCTCTTAAAAAATAGTCATTTGCAGTTACGTCCAGTTAAACGTTACAAACTTTGGTTATCAATATCTTTTTAAATATATAGATTGGACATATGAAAATAATATGTTCGTTTTGAAAAGTAGTTTTATGTTACTATAATTTTTATTATATTTTATCTATATATTATAATATAATGAGTTATTAAAATTGTATTTTAGAGAATGTTTATTAAAGTTGCATTTTAGAGTGTGTTTCTGCCGTTGCCAGAGTCTCGCAGGCGTCCAGAAAGCGATTTGCTCGGTGAGTCCGGACTGTCCGGTCGCTTCGCATCCATCATTCGGTACGAGTAAACCGCCCTGAAGCCTGTGAAGGACAGATGGATACAGTGTGGAGGCGCCGAGTAACCACACCGTCTCCTCGCCTGGCCGCTGCCGGCCACATCTGGTAAGGCGAAATCACCAGCCGCCGCCCTGTCTCCAACGCGCCGCGACGAACGTCTTGTACGGAGGCCGAGCGGCGCCGCGTGGAGCGGTTGGTCAGCAGGCGGAGAAAATCACGCCAGGACGCGCCGTTCGGCGGCCGGACGAGCATTAGCCATCAAGCTATCAACTGCGTGCGTGCAGATGTTTATCCGAGGATGCCAAGTTACCACGCGCATTGTGAACACAAGCAGAAGCAGAACTCAGCAAGCCAAGTGCCAAGCCGCTCAGAGAAGCATACAAGGCAGAATTGCTCGGGCCGAAGCAGTCTGCTATGGCGAAGGCATCAAAGTTGAATCAGCAATGAAGTTGAAAAGAAACCAATCAATTCATCAAATCAAGCTACACCATAATGGAGTACGTTCTTGACTCCACAATCTTACGAGATGAATATATGACATACATGTAACATCTTAGGATCTAAACTAATTTAGACTTAACCTTATTTTAGATAAGCTACGCACATGTAATATCCTGCTTGCACTTTCTCCTTACTTCACGCAAAACGGTTAACCAAATGTTGCTATCATTGGAAGCCCTACACTTATATGTTGATGCTTATCCATCTAAATTAGTAAGATGGTACTAAACTCAACACTTATTCACACATACTTATGGCACACATACTTATGGCACACTTAGATCTGTTCATGTACCTGGTTTACATGTCTAGATCTTTTATGCCTGTGATGGTTCTGTTATTGTGCGTGCATGATGTCATGATTAATTTATGGAATAAATTAAACCTACATGTGCTTATATTTTCAACATTATCTACCATAAGCTTAGCCAACTGCAGTCTATCTTGTTCTTAGGCTTAAACCATTGTCTTATTTATAAGCCCGGTGTGATTTGGACAATACAATTGATAAAAAAATTGAAATACATGTGTATACACTTTAAAGAGTCATGCTTAGCAATAATGAACGAGCCTACTCGAGCTTTTCGAGCTCGAGCTCGATAAGCTTGCGAGCTTCAGCTCAAGCTTGAGCTTGGCTCGTTTATAATTCGAGCCGAACTCGAGTCAAGTCTAAGACGAACCGAACCCAAGTAGCTCACGAGTCTCGAGCTTTTTTTACAGCCCTACTCCTCTCTTGTTACACGTCTGTGCGTCTAGTGCTGGCACATATACTATGTCGTGTGTTCACTCCGGGCCCATACCTGCTGTCGATGTTTTAATACCGATCTTACGTATGATTTGTTTAGATTTAAAGATTTTCTTAGAAGACTATTGATGGTCTTTGCGGAATAGGGACATGGAAATTTTTATCCAGGTTTAGGCATTCTCTTGAGAGAATAATAGCTCTACGTTCTGTGTGATTACTAAGCAGAAGAAATGATTACAACTGTGTAATGCGATAAAGAATCTACACGATCTCTTATGTGGATCAACCCTCTTCCCTTCTCTCTTTGACGTTAACTTTTATATAGCCAGTGAAGCGACGATAGTTGTCCTGCGCCGGAAGACGCCTCAACGCTTCGAATGATAATCACCTGACGGAAGTTACTGTCAGAAAGATGTAAAAGGCCGTTCACCATGTAGCGGTTGTTGTCAGAAGGAGATCGTGTGTGATTATTGAATAAATGCACATTTTAACTACTTTATTAGACAAACTCACGATGCAATTGTTCATCGTAGATGAGTTAGTCAAATGTAGGTCAGTTGCAGGAAGGTTCACGACCATAAGGTGGTCACAAGACAACTTACGACTACATGGTTGTAAAAAAACTTACAACCATATAGAGTAGTTGCAATAGGACTTATGACTACGTAGTCGTAGGAGGATTTACGACTAGAGAGAGTAGTTGCAGTAAGACTTATGATTACGTAATCTAGTCGCAGTAGGATTTATAACTACGTAGTCGTAGGAGGACTTACAACCAGGGAGAGTAGTCGCAGTAAGACTTACGACTACGTAGATTATGTGGTCGTAGAAGGATTTACGACCATATAAAGTAATTGCATTAAGACTTACAACTATCTTGAGGAACTCCTCCCCTATTAATAAGAGGTATATTCAAGGAATACAATGACATAATAATTTGAGGATTATTATATCCTTGTCTCGCGCTATGTGTCATATGCTCACACCTCTGACCCGCACGTGCCCGTGTAACCACGAGGGTCGGCTCTAATACCATTTTGTAACACTCTAAGGTCCAAACTGGCTTAGACCTAACCCTATTCTGGATAAACCATATAGACGTAGAAACCTGCTTGCACTTTCTTCCTTACTTCGCGCAAAATGGTTAACCGAAGATTGCTATTATTGGAAGCTTTAGGCTTACATGCTGGTGCTTATCACTCTAAATTAGTAAGGTGGTACTAAACTTAATATTCATTCACACATATTCATTGGCCACATATGCGCCTAATTTTACGTCGGCCGAGATGTCACAATACACATGGAATACACAAAACTGCGAGCTAAATAGAGTTGATACACCCATAGAGACCAACGCATGTCCAAGAAACAACCAGCTGATACTACCAGACTGACACGAGTAGGCATGAAAGATAATGCCAGGTGACAACTAGAAGCACTTCCTGTGGACAATAGCCGGACCTGATTCTTCATACTCCGCCCTTGAGATCCACATCTGAACAGAAATAATAAAAAAAAAAGTTATGCCAGAACTTCTCAAACACACAAATAATTAATCCAGAACAACCATTGGAGAACTTTGCATTACCTGCTGAAATGTGCTCAAAGATGCAAGGATTGATCCTCCAATCCAGACACTGTACTTCCTCTCTGGTGGAGCAACAACCTTGATCTTCATGCTGCTCGGAGCGAGCGCTGTGATCTCCTTGCTCATGCGGTCAGCAATGCCAGGGAACATTGTAGATCCTCCACTGAGAACAATGTTGCCATACAGGTCCTTTCTGATATCAACATCGCACTTCATGATGGAATTGTAGGTTGTCTCATGGATGCCAGAAGCTTCCATACCAATTAGAGAAGGCTGAAACATGACCTCCGGGCATCTGAAGCGCTCTGCGCCTATGGTGATCACTTGCCCATCAGGCAGCTCATAGCTCTTCTCGACTGATGAGCTACTCTTTGCAGTCTCAAGCTCCTGCTCGTAGTCAAGTGCGACATATGCAAGCTTTTCCTTGATGTCACGGACAATTTCCCGCTCAGCAGTGGTTGTGAACGAGTACCCCCGCTCAGTAAGGATCTTCATGAGGGAATCAGTGAGATCCCTACCAGCAAGATCAAGACGGAGAATGGCATGTGGAAGGGCATAACCTTCATAGATTGGGACTGTGTGACTGACACCATCTCCAGAATCCAAGACAATACCTACCAACCAAAACAAAATCATAGTAAGCAATAACCACGGAACATAAAGAGAAATATTTTTGCCTTCATAACTTTTTTGCAGAAATCCAAAAATTATACTAAGGTATTCTTTTGCATTAGGTTTGAAGGATTTGATTTAATTATACTTTATAAAATGCATTGCCAATTTTTGTTTCATGCGTGTCTCATTTCACCCTCACTCAATATGTTCCTCGTCGATTCATATCCCAGAGCAGCAAAAGAAAATGTGCACATAAAAAAAGGCGATCCTCGGTTCACTTACCAGTGGTACGCCCACTAGCGTATAGGGAAAGGACGGCTTGAATAGCAACATACATGGCAGGAACACTGAATGTCTCAAACATGATCTGTGTCATCTTCTCCCTGTTGGCCTTAGGGTTAAGAGGAGCCTCTGTAAGAAGAATTGGATGCTCTTCTGGTGCTACACGGAGCTCATTGTAGAAGGTGTGGTGCCATATCTTCTCCATGTCATCCCAGTTGCTTACAATTCCATGTTCAATGGGGTATTTCAAAGTCAGGATACCCCTCTTGGATTGGGCCTCATCACCAACATAAGCATCCTTCTGTCCCATCCCAACCATAACACCGGTGTGGCGTGGGCGGCCAACAATACTTGGGAAAACAGCACGAGGAGCATCATCTCCGGCAAAGCCAGCCTATGAATGATGAAAACAAGTAACACTTACTGAACTTCTATGTTCGAACTATAACAGCTGCCAAGCAGAAATTATTTTAGAGAATGCAATGTCAAGCGATCACAGTTACCTTGACCATTCCGGTACCATTGTCACAGACAAGGGGCTGAATGTCCTCTGCATCAGCCATTTATGTTAATTGATCTGCATGGAAGAAGACAACTTGAAACAGGCCTTACCAAGACTGTAGACTAATACTACAGATTAAAGTGACTTGAGTAAGAGAGCAAATTTGTTCTTCATACACAAACATGAGTCACAAGGGCAATATCTTTTCCCTGAAGTACTCCCATCAAACATGAAAGCCAAAATACATGTTATTGAGATGTTATATTTACATAAATTACTCACCCAATTGTTGCAAATTGTGACATGGGGATTATTCAAACAAAAACAACCAGCATTACGTAGAAAAGTGCTAATTTGCAGTAAAAAGGACATATCAACTCTATGACTACCGACAATAGGGTGCAAACAAATTCAAATTCATCAACCAAGGCTGGTTCGAAGCACCAACCCCCCACTTGGATAGCCCTTAATGCACTCAATCCCTTGTGTAGTAGCTTAAGGCATGGCACCAATCCATGTGTATTTTCAATCAATTTTTATCTGCCTCAGTGGTTGAAATGAATGCAAAAGGGACTGCACACATCTCATGGATTGTCTGGTTAGTTAATCAGAAGCATTAATTTTTCTGATAAGATGGTCCTCAAGGAGTGAAGCAGCATAAGAAACGTGGTCCATGTGCATCCATTTACAACCCATGGCCTTTTCCTCCTTTTCTTCTTTTTGAAAAAATCGAGATGACTAGGTAAGTTTGAATTACGAAACATGCAGTTTTTGACAAATTTAGATGTCTCGTCACACAATGGAACCATGGATATGCTCGTTAAATTCATTCTTCGCACTAACAAAAAAATCATGGAAACAGAACAAATATTCAGATTTCGCACTAGATTTATGAAGTTGCAGATGAGCAATCAAGACAATTTCATGAGTACTACAGGCAAACCGACTCTGAACATGCGAAATTCTGAGAGCTGATCTGCAACTCAGAAAAAACTAGACGTCCAACTTCACACCTTATCATCGCACCACACTATTATCAAGAGATCTATTGTAAAAACTACTCGTCAGCTTAACAGGCATGACTGAATATATCCATTAACTAAAGCAACGGATCACCAAGAACAATAAAGAATCATGAGACCGCACAACTTACTCCTACGGATCCAACATTTGGCAAAGCACAAGCCAAAACAGTCGGCAAGACCTACGCCCGCAACGCAGTTAGTTACCATCTAACAACTCCTTGATCCCTAAAAACAGCTTCGGTAGCAAGAAACAGCAGCATTAGTAGACTGGAAGGGGCCCTCGATCGAGAGACAAGTGCTCACCTAAAGCGAAGAAACCTGGGGAAGGTGACGGCGGCGGCAAGAAGCGTATGAGGGAGGCGGATGGATAGAGACGGAGGGAGGCGGGGAGGGCGAGATATAGGGCGCTGCGACCTGCGACTGCGAGCGTGGGGGTGGCGGTGGCGGTGGGAATAAAGACGCCGATGCCGCACTGGAAAGTTGGGACGGATGGCTGCCCGGCTGTCTCCGCGGCCGTGCCAACGGGGGCCCACCTGGGCCACCTTAGGGAAATCTCCTTCTCTTTCGGCTTTACTCTTACGTGCAAGTGCGGGAGTGTACCCAGGTCACGCGGCACAAGCTGTGGAACGTATATGAATTGTTGAACAAAGGGCTTGATATATATTTTTTCTCTCTCGAAATCCACAGATAAACATAAACTCACCTTAATGTGTACCTAGTGAGACTTGAAATGTGATCGTTAGCGAAAAGACGTGTAGTCATACTGATGGAATAGCCACCAATTGGTAATCTTGATGGTTAGTAATTATATCATACTCTGTAATCTTATCAGAAGGCAATTTTTATAGCTACGAAATCACCACGACACAAAGCCCGAATCCAACTTAGCATAATCTTTACTTACGAAAAAAAATGAGCAAACGGAGAAAATGGTATGAAATAGCTATTCAATGAACAATTGCAACAAATATCGAGATGAAGAATTCTTAGAGCCAACTAAAAATACTATTATTTCCTTTCAGAATTTTCAAACTTCTACTTATATAGATTTGGTAAATGTACCTGATTGTCCCGTACATCCAAACTCCTTAAAGGAGTTTTTGCCCCATGCTGCCGAACAAAGCTTTTCTGTTCTCTTGTTACGTTCCCCCTGAATGTGACGTATGTCAGCTACTCTCCATCCTCTCCTGTGGGTCCAATAATACAATCCAACGGAGTGAGAGGATCCACGTGTGTGGAGAACAGAAATAGGGACGCAGAACAGGAACAGGAAAGCCATTTTCCATGTTGCCCGGTATCGCACCGCTCCCCGATAGGTCATAATCTAACATTAACAACACGTTTCAATTGAGAAGATTTATTGCCATAATTTTCTAATTAAGGCACGGTCCTCACTTATTCTCCGCCTTACCAGACCTTATCAGACCATTGTAAAACTCGTGGACCCATAGCAACTTAGCTTTAGAGCCGCAGCCAGCAGCCATCGTCAAGGCGTCCATCAACTGTTACATAGTTGCATCTATTCTTCCTATTCTGGCACCTCTCTCTCCTAGTTGTCGTATGCCTTGAGTTGTCATTGCTTTGAGTTGCTACTTATTACTTGGTAGAGGATTACAAGAGAAGAAAAAATGAGCACATGAAATGAAATGAAAGCGGGGGTGCGGAGGACGGTGGCGCGGGGCCGGCAAGGAACAAGGCAAAGGCGGGGTGTGCGGCAGCCTTTATCTGCCCACTTTATTTCTTCATTTTAGCTTTACGGCCACGCTGCCAGCATTTCTCCCCGTCGTTATACGACACGATCTTTGGTGCCCCTCTCCTGCAACCGTCACCCTTTATTATTGTTGCTTTTGCTGTGAATTCATTTTTTGTGCTTTAGAGCCAGGAGAGAGCAACAGCCACTTAGGGGGTGTTTGGGACTGCTCCACAAATTCTGCTCCACAAACTCTACCGTGGAGCAGCTCCACAAAAAACCTGGAGTTTGTGGAGCACCCCTTTAGGTGCTCTCACAACTCCACCTTTTTTTCCTCGAACAGAGTGCGTGGAGCTGAACCTGTTTGGCTAAAAAACGTGGAGCGGAGCTGAAAAACATGGAGTGGAGCAGTCCCAAACACCCCCTTATTGAGAGCGGATTCACCTGTATCATCCCTGCATTAAACCCCGAAGGATTCGCGGGCAGGGAGGGTGGCCACGTCTCCCCCGCCGCTCCCTCGGCCGACGCGTGTCGGCCGGTTTTGCGTACGGTCGGGGGAGGCACTTCCCTTCTATTTTTTAAAAATTACGTAGAGGTCCTTTTTTCTCGCGAAAAGATCATTTTTCCTCACAAAAAGGTCCCTGGCGGGTTTTACGCGGTGCTTTTTTCTGGAAAACCCCCTCCAATTTGCAGGATTGCGCCCCGAGGTTTTGTAAATTGCGTACGGGTCCTCGGTTCGTTACATACGGGTCCTCAATTTTTTACGAAAAAACCCTTTAACTTTTTTGAAAATACGCATGTGCCCTCGGTTTTTTTTAAAGAACTCCTCGCAGATCGTCGGCTCTTTTACTTCGGTACACACGATGGTTGGCGCGGCGTGTCGCCGCGCCTATGAGGCTAGTAGCAAGCTATACAAAGCTGGGGGGATTCCGGCCCCCCCCCAGCGCGTCCACATCGACCGCAACCCTCGGACGGCCGGCGCGTGGCAGAGGAAATTCGCGTACGGCCGGCCGAGGCACTTTCCCTCAGTTTTTTGAAAATTACGTAAAGGTCCTCTATTATCGCAAAAAGGTCCCTACATTTTTTTTGAATAAGCCCCTGCATATTTTTTTGCTGGGTAGCGACCCGAGGTTTCCCGTAATTACGAACAGGCCCTTACTTCTTCCAAAAAGGCCCTCGATTTTTTACGAAAAAACCCCTCTAATCTCCTTTTATTGCGAAAAGGCCCACGATTTTTTTCAAAAAAACCCCTTCACTTTCTTTTTCTGCGAATTTTTTCCTCTTTTACTTCGGTCCACACGGTGGCTGGCGTGGCGTTGCGCCACGCCTATGTGGCTAGTACTTTGTATAGGAGCTCGACTTACTGAATTTGTGCTATTTGTTTCTACTGCTGCTTAGGTAGTGCTTAAAGTAATTTTTGGCTTTTGGTTTCTGATAGAAAAAGCACCCTAACGATTAAAATTGCACGGTATCGGTTATTAGTTTTTTCTTAGTAATTAAATTAAATTTTTTAAAAAAGTTATATCATCACAAACAATATAAAGAAATAAGTGAAAAAAGTCTAAAAAAATTAAAAAAGAAAAAACTAAACTAAAAAGCCGAAGTATTGTAGAAGTTAAAAACAGAAGTCCTTTGAAGCGGAGGCTTGTTATGGCGCATAATGGACTTATGGACATGCGCCCTGTTCTTTTCAAGTTCTAAAAGCTGTTTTTCGGCTTTTCTACAGTAACTAACTTTTAAATGAAATATTTTTTAAGATAATATCTACTAGTTAATTGTAATACATACTTTACTGACTTCATTTAGATTGGCAAAAACCGTACGTGAGTTTCTGTTACTCTATAATCTCCCGTACAAATAGCCCAAAATCCATAAGCCGCAGCCAAAAGTCATAAACCGCAGCAAAAAAGAACAGGCCTATGATTACTTAGGAGTTGTGCAAGTACACGAGAAGGGTACGGGATTTGGTGGGTGCGTAACTGCGTACGGTGGCCGTTTGTCCACCCCAATGCGGCCCAGCAATGTTTTCCAGCCCAATCACATCCCTCTCCTCCCGCGGCTCCCAGCCCATTCGATCACGGCAGGCCCAGATTTCCGAGGCGTCCACCCCAGTTCGCGCGACGCAGACCGGCAGCCGGCGTCCCGCGTCGAGCACTCTTGCAATAACATGCAGATGAGGTATGGTTGATTTCCGTCTTTTAGGAGTGAACCATGAGAGGTAAGAACCCAATGATGACATGGTACTACTGCAGACAACAAATTCAGCTGATAAATTACAGGGGTCAAGCATGTGCTGCCGTGTTATGCAACCATAAGTCCCCTAACAGAAGACCAGATGATGCCACAAAGTTCGATCTACAAATAACAAAACTAGATAAATGGCAGCTTATGCTGCTATGAAACAATACACAAACAAAATAAAAATGACATGCTCAAATAGATACTCACGAGGATACACCATGCAGTAACTGATCAAAAGACTTCCGGAGTTTCTCATCGCTTAGTTCACCTTTGGCGCTTAAAACTTTTGCATTCTCTGCCTCCATCAGACGAAGAGACTGGATATAGTGGATAGTTTAGGTGCATGCATAAAGATATTAGAGGAAAGTCAAATGATGACAAATAAGAGAGTCCAAACTAACAAAGAAAAAGTGTGTTATTTACCGCATGTTCTGATTGTAGTAGTTCAGCTACAGCATCATAGTAAGAGTTCAAGGCTTTCTTGAAGAACTTCTTCTGATCAGCAGTGACATTTAGGTCCTTAAAGAACTGTAATCATTGAAATTTTTATTGGTCCGTTACTCAGCTCAGTATGGACATTCAAAAATCAGTCTTCTGACCAATGTTCTAGGTGGTATATACAGTGCAGACATGCTGTACTGGTAGTGGTAGACTCCTGAGAATAGTATACAAAACAGTACAGGGTAGTGGGAGTGGGACCATATATCACAATCATGATTTTATGCATGCACGTCCCTCCCATGCTTAGGCCATGGTGTAAATTGTGCATTAATAAGTCAATGGCACTTCCTGAACTGAAGTTTCCAAAATATTCTTTGTGAAAATTCAAACCTTATTGGTCCATTTTGCCCTTACCCTTAGTGGGAGACTAATCAAATTCAGTATTCTCTAGTAATTTTTAAAGGCTAAAAAGTATGTGCTCTTATTCAGAAACAAAAGGATAACTTTGGGGCTCAAGGATGCGCATTGAACTAAGTAAGAGAAGCTAGCTCTACTTAATGCAGTTGAATGTGATCAGGATTTTTCTTCTGAGACCATTTGATAGCTTAATAAATGATGTTGGTACTTAAATTTCTCTTACCTCATCATAAGCTTCCAGACCATTAGACTGTATGGGATATGTATATGCTTGGGCAGTTGGGCTTCCTATTGCCTAAACTGTCTAGCTGCTATAAAGTCATTGAGAATTGATATCTGAAAAAAAAAACCCAGATGTCTCAAACCCAGACGCACCAAAAGCTTTATCTGAGTATAAGAAGATTGGACACTGAAAAACATAAATACTGTGGTACAGGAAGAAAGTAAATGATAAGATTGGATTTTTTTTGGAGAAAAGGGGACCAGACCCTGCTTTATATTGAAATTGGATTCGAAATACTTATCTTTGCAAATTACTGTTTGAACTGATCCAAACAAAAGTTTCAACTACTGACCTAATGACAGTCCCTAGCAAAACAAGTTTGAAAACATTTTCGGAGTATAAGATCGTGCTAGAACTCAAGTGCACTACATAGTGAGTACTGAGTAGGTTTTGTCTGTCCTATGATTCATATTGTGGTTCAACGGGAGATGACACACCTTAATTGAAGTTAAACAAATATTCCCAGACCAGCAAGATAAACCAGTTAACCAGACAATGCTCTCACTCCAATAGCTGCAATTTGGCAGGAAACTGACAGCGCACTCCATATCTCAAAACTGATTGTTTATATCAAAGCACTCCAATTGATTACCTCTTGCATCTCAGAAGTAAAGCACTCCAATTGATTGCTTCTTGCATCTCAGACCTATGGCATCATCACCAGGTATTCCTTGAGACCATGTTTGAGCCACGTGGCCTTCCTGTCATCATTTGCAACAAAACAGCATCTACATTGTCCTCTTCATTACAAAGACCCCTGAGAACTGAACTCCATGTCTTGACATGTGGAGCCATCCTGAGATCAAGCATCCGATGCACGATCCGTGCAGCCTCCTCTACCTTCCCAACTGCACAACACCCCTTAATCACTGAATGGAACACCGAGAAATGTGGTACAAGCCCTTTCCCCGCCATATCTTCAAGGTATGTCTCCGCCTTATCATATAACCCACTCACACACAGCCCATTCACCACCGTTGAATACGTCACCACATTTGGGGTGCACCCACTCTCCGCCATATCCCCAATCACCTTGCAGGCATCCAGTGGCCGCCCCTCACGGCACATCCCGACAATGACCGTGTTGTAATGCACAATGTCAGGTGGGACCCCACGGCCTCGCATGAGGCAGAGCAGGCGGTAGGCCTCTCGGAGCTGCTTCTTGCGGCAGAGGGCATTCAGCACAGTGGTGTATGCCAACGGGTCGGCGGGGATCCCTCTGTGCAGCATTTCGTCGAGCAGGGTAGCGGCAGTACGGACCTGGCCACGGCGGCAGAGTGATTGGGTCAGGGTGCGGTAGGTGTCAGCGTCGGGGGATACGTGCAGGGCGCGGAGGCGATGGAAGAGGGAGAGCGACACGGCTAGGTGGCCGGAGCGGGCAGCGGCGTCGATGAGGAGGTTGTGGGAGGCGAGGACGAGCGGGGCGGGGAGGGGGAGGCGGGACGAGACGAGGCGGAGAAGGTGGAGCGCGGACGGGAAGTATGAGGCAGTGGAGGAGAGGGCGGAGAGGAGACGGAGAAGAAGCTGGGGATGCAGCGGCAAGGGGCTGGGGCCGTGGACGAAGAGGGAGTTGAAGGTGGATAGGAAGAGGTGAGGCGGGCGACGGAGGCGGAGGACGGAGAGGAGCATCCGGAGGAGGAGGTGCGGGGAGGGCGGGGACGGGAGGCGGTGGAGGAGGGCGAGCGCGTGGGGGAGCTGGTCGCGGCGGCGGGACAGGCGGAGGAGGAGCGCGTGGAGGGTGGCCGGGTGCGGCGTGGTGGTCGGGGAGGTGACGGCGACGAGCTCGAGCGCGAGAAGCGGATCCTGCTGCGAAGTCACCAACTTGTGCAGCCGCGCCGGCGATATCGCCGGCGGCGCCGGCGGTGGCGACGGGAGCATCGGTATGGTGGGCTGGAATGGGCTACGTGTGGGAGACGAAAGGTTTGCAGTAGCGTTCATCTAATCATCTCTCTGAAGCACCTGACCGGGCCCAGGTGCTGGTCGCCGTCCAGGGCCGCCCGCTCTTGCCTACTAGGCCTGGCCGCAACACTGGGCCCATTTATGTCCATCCACACCACGCCGCGAATGGTTTGTCTGCTAAACATATCCACCGCAGCCGGATTCTTCCCGGGCGCCGTCGGGGGAAGGAGCTTCCTCACCGCTATTCCTCGGCCCGTACGCGGGAGCAGGAGAAGGCGATGCTTGTCAGAGCCAGCATGCAAGGATCCGAAAGATTATAGAGCAGAAATAGAAGTTTTACCCTCTGGTGGCGGTTGTGGCCTGTCGGTCGTCCAAACTCCTCCAGGTGACCAAGTCCAGGCCAACCGGCAAGGGCTAATTCCTCACTTGACACTCGGACTCGACCACAAGCCACTCCGATCAGCCAGGCACCCCCCTCGGCACCTCCAGAATCAATCAATCAAATCAAATCGGCACACGCAAGCCACAATTCGCAAGGCATTGAGGCAGGTAACAACTCGGCCACTCCACTCCAATTCTCCACTCCACAGCACACGGCTCACGCTCGCGCCTCACTGGCTGTCTCACTCTCAGACGTGATGGGTGACGGCAAGTCAAAGTTGGCAATGGCAATGTCTCCTGGCTGTGGCCTCCCCACTCCGACTCCCCACTTCCCCAGCTCCCTAGGCCCTAGCAGCTCATTCGGATCTGCTTTGGTCATCAAGCCACAACGTGCCTCTTGCCCAGCGCTCGCCCCGCCCGGATCTGCTTCGACTACTTGGCCTCGAGGCCTCGACCGCCACCCACGGCCCGGATTTGCGCGATGCCACCTGGATCTGCTCAACCGATGCTCGCGACACGCCACCACCGGCGACAGCCGCCCGTCACCGCCGCCACTAGCCACCAGGTTCATGCATAGCCTCCCTTGTCTGTCCCATGCATGTGCCATGGCCCGTGTGCGTCTATGGATTGTGGACTAGGACTGTGGTCTCCGTGACTGTGCGTGGTGCCATGGTTGCGTTGTCTCTCGTCTGGTTCGCCTGGATTCTAGGGTGGATGTCTGGATGAGGAGCTGGTCTAGCTTGGATTGGGGCCTAGGGGTTGTTCAGGGCATGCCGGAGGATGGGCTGAAGCCTGATTAAGGGCCTGTTTGGTTCATGACCAGAAGTTGTCTAGCCACAAGTTAGGCGTGCCATAGTTTTTAGGTAGCTGTTTGGTTCACTGACGTAACTGTGGCATGCCACACTTTCTTAGCACCCGGCCCCACACGTCATAGACTCAGTTTCTTGCCAAACTTTGCCACAAGTGTGGCTTCGATTTTGTTAGCCACACTTTCTGTGGCAACCACATATTGCCTAAGCTTAGGCATGGTAAGATTAGGCACCAACCAAACAGGCCCTAAACCTACCCAGTGGCTCCGCCCCTGACGATGACAATAGTGAACACACTCATAATCCACAATACTCGTCCGGCGAACTTCGCTGCATAAATTCAGGCCACAAGCTGGGACACCAAGGTTCGGCTTTGGCGTCACCACCATGGCTAGATTCCCCTACTGCTTGGTGGCTAAAGCTCTCCTGATCCTCGTGGCAACGTTAGTCTCGTCATGTGCCGATCATGCTCTGGTCACCGTGATCAAACCCCACCACAACCGTTGGGGCTTCTTGGTTTGAGGGCACCGCTCGAAGCTCCGCCGCCGCCACAATCAGCACCGACGCCTCAGTACAAGAAGGAGCCAACGCCACCGCCACCGCCGCAACGCTCATAGTTCGTATTCCATTCACTATATCGTGTTGTCTAAATATAGTTAACTAAGTTTGGAATCTTCGACCAGCGACGTAAACCCCATTGGTATTGCTCTTCCCTGTGCAAACTAAGGCGTTCCACGGTGTGCAATCTTCTCTCAAATCTGTGTGTTTACCTCAGTGCCTAAGTATTTCGAGACAGAAAACCTCAGATTTCTATAGAGTAAATTTCACAAAACCCTAGGTTTTATGACCTAAAAAATCATAGGACTTTTAGCATGTGATATATAACTCTAGGTATTATGATATTGCAATTTCACTAAAACTCATCTCTAACAAATCTAATCTACTCTTACATCTAGGACCCATCCACAAGCCATCCATGTGCCGCGCTGGCGATTAACCCAAAGACTACCAGGCGAACGTGCATTTTGAGTGATGGCCGACGTGGGGTGCCGCGTCGAGGCGGCGTGCCCGAAGGAGCAATCGCCAACGGGAAGCTCATAACGGCGGTGAGCTGACTTGACTTTGCATAGTTCATAGCCCCACCTCATTGACCTCCTAGGCATCACTGGCGTGATGTATGGAGAATTTTGGACACTATTGGACCCATGGACACCCGAATTTCCAGTTTTGGCCCCCAAAGGAAAAAAATTCCACATTTGGACCCCATCTCACCGCGCGTTTATGCCAGCGCGACATCTGTCCAGGTCGTGCGGTCTGGAACCGCACGACCGCACTGTCACCCGGTCGTGCGGTTCCAGACCGCACGACCGCCCTGCCTCCCGCGTCGACCGCACGATCACTTCGCCGAGCGCGCCACTGCCGTCGCCCCAACGCACGATCTCACGGCCGATCGCGCGTTTGCCTCCCTCGCCGCACGACCGCCTCCCTCACCGCGCGTTTGCTTCCCTCACCGCGCGTTTCTTTCGGATTTTATTTTTCCAAGACTAAAGCATGATCAAACTTAGGTAGCACCGATTCCTAATACGACAGTACATCGGAAGTAGTATACGGCCAGTTTAATAGGTCGGCAATTTTTCAATTCATACGGGAATTAAAACTATTCTATTTTTATGTGAAATTACCGTGTTACGACAGTACATCGGAAGTAGTATACGACAGTACATCGGAAGTAGTATATCGACCGTTCTACGCTCAATCGTTCCTAAAAAAAATTTACCCAATTTTTTTATGCATCTACAACTTACATTGAACATAAACTTCTATTACAACTTTATCTGATTTTTACGCAATTTATAACTACAAATTTGACAAAACATACAAACATCACGCGGATTGCAAACTCTTAAAACATACCAAACCCTAAAAGTCACTTACCACTTTATATATCGATCGTTTACGCACAATCGTTCCTAAAAAAAATTACCATATTTTTTTATGCATCTACAACGAGCCAATCAACATAAACTTGTTTTACAATTTTATCAGATTTTTTTTTCTGTTTCACAATTACAAAATTAACAAAACTTATAATCATTACAGTTCCTGCACTCATTCCCACGTGTTCAATATCACTTTCGTTCATTTCGTCCAATTGTTCATATCACATTTGTGCTCAAAAAAAATTCATTAAATTGTTTCCAATAAAATAACATACCATGATCGAAATTTGTTATTGTCACTTCAACACATTTTTCACGGTCAGCAATATATGAAATCACAAATACACTAATCGTTACTTCACACAAATTTCGTTCGTACTCTACCAAACAATATTTTAATTTTTCAAAATTGCACAAAAAATTACAACGCTAGTTCAAAATTGCAGTAGGCAGTAGCATTTTGTAGGTGGGTGGCATGGGCTTGTGCATTGAGTGAAGTAAATTTGGGATACAAATGTTGATAACGCGCCTACTTTCCGCTTTGAATGGAAAACCAAGGGTCTATAGATTTCTAAATTTTTTCGCGGAGTGTTGCATGCCATGTTTTTTTTTCGGGTGCAGAATTTTTTGGCACAAATGTGGTAAAACTTGGCTAAGATACATGTCTATGACATATGGGTCATAAGGTTAAGAAAATATAGCATGTCACAAGTATGGTAATCAACCAAACACTAGCTTATAAAAATCAAATTTGCCTAACTCAAATGTCGTAAGTTGTGACTATGAACCAAACACCACTTAAGATTTTTATTTACAACACGGTAATTTCACCTAAAAATAGAATAGTTTAATTCCCGTATGAATTGAAAAATTGCCGACCTATTAAACTGGCCGTATACTACTTCCGATGTACTGTCGTATTAGGAATCGGTGCTACTTAAGTTTTATCATGCTTTAGTCTTGAAAAATAAAATCCGAAAGAAACGCGCGGTGAGGGAAGCAAACACGCGGTGAGGGAGGCGGTCGTGCGGCGAGGGAGGCAAACGCGCGATCGGCCGTGAGATCGTGCATTGGCGCGACGACAGTGGCGCGCTCGGCGAAGTGATCGTGCGGTCGACGCGGGAGGCAGGGCGGTCGTGCGGTCTGGAACCGCACGACCGGGTGAACAGTGCGGTGGACACGTGTCGCGCTGGCATAAACGCGCGGTCAGATGGGGTCCAAATGTGGAATTTTTTCCTTTGGGGGTCCAAAACTGGAAATTCGGGTGTCCATGGGTCCAATAGTATCCAAAATTCGTGTATGGATGGTCCTGTGGGTAGGTCCTAGATGTAAGAGTATATCAGATTTGTTAGTGTTGATGTTTTATAAAACTACAAGACCATAATACCTGAGGTTATATGTCATATGTCACAAAATATGGTTTATGTAACTTAGATCGCAAAAACAAGGGTTTTGTGAAATTTTCTCTTCTATAAACTACGGCGTGAAATTGTGATGTGTTAGTTCGACCGCTAAGGGGTTACAATATCAAGGAGGTGCCGGTGCATCAGATTACACAAACAAATCAAGCCAACCATCCAAGTTTTAGTATAAATTCAGTTTGGCAGATCAGTGCCTGCAAGCATTCTTAGAATATTACCATGATGAAACTGTTCAAGCTCTTCACCGGCTTAGCCATCCTGGCAGCTCTATCCACCTCTAATGTACCATCGCCGGTTGCTGTGTTGGGGAGGCCGTTGAGGGCACCACCGGCGCCAACGCCGGCCCCGCGTAAGAGCAGCGAGGCGCCGTTCCGTCCAGCGCCATCGCCTCCACCTCCATCGTTGCAGCAGCCTCCGCCTCCACTATCGTTACAGCAGCACAGAGTACAACCATTGCGTTCACCTTGTGCTAGCCCGTTTAAAACAGCAGGTCAGGCCACGGTTCAGGACGGTCCAAAATGAGGCCGAACTAGAAAGTTCAGCCTAATGCTGTAGCGGGAATACTATGTTGAGGAACCGGCGCTGGCGACCAGTCCGATCGATTCCTCTGCTTAATATGAAACGAGATCAATAACAGAAGACAGAATAATAGATTGAAAACACAGAGAGATAGAGAGAACTCATGTTCTTTCTTTATTACTTTATAATTGTATGTGTACAAAATCTACCGATACGACTCCCTATTTATAGTCTATCGGTGATGTGCCCACTATGGACCAAAACTTCCATCCCAAGTCTAGGTTTCCAAACATAATATACGTGCTCGTCAAATAGCACCACGCCCCCATGGCCCAATTCTCATTACGAAATGGCCGGCGTCAGTGCTTCTAGGATTGAATCCTGAAATTTCAAAATGCTAGCTTTTAAACCGAGTATTTGATTAATCAGTCTAAACCATCATGAACTTATTATAAAATTATCGATGAAATATATGCAAGGGGAGTCTTGTTTTAAAGATCTCATAATTAAAAACATGATTATTTAAACATATCAATAACCAAATATTCGGTTTAAACATTATAGCATTCTGAAATTTTGAACTGCAGAAAAAAAGATTGCCACGACCACGCGCATTTTGTCTTGACCAATGTATCTGGAGGTGTGTGACATGCTGCTAAAGGTGGCCAAATGGTCTGTTAAGAGCAAGTATAATAAGAGGTTGTTAGGCCCCGGTTTGGCATGGCTCCACTTCACAAGTGGAGTTGTTTTTTTTGGCTTCAGCTCCACGAACAGCTCCACCGGTGGAGCTGGAGCTGTTTTGGTAGACTGTTTGGCAAAACAGCTCCACCTGTTTTATCATGCATGGTTGAGAGATGTCAATTGTCCAATATACCCCTGTCTATTTGCATAGGAATGACCCGTTAAAACCGGTGGCAGATCGCGTAAATTCACGAAAGTACAAGGGCAGTGGCATGCGGGCCTGCAGATGGAGCCGAGTGGAGCTACTTTTTTCAGCTCCATCTCGTACATATCTTTTGTCTCAGCACGTTTTAAGGGACTCCTTGGGTGGAGCTGTGCCAAACGGGGCCTTAGAGCATCTCCAACAACCCCCCTAAAAACCCACCCCAAAAGACACATTTTAGGGGCAGCCCAAAAAATTTGTTAACATATTTTAGTCCCCTCCTCCAACAGCTCCCCTAAATATATCCTAATAGTATGTTGAATCTGGCCCAACATTAACAACCGGCCCATTTGCTCGATACCTCATTTTGATCGTGAGCGATCCGGAGAGTTGGCCGCGTGCACTGGCGGCCGATGTGCTAGCTCGTCCGTGTACGATGCGATTACGATTTGACCGCTGCACTCGGCCATCGCGTGTACATGTACAAGGCATGAACTCCGTAAACGCATCTAGTCCTGTTCCGATCGGTACACGTAGTGTGTTCTCAAAGAAATATTCCGTCCGTCCGTGCATGTATTTATACGGTGGCGGATACTACTGCGGATCAAAATCTACATTAGCTGCGGATACTAGTTTGCACCGTTCCATTGGACGGAGGGACGCAAATATTTCCTTTCGAAAAGAACCAAAAGAAGCGAAATCTTTTGCAAGGTTGCACCGCACAGGACGTCGCCCGGCGCCCGCGCCCGATTTCGATCTCCCGATGCGTCAGGGCATCAGGCGTCGGGGAGTCTGGCCGCGAGGCGTCGGCGCGTCTGGAGGCCGCGGGCGACGTCGGGCGGCGTCTGGAGGTTTGGGGTGGCGGGCAGGAGATGTGGCTGGGAAAAAGGCGGGGGCGGCGAGCTGTGAAGGAAAAGTGTGGCGCGAATTTTTTTCCCCAGCGCGCGTGACGGCGGGAGCGAGGATAGGGGACCCCTAAAAGTTCCCGGTTTCTAGCTGGGTTTTGGAGAGTTTTGGGGGGAATAGAAATAGGGGGGTGTTTAGGGGAGTTGTTGGAGAAGACTTTTTACACAATTTCCCGATAATTTGATTTAGGGGGAGATTTAGGGGGATTGTTGGAGATGCTCTTAGGGGGTGTTTGGGACCGCTCCACAAACTCTGCTCCACAAACTCTACCGTGGAGCAGCTCCACAAAAAACCTGGAGTTTGTGGAGCACCCCTTTAGGTGCTCTCACAACTCCACCTTTTTTTCCTCGAACAGAGTGCGTGAAGCTGAACCTATTTGGCTAAAAAACGTGGAGCGGAGCTGAAAAACGTGGAGTAGGCTGTATGCTGAGGTGAGAGAGAGAGAGGAGAGAGAAGAGAGGTGGACTGTAAGTTTACAGCCAGCTGAAGCACAAAAACCAAGAAACTTTGTGAGAGAAAGGGTGGATCATACAGCCTTCAGCTGGCTGTAAACTACGATATGAATAGGCTGATAAGTAGACTGTAAGTATCTATACAGTCAACTGAAGGCTGAGCAAGCTAGTAAGGGCTCGGTTTAGGTAAGGCACAATCCACCACCCGCCTCCACCATCATTATTCATCAGCACGGCGTGCAGCCATTGCGTCCGCCACCGTCTCCTCCAGCATCTCCTCCAGCATCTTCGCGTTTCTTTCGGCGTATAGACTTAAATCTTGTATCGAGTTAGCATGTGATTTTTAAGCACGTTGATTTATCAAATGACGTTACAGACAGGTTGTGCTTCTCAAACTTTCTTGTTCAGAACGCAGAAATACCGTGTACATCTGTTGCTCAAACAGAGCAACTCGACAGTCGACACTATGATTGGATTTGTTGTTGCGGTCAATGATACTCGCAAAAAATGTTACGATTGGCTTTGTTGTTGCGGTCAATGATACTCGCAAAAAAAAATGTACCAAAACAGAAAAAATCACCAACAGTTAATATTAACGAAAAAAAGATCAGAGAAGGAAAAAACAAAATGTTCTTAAGTCTACTAGACCAGCCTCAATGGGGGAAGGAGAAACCTCCCCCCTCAGCCGATCTGAAGAGCAGAAGATTGTTCTCCGAGCAACGCAACACCTCCATTGCCATTGTAATCGGACAAAGGGGCTGCCTGAATCGTTGCTCGTTGCTTTCTCCAACGAGATGAGATGATTTGATACCATCGGGGCAACGAAAGGCACAAAGAAAACAAAAACAAAAGAGTCCGCCGCAGATCGAACCGAGAAAAGAACACGAATAGCTTAGTCCGTCGCGGGCAAAACGAATAGCTGAGTTCGTCGCGGGCAAAAAGCTTCCCGATCTAGATCGAGTCTTTGTTTGATCGTTGCGGCGGCACCTGTTCTTTGGCTGCGCTGCGGACGCGCCGCCTCGTGCGAATTTATATGGCGGGGGGGGGGGAGGGAGGAACCCTAATTAGGGGTTGGCCAAGTGAGATAAGTTACAAGATTGACCTTGTGCTAGCCCGTTTAAACAGCAGGTCAGGCCACGGTTCAGAACGGCCCAAAACGAGGCCGAACTAGAAAGCTCAGCCTAATGCTGTAGCGAGAATATAATATAATAACCATAACATTTCCGGGGGGATTCCGGCCTTCTCAGCGTGGCCACGTCGCCCGACGCGCTCGGTCGGCCGGCGCGTGTTCAGCGGAATTCGCGTACGGCCGGCCGAGCCACTTTCCTCGCATTTTTCGATAATTACGTAAATGTCTTTTTTCCTCGCAAATAGGTCCCTGCAAGTTTTTTTCGCAAAAAATTTTTGGATGGCGTCCCGCGGGTTTTCAAAATTACGTATAGGTCCTTATTTACTTACGTACAAGTCCTTGCAAGTCCTCGGTTTTTTACAAAAAAACCCTTTGATTTCTCCGAAATTGCGCATTTGTCCTTGTTTTTTTTAATGAAACTCCCTGCGACTTATCGTCCCTTTTACTTTAGTCCACACGGTAGCTAGCGCGGCGTGCGCCGCGCTTATGCAGCTAGTTCTATACACGCCCAGCAAATAGCATCGCGCCACCACGGCCCAATTTTCATTACGAAATGGCTGGCGTCAGCGCACCTCGGAATTGAATCCTCAGGCCTGATGGCTACTACCAGCGCCAGGCGCTTGCAATCACAGCATGCGATCACAGTAGATCATGTCTAGGCCATCCAGGCGCATGCAATCATAGCTACCTTAGTTTGTAATGCTATATCCAGCAATTATCTGCATGTATCTTAACCGTTTTTTGTTGCTTAAGAGTTAAACGCTCATGTATTCTATACTATATATCTCATAGCAATCAATGGAACTCTTATGGCGTGAGTTCTATCCGCTCTCAAATGTTAATATTACTTTTCACTTCATCCTATGTTTTTGGGGAAGAAAAGATCCTTTGTTTTTCTTGGGGAAGAAAAGAAAAGGCAATAACATTTGATATACTGTGGTCTGTGGCAACTAAGATATCAAAACTATCATAACTGTACAATGCCAACAACACATATGGAGTTATTATGGACTATAAAGGAAGTCCATGTTTTTAATAAAAAGAAAAGAAAAAAGGATTACAAACCATGAGTCCATGACACCAAGGGTAACAAGCAAGTTACACATATAGTTATATTCATAAATCCTGGCATACCTGAAGGCTCAAAAATGATATAAAGTGTAATTTACTCTATATATATTATTAGCACAAGAGATTTGGACAGTTGGATCCAACTGTTCAACAGTCGGATGCTTCCTGTGTTTCGAGTGGATGAACGTGCAGCGGCCTGGCCAGCTTCACTGCCAGGGATCGGAATTGCCGTTGGTCAGAAATGCCTCCCCTCACCTGCCGTCATCACCATCCATCCACGATCGGATGGCCAACATTTCACTCTGCCCGTACTCCGCCAGCCCGCCTGGATCACTCCCTCCAGTCCACCACCCGTGCGGCGCGGCGCACCCGTGCGCCTGGCACCGCCGGCGTTGCAAACAGCGCGTCCGTGGGCGTCATTGCGCTGCGCCAAGCTTCCTCCTAGTCACGTACGACCCGACAAAACTTGATGCAAAAAGAAAAGAGCCCTTTACTTCGCATAAGTGCGTTATCAAGTACAATCATGTCCTAAGCTCTTGGGGGAAAAAGAACTTCATAACAAGAAGGTTTGTGTTGAAAGCAAGCTTGTCGGATGGGGGGCTACTGAAATCTCCTGAGATCTACAAGGAGGTTTCTTCGAATTGCATATGGTATCTACTCCAGTTGATTTCTCCAAACGCAGCAACAAGAGATGCCAAAAGTTGGTAGCTGCTGTTCTTCAATATGAAGTTCAGAGTTTCGGTGGCTTCAGGCCCTTCGTAGTAGTAGTATCAAACTTCTCTTCTGCTTATTTCTGCTCTGCACAATGTAGAGGACAAGGCTAATGGTGAGGAACATCACGGATCAACATTGTCGAAACACAATTATCTGGGGAAGGGGAAAAAACCATGTGGATGGGTAACATCTTTCAAGAGATGAGAATTTTAATGCTATGTCTAGGGACGGTATAAGGTAGACACTTCGAAATGGGGGAATACTAATTCTCCAGAATGTTACTGTCATGCAGAATCTCGTGTAAGAGAAACACTATGTTGGAATACTAGACCAGAATCAGCAAAGAACGGCAAATGCATGTTTTGTTTTGTGAGTAACGTAACAACACATTGCTATTAGATAGAGCAATGATTTATTGCTTGTTAGATTTCCCGTGAAGATGGCCATGCCATGACCAGCCAAAAAAGACTGGGAACCAGATGAACACCAGTGAAGAGGTTTGAATATCGATACCGACTGAGCCCAATACAAACAGATGATGTAGCTAATCATTTTCCCAACAGGCAGACTTTGCACAGGCATACCACATACGCATAGATTGTGTGTTACAGATGCAAAATGTGTATACTAACATTTAACAATTTGCAGCAAGTTGTACTGTTAGTGCTTATCATTTACTCTCTCCATCCAAATTTATAAGACGTATTTTCTCTTGGCACATAGATTCAAGGAAACAGTGAAAATAACTAAATTACCTATAATTATTATCTTTGAATAATATATTTAATGCATTCATATAGAGAATAGCAAGGAAAGATGCATATTTATTAGGGATATAAAGTAAACATCACACTAATTTTACATTAGAATATGAAATACGCTTCATATTTATGAACAAAATTATTTAAAAAATACGACTTATAAACTTGAACGGAGGGAGTACCAGCATGCACATACCTAATCTATATCTATTTTTGAAATCATACTTGAGCTTAACATAGAAACTTTCAGATTTGGAACATATAGCCAACTGCATAAAAATGAAAGACTACAGGAAAAAAGTCCCTTCGGAACTTTCAGGGCAGCTGCATAAGGATAGCAGCAAACATATCAACAGAGTTTCGGGATCTCTTCAAGATCGAATGACCAGCAGTTACCTGAAAAGCATGCTGCTCAGCAAAAGTCTTCGATGGTACCTTGCAAATACTCCTCTGTTGCAGAGATACTAATAATCCTCTTCAGTAGCTCTTGCCTTCCACTGATTGAAAAGAATTGACAGATCAGCAGTTCACCTGCACAAGCAAAACAACCAAGTGAACACTCATGAACAAACAAAATCAAGTTAACAAAGGAAAAATTATATAAAAGACCAAAATATTTCCCAAAAAAAGTTAGCACCTGGACGATCCTGCAAAACAACAAAAAATGAGGGAAATAAGCAAAAAAAAAAAGAGAACAGGAGGAAGCAAATATAAATGTTAGAAGCATAACCTGCAAAAAAGAAGGTCATATAACAAAAAAGAAGTAAGCTATATGAGAAGAAAACATCTGACTTGATCAGCAACCTGCCACGCAAAACACTAACTATGCAGGAAGTTCAGTTAGTAAGTTCACACCCCAAAAAATAGGACCAAGTAATCTTCAATGGATTTACATCATCGACTTCATCAAGCAAATTTACGCAGCTTGATTGTACTAAAATGCATTGGATAATTAACCTTAAGAAAACACAACAAAGAAAAGAGCTACAGGAATGTAAAATTAGAGCTGAAATAATCTAAACGATAGCAGCAAATGATTGTCTGAAAGTACTATGCAATTCAGAATAGTCCGTTCAACCGAAGTTACGAGTTACAACAATGTCCCTTGGAACTGAACTGATACTACATGGACATTTATTTAATGCCTCTAAGGAGTCTCATATCCATTCATAAGTCCACAAAGAAGGAAGCTCTTATAGTTCCATCCTGTCAAAGAAGGGAAAAAGGAGTAGAAAGAGTGGCATATGGTGGGCGGGGGGGGGGGGGGGGGGGGGTATGGAAGTCTCATTAGCTCTAGCTCAGGTCCATGCCATCTCCAGCTTGGCTCGAGATTGGAGACACGGCAGAGTACGACCTCTCGAAAGGAGAAGGATGCAGCTGTGCACCACGCCTGCGCTTAAACGAACACCCTTCATTGCTGTCAACTTCATGCTTCCTCCGGATCCCCCTCACCGCCTGCAGCTCCAGTGGCGAAAGCGGGAACAGCTGCCCACTCACTCGGCAAAGCGAGTTGTGGTTGTCATAGAGGATCCTCTGGTCACAGTTTTTGTCGCAAATGTGGGTCATTCCAGTCAGTTTGCAACGGTACATGTTCCCAAAAATGTGCTCGTTCTGGCACCTCTTGTCACACTTGTGACTGGGGATTGGCCCTTCTGTGTTAAGAATAGTGGACAAGAAAATCACATTGCTGGGCTCAGCAATCACAGAATTGCCAAGTACCTCCATTGTACTGCCGCTAGAAACCTCTTCACAGACCCTTTTCTCGGTTTCCGAGATCGGGAATTTCTGCAAACCCAAAACAATAATTTGCTTCAGAAATTTGTTTTGGAGCTTTTGCATATGACCCACACTGTCACAGTTCTTGCCGCTACAACTGAGCCAACCCAACGAATAATCTAGAGTAAATATGAGAGGACTTTGCATTGACATCAGGAAAATCTATTACCAATGATATAACTTCCCTGCCAATAAATTAGTTCATTCGGTAAACTAGCATACAAGATTTCTGCCCAGGGCGCAGATTCACAGTATTTACTTGCATGATCTCTAAATTGTTTTTAGGGTTGATTTCTAAATTCTGATACTAGCAACACACGATTCACTAAGTTTCTTCGCATTTCGGCCAAAATCAGCGAGATCTCACAACATTAAACCCTAATTCGGACAACGGATAATACATCTGTCACCAAACCCCAGACGAATTCAAAAAGGCAAAAATCCCTAATATAAAACTGGCAGACACAAACAAAACAACCCGACCTGCTCAGTACCCACCCATTTCAATCCCTGCAGGTAACCAGAAACCTAACTGCACACCTTTTCCTTCTACAATTTCACCAGATCTGAACAGTAAAGCCCCCAACTAACACACCACCCACAAAAAATCTCCACATAACATCGCCTCAACACCGAAATCCGCTCCAACCGCGACCCCCAGCGGATCCAGATCGACCGAATCGAACCGAAACGGAACGCCCTACCTCGAAACACCACTAAATCTCGAGCGGAAACCTCACCGAAACCAAGCAACAGCGAGTAGGAGCGAAGAACACTTACCAGTAAAGGTGGAAGGGTAGACCAAAGCTCACACACAAGACGGAGAGGCAGAGGAAGGATGGGAAGAAATGGCGGAGCCGCGGAGGAGGACTTCGTCCTCTCTCTCTTCCCCCCGCCGCGTGGACCCGCGTAACACGAACCTTGCAGTCAGCAAGCAGCAAGCAAAGGCGCGGAGGAAGAGGGGAGGGGTGGGGCCTTATTTATAGGATCCATGGCCTTCGCCGAATGACCGAAATGCCCATCCATGGCTCAGACGTCGACCTGACGCTCGCTCACTGTCCCTACTCCCCACTTCGGCTCGGTCCCGTCTCCTGGAAGTAATCGAGCCATCTGATTGTCATTTCGTGGCTCTAATGATTTAGGTGGATTTTTTTTAGTTCATGGTTTTTGTTTTAAATTTTAAATTCTTACAGTTCACAAGAGATAATATAGAGAGATGTTCGTGTGTAATTTTAGCCGATATAGATGAAGTTAAAATAGTATCTACTACAATCTAAAACACTCCGTTTTTAAACTAGTTACTGTAGAAAGTCAAGCTATAAGTTTAAAAGAACCCATCCCTAATCAGATGTGATGTTGTTTTCCTGGCGTAGTGCTGAGTACCCGGCCACCTCTCATACTAGATTTATACTAATAGCAGCAGCATAGATCATCTTGACCGGGCTGTTTTGGTTAAACAAGGACAGTTGTAGTTATCACATGCAGATCATCGTGACCACAGGCCTTGAGTGAACGAAGCTCTTGCAATTGACCAAGCAACTCAAGTGCGACACTGATTGCAGGATAGCAATGATTCCACCGTACACGGGATAAGCATGTGCAACATTCCTTCTAATTTTTTTGTGCGTGAGTTCGCACGAACTGCTATATATGACAGCATGTACGAATACACTATCCTACTCTCAATATGCCAACGATTGCAAGAAGATGTAAAGCAAAACAGATAGTTACATCCAAAAGGGAATCGCTTTATGTCCTATTCTTTACTGCTTTTAAAAACGACTTTTGTTTTTTGTTATAGTACTTAATTTTTAAACAGGGTATTTTTCTCAAGACAAGGTCTACAAGTTAATTGTAGTACACGTTAAAAACCCAACATCTGTATCAACTAAAATCGCAAGCGAGTATCTCTCTATAATCTCTATAGCAAACAACTAAAATTTAAATATTTTAAAAAAAATATATAAATCGCAGCCATACCAAACAGACCATATATTCCTTTTGTTAATGCCTGCCCGTGCCCTTTTCCGTTCATGCATAAGAGCGTGGTGGTCGCATATTTATGTCGTCCAATCGAGTGTTAGCTCACCTAACGCCTCCACTTGGGTCCGATTGGTCCGATTGGTTTGGTTCTCGAAGACCCAAAAGTCCGCGAACTGCCCCCAGAAAAAGGCCCGAGTGCAACTAAAATAGTAGATTGGGTGTCATGATCCTGCATCTCTCTTCCATCCGAACTGGTGATATTTTGATGTGTTGTTCCTCGGGGTACGATTCAACCATTTGGTTCTTTCACCAACACTTAAAAAGTCGTAGTCCACGGTCAATTAATCTATAACTCTCCAATCTATTATATGCCAGAAGTCGACAGCCAATCGATCTCCTGGCACTTTTCTGTATTTTTTTCGTTTTCATCTTTATATTATTTTGTATTGTGCTTCTTTTTTTCTTACTGAGGATACGAGCATATACAGTAGCACGGACAGCTGCTGTCTATAGTATCATTCCATATTATCTGTAGACAATACTAAAAACACCTTCTATAATAAGTTGTCTGTAAAATATAGACAATATTGATACAATGATAAGAAATTCATCTATAGCAGGCTATTTTCTCGCGTTTCGTCTGCTATAGAATTATAATCGATATCTTTCTCTCTCCTCTTTCTCTGTCATCTATCTCAGCAAAATTCTTATGTGGCACCTCTTATAAACAGTTTATATCACCCTATTATACATACCCTAATATTGTATTTCTTCCATATGTCATATAAACTTCAGGGTTAATGTTCCATTAGAATCGGCATATAAACTTTTAGGCCCTACTTATAAGGTGGAAATTTCATGTAAAATAGTTCGATTCCTGTATCCCGCATTCCAAACGATGTCTCAAACCCGGTGACGTAGTGCCCGTGCAAAAAGATGGTAGTATATTACGGTAACCAACCGGTTATTACCAGGATTTCTATCCCAGTCTCCAATGTCAATACAGGATTACGTCACAGCGAAAAATGGACCAGTCCATGCCATGGGCCGATTTGTGATCTCTCCTGATATTCCTAGAAACATGCTGGTGTTTCATTTGCTTGATAAATTGACTTTTAGGCATATTTCAGGTTTGTTTGATTGGTGTCTTGAGCTTCATACCTAATAAAAAGTGGTACCTAGAGGTAACCTAGTATTTTAATAACTTTTATATGACTAGACAAGTCTGAGTATGTAGTGTTTAGTTTGAAGACTAATTGAGATTGGTACATGAAAACAAAGATATAGAGTGGGTTCTTTTGTGCTGATGGTTTATAATTTATAGCTTAAATATTTAAATTCTGGCTGTTTGTGAGAGACAGTTGTAGAGGAAAAATAGTTGCATACGATTTTGACCAAT